>CM024756.1:154960562-155043897 GCA_014218235.1 Colocasia esculenta
GCTTTGCTTCAACCTACCGCCCAGAACCAAGAAGAGAAGTCTTCCCAGCGGAGGTGAAGCCTGAACGTCGTGGATTCAAGTGTCTCCATCAACTTGTGATCTTCAAGACGAAGTTTGAAGTCAGTCAGACGTTCACAAGAAGAGTTTACAATCTGAATTTGTTCTTCAACTCTCAAACTCTTCTCTGTTTCTAATTTTTTCCTTATCCGTGTGTGTGTGTTGTGTTTCAAGCAGTCCTTGTGCTTGATACACGTGTGTGGGTGTTGTTCTGATCGTGGTTTCACATCAGATAACATGTGTGTGTGAGTTGTAGTTTGTGAACTAGCTCATAAGCAGATTGCTCTGCGTGTGTGTGTGGCCCGTGGATGTAGGATACACGAATTGTGTATTCCGAACCACGTAAATCGTCGTGTCTTGTGGTTTGCACGAGTTACGATAGATGTTTAGTAGGCACGGCATCTCTACGCACGTTTGATAATCTGTTATCTATCTGTCATCAAGTCACACACATCCACACATAGTTTAAAGTTTAACATTATTTGATAATCTGTATTTCAAAGAAAAGAAGGTGATAAACGTTTTTAATCGACAGTAATCTATTCAACCCCCTTCTAGATTACCATATAAGGAATTCCGCAACCCTTCAATTGGTATCAGAGCCGAGTTTCTCCGATGTATGCTTTATCTGTTTGATCTTACGATCAGGAGATTCATGGTCAAATGGAATCTAACAAGGGGTATATGGCCGAGGGACACTCAGTGACCAGGCCACCCTTCTTTGATGGCACTGACTATCCGTATTGTAAAAATCGGATGCAGGTGTTTCTACGAACACAAAATTTCGATCTATGGAAAATAGTAAGAAAAGGAGCATACGAATTGCCTTAGGACGAGGATACCTGGACTAAGGACCAGATCGCCAAGGGGACACTCAACTGGAGCGCCCTCAACATGATGCAGTGCGCGGTCCATCCGAAGGAATACTCGAGAGTCTCCACATGCACCTCAGCAAAGGAGATGTAGGACAAGCTTGAGCTGATCTGTAACGTCGCGTGCTTTTCGGATCCTTATGGATCATGTGTGTAATGGTTGTGGTGGCCATTGTGAGGCCAATGTGGTTTGGACGTGTGGTGTGTGCAGGTGTGGTGTAGGTTGGGTCTTGAAATAAAATAGGACCTGCTGCAGTTGAGTAGGAGTTGGCGGCCAGGTGTGGTCGTTGACTTGTTGGCGTCCATATGTGTTGGCGTTTACTGTATGAACTTGGCGACAAGGGATATAGACGTCTAGTCTTGGCGATCTGATTGGCGACGGCCATGTTGACGCCAACCTGTGCGACCTGCAGAATATAGTCTACCCGAGAGCAGTTCCCTCAGCTCAATCTCCTTCTCCCTTGCCCTAGCTTCACGCCCTAGCATTCTCAAAGCTTCCCACAGTCACAGGAGAGTGGTTGGAGGATCGTGTAACATGAGGTGGTGACGAATCGGCCAAGGAAACGCCGCACCGTGGTGCAATTGCCGTAGAGCTCGCGGAGGGTTCGGTGTGGATCGGGAGAATTTAGAAGGTTTAAGCGTGTACTGAGGTAGGGAATGATCCCTTTAGTTCCTATAGGTTGTAATTATGCAATTGGAAAGCATGAATCTGCATGATAATTGTGTTTTCGGGTTAAGTTGCACCATGCAGGGATAATGGGTGGTTTGAACAATTTAACAATGGAAACATGTTGGTTTGAGTTAGTTAGGATTCATGCATGCTAGAGAAAGTGTTCCCTCGCGTTTTCCCTTTAGTTTAGGGCCGAGGACACTTGTGGAGTCGGCCTAGGGTTTCTGTGAGAACTGGTAGCCGAGGAGCTTGGCGTCAACATCGTTTGACGCCAGGTTCTTCAGCTGGGAGCTTAACGGCCAGATATCTTGCCGTTTATATCCCATCGACGGCAGTCGATGTTGCCGCCAGCATGTTTTTATGAAACATTGTTATAACATATATTTAATGTTATCGAGCAGTGCAACGATAATTGTAGTGCACCTAGTGCTAGTGGTTTCTGAGACTAGCGTACTGGGTACGCAGTTGGTTGGTTCTTTACGTGTTATGTGGTGTTCACGTGTAGTGGACTACTAGTGCACGCGGTTTACGTGAGTCTTCACGAGGTTTGTGTGACGTGCACGTGGTTTTGTGTACGTGGCAAGTAGTAAGACGCCTACCGTGGTTACCTCTCCAGTTGGGTGCCCCAGGTTCTTTGTGAGCCAGGCTGTTAGCTCGGGGCTTTGTCCCGGTACTTGTGTTGTACCGTCGAGGTCTGTGTCGTCTAACCTGGACACCCTCACTCTTGTGTTTGAGTTGTACGTCCGGCTGAGGGAAAGATGACAGTGGGACAGTGACACTTGTGTTTGTCTTTAGTCACTTGTAGCGCGCTCGTAGTTGGGGGTACGGACACCAGTAGTCGACATGGTCCCCAGCTAGTCCTTCTCCAGTGCCTCACTCTAGGGGCCCAGGCCAGGGTCTCCAGAGGTGTCAGGCATGGGCCTGCGACCGTGTGGTCTGCAGGTGGTGGTATTTAGTTGGTCTCCACAGTTGCTTGACCTTTTCACGTAAAGCGGCAGCTGGATCTTTCGTCCGTGGCTGTGAGACTGAGAGGTAGACCTGTGTTAGCTTGTCCGAGTCAGTCTCTAGTGTCGCGAACCAGTTCACGTGGCTCGTGTTTGGCTGTCTCTACTTTTGCTTGTACACTTGTACTGATTTTCCGTTTAATATTACAGTTGTTTTTCGTAGTCGGCAGACGGTGAGTACTTTTACAGCTTCCATATCCTGCTTAGCTGTTCTATAAATTGTTGGTACTGTTTACTGCTTCGTACCTGTGGTTTAGTTTTGCTCGGTGTTGGGGGAGTTCCCTACTGAGCCAGTGACTAGCGAGGCTCACCCCTACCCCCACAGGTGAGAGCGAGGAGGACGTCTCTCGACCGTCGTCCAGTTCAGAGCCGCGTCGTAGCGGTGCAGGGTCAGTACCTCCAGCAGTGTAGTCTCAGTAGAATAGTTGTATAGCGGCAGTCCCGCAGTAGTAGTGTAGTTAGTTGTTTACTTTCTTCAGTTGTACCTCGGGGTATGCCCCAGGCTCTTGTACTTTCTTTTCTTTTCTGGAGTTATGGCTATGTAAACTTGTGAAATATATATATGAAATGGTGTGTTCCATTGTGTTTACACGGACTGTGGTTTGGTATCCCTTGCGAGGCTTCGGTCCGTTTGCGGGAGGTGGACTCGGATCAAGTACGTTATCGGTTTAACAGGCTTGGTCGAGGTGTTCCGTCACATGATCTATGAAGGTACGTCTGAGGTAAGAGAATCAAAGGTAAGCATGTTGGTTTTAGAATATGAAATGTTCAAAATGAATAATAATGAAACCATCTCTGACATGTTTGCTAGATTCATGATAATTATAAATGGATTGAAAGGTCTTAAAAAGGAATACTCAGAGAGTGACTTGGTGAGGAAGATACTTCGGTCTCTTCCATCCTCATGGAACACCAAAGCCACGGTCATTGAGGATTCCAAAGACCTCTCAAAAATGAAAGTAGATGAATTGATTGGTTCTCTGATGACTTATGAACTGAATGTCAAAAGAAAGGAAACTGAAGAAAATCCTAGGAAGTCACTTGCTTTGAAGGCTTCCAGGAAGAGTTCTTCAGCTTCCAAAAAGGAGATAATTCAGGAAAGTGATGTGACTGAATCGTCTAGTGAAAGTGAGAATGACGAAATGGCTATGCTCACTAGACAATTCAAAAAATTTCTGAAATACAAGAGGAGAGGTACAGGTAACTCTAAACCTTTCCAAAAGAAAGACTTTGCTAATAAATTTGATACTAACAAAAAGTCTGAGATTGTCTGTTATGAGTGCAAGAAGCAAGGGCACATGAGAGGAGAGTGGCCCGAGCTCAAAAAGAAGCTGAAGAAGGACAAGTTCACTTTCAAGAAGGCCAAGGCAATGGTGGCCACTTGGAGTGATGAAGATGAAGACGAGGACAGTCAAGCTACCTCAGGAGATGATGAGATTCAGTGTCTCATGGCAAGGAGTGATGACTCCAACGAGGTAAGCTCTTCCTTTGAAACATATTCTATTACTGAATGGGAAGAAGCTTATACTGTTCTATTTGAAAAAGTCTGTGAATTCAAGTCCGAAAATAAAGCACTCAAGAAGAAAGTCAATTCCCTTGTTCATGAATCAAACAACAATGAAGAAATTGAATCCTTGAATAAGGTAATTGAAATGATGAAGATTGATGAACAAACACACAGTGATGAATTGGATAGCATGAAACTTAAGTTTCAAGAAGTTCAAAAGGAAAGAGATGATCTAATGAACTCTCTTGAAACTCTTAAAAGTGAGCATGCTAATCTAAAAGAAAGATTGGAACAAGCTGAAAAGGAAATAAGAGGTAAGTCAAAAGATTTGTCTGGCTTTGTCAAAAGTAAACAGAATCTGGATGCAATTCTAGGTTCAAAAGTGTTTGTTGCAAGACATGGGATTGGGTTTCAAAATGCAAAGCCAAAGGAAATTGGCAAAAAATCTGCTAACAGATTTCATTGATTCCAGCCCAAGTTCAAGTAAACAAACCCCTTCAAAGAATAAGAAAAATCCTTCAAAGGGTAAGAAACAAGAACCTAAATTGATCAAGTTTGTTTCTAGTCAATCTAAGGAATTTGCAACAAGCCCAAGACAGGACAAAAAGCATGCTCCTAAACCAAATTAACAAGGCAACAAAAGGGTAAGATGCCAATGCATGCTCCAAGAATATCATGCCCACTGTTGTTCATAAACCTTCATCATGCAAAATCTGCAAAAAGGTCGGGCATACTGAAAAACAATGTTGGAACAATCCAAATAAATTGAAATTCAAACAGATTTGGATCCCTAAGCATTTACTATTTGGCATGAATGATACAACGGCACCCAAAGTAATTTGGGTACCAAAACCTCTTGTCTGATCCACATGTGCAGGAATGCCTAGCAGCCCACAATCAAAACAAATGGTACCTGGATAGTGGCTGCTCGAGGCACATGACGGGCGATAAAGAAAAATTCAGTTTGCTCGTGGAAAAGACGGAGGTCAAGTGATTTTTGGAGGTAACAACAAAGGCCAGATCATCGGCTCAGGTAAGGTTGGTAAGTTTGCCTCTAACTCCATAGACAATGTTTTACTTGTTGATGGCCTTCATCACAACTTGCTTAGCATAAGTCAATTGTGTGATAAGGGTCATAAAATTGTCTTTGAATCCAATTCATGTCAAATTCTTGATAAGGAAACAGGAAGTCTGAAATTTTCTGGAAAAAGAATAAACAACATCTACATGGTTGACTTAGATGATCCAGAAAATGATGATTTGTGTCTTGTAGCAAACAAACAGGACGAGCTTACATTGTGGCATCGTAGGCTTGGTCATGCTAGCTATAATGTGTTGCACAAGATCATGAGGCTCAAACTGGTAAGTGGACTTCCTGAAATCCCATTCAACAGAAATGAAAATTTTTGTGATGCATGTGCACAGGGAAAACAAACCCGGAAATCCTTCAAATCAAAAGCACCGGTGAGTACTTCTAAAGCTTATGAACTGTTGCACATGGACCTATTTGGACCTACAAGAACACTAAGTCTCAATGGCAAGCGTTATGGTTTTGTCATTGTAGATGATTTCTCTAGGTTCACTTGGGTAAAATTTCTGGCTCACAAGAATGAAGCACTGAATGTCTTTGAAGAATTTTTCAATAAAATTGAGCATGGAAATGTCAACAAAATATGCTCCATCCGCACTGATCACGGGGGAGAATTTGACAACAACTCCTTCACTGATTTTTGCAGGAACCAAGGTATAGACCACTTGTTTTCCTCCCCAAGAACTCCAGAGCAAAATGGGGTCGTGGAGAGGAAAAATAGAACCTTGGTGGAGATGGCTCGCACGCTTCTGGTCGAGAATCAACTAGCAAGAACCTTTTGGGCAGAAGCGGTAAACACGTCATGCTACATCCTTAACAGAGCCATGGTAAGACCGGTATTCAAGAAAACTTCCTACGAACTACTGAAAGGTAAGAAACCCACTATTGGGTATTTCAGAGTTTTTGGCTCAAAAGTGTTCATACATAACAATGATAAAAATGATTTGGACAAGTTTGAAGCCAAAAGCGATCAAGGTATTTTTCTTGGATACTCAGAACACTCTAGAGCCTATAGGGTGTTTAATCTCAAAACAAGAAAAGTGGAAGAAACTCCACATGTTGTATTGATGAATCTCAAACCAAGCCTAACAATTCTAATCTTTACAGGTTTGCAGATGAAACTGAAGATACAACACTCGGAGAACTACAAAGAAAACCAAATGCAATCTCTAAAACAACTCTTAAAACTAAAAGTGGATATCTTCGCAGGTACGATGATGAAAATGACGGACATCTGTTCAGAAATGAAGAAGAAGTACCTGCACAAGATCCACAACAACAAGATCAACTTCAAGCTGAAAGTCCTCCAGCCACCCCTCCTCCAGAACAACCTCCTCAAATGCAAGATCAACCCGGACCTTCAACCGTTACTAATGTGAGGTATTCTAAAGCTCATCCACTTGAAATGTCATAGGTGACATAAATGACTCAGTTCAAACTAGGTCTCAGGTTAATCAAATAGTTGAACAGGATCATTTAGCTTTTGTATCTCAAGTGGAACCTAAAAACGTTGAAGAAGCATTAAAAGAAAACTCATGGATTGATGCTATGCATGAGGAGCTTGGGAATTTCAAAGAAATAATGTCTGGAGTTTAGTTCCTAGAACCCCTGAAATATCTGTCATTGGGACAAGATGGGTCTTTAGGAATAAACTAAATGAAGAGGGTAAAGTGGTGAGAAACAAGGCTAGACTAGTTGCAAAAGGATATAATCAAGAATTTGGTGTGGACTTTGAAGAATCCTTTGCACCTGTAGCTAGACTAGAAGTAGTTAGGATCTTGTTATCATATGCATGTTCAAACAAGTTCAAACTATTTCAAATGGATGTTAAAACTGCTTTCTTGAATGGCTACATAAAAGAGGAAGTCTATGTTTCTCAACCACCTGGCTTTGAGGATCATGATAAACCAAACCATGTGTTTAAATTGCACAAAGCTCTTTATGGTTTGAAACAGGCACCCCGAGCTTGGTACGACAGGCTGAGCACCTATCTGGTAAGCAAAAACTACTCAGAGGTAAGGTAGACCAAACTCTCTTTACAAAGAAAGTTCGCAATCACATAATTGTTGTTCAAGTCTATGTGGACGACATTATCTTGGTTCTACTAACCCTTCACTGTGTGAAGAATTCTCTAATCATATGCACAGTGAATTTGAGATGAGTCTTATGGGGGAGCTTCAATTTTTTCTTGGTTTGCAGGTCAAACAATTAGAAGACGGATTCTTCATTAACCAAGAAAAATATGTTAAAGAGCTCCTGAAAAAGTTTCAGTTTGAACAAGCTAAGCATGCCTCAACACCCATGAGCACAAGCATTAAGCTACAAAGTGATGAGAAAGGTAAATCGGTAGATGCCAAACAATTTCGAGGTATGATTGGCTCACTCCTTTATCTTACTGCAAGTAGACCAGACATACAATTCAGTGTTGTCTTTGTGCTAGATACCAATCTAGTCCAAAGGAAAGCCATCTAATTGCAGTTAAGAGAATATTCAGATATCTCTCAGGTACGCATGACTTGGGTCTTTGGTATCCAGCAGGTAGTAGCTTTAACTTGGTTTCATATTCTGATGCTGACTATGCTGGATGTAAAATTGACAGGAAAAGCACTAGTGGCTATTGCCAAATTCTTGGTGGTTGCATGGTTTCGTGGGCATCCAAGAAGCAACACTCGGTTGCACTCTCCACTGCAGAGGCAGAATATGTTGCTGCAGGGAGTTGTGCGGCACAAGTGTTGTGGATAAAAAGTCAGTTGTGTGACTACAACATTGACATTGGATGCACACCTATCCTATGTGACAACACTAGTGCAATCAATCTATCAAAGAATCCCATTCAACATTCTAGGACAAAACACATAGAAATTCGTCATCATTTCTTGAGAGATGAAGTAGCCAATAAAACATTGGAGATAAGTTTCATACCCACTGAAAATCAACTGGCAGACATCTTTACCAAACCTCTGGCTGAAGATAGATTCACAACATTGAGACGAGAATTGGGTTTGTGCAAATTACAATGAAACTTAACCCAAATATTAAGTATATGTTCCTTGTGTGAACTAACTATGAGGTATATCAAATGGTGATTTGTGGAAGAACAAGTCATGCTTGTTTGGAAACTTTCATTATGCGTGAGAAAATATTCTCCGCCAAGTATCCATAGTTATGTTGCATGAAAGGGTCATTGACTTTCTATGAGGATTCAGTTTCTTTATATTTTGCCCACTCACTATTTCTTGTCAAAAATTGAACATCTTCATGAAATCACTTCATCCTTGCTTTGGTGTTTTTCAAATTGTGCAAATGTGTCTTGTTGTACTTGAATGTATGTGTACACATAAGCACACACTATGGGGGAGTAAAAATCAGGCTAGATGAGTGTTTTAGTGAAGGAAGTCATTCATATCATATTCATGTCAACTTCTCTCACTTTTATATTCATTTATTCCCTCATTCAAACCTTGATTCCACTCTGCATAAGCTGCTGTCGACAGACATGAACACCCTGTCGACAGATCAGCTCCACAGACATCAGTTTTGAACTCTGTGTACACCTGTCGACAGACGACAACTCATCTGTCGACAGCTAGACACAGCTCTGAAAACCCAGTCTTCTGTCTGTGCTCATCTGTCGACAGGCTCCCTCTAGCTGTCGACAGACACACTCTTCTTGTCAATTCATGCCTATTCTTATCAAACTCATGAGCAGGTTCATGTCCTTCATCTAAGATGTTTATTGGGTGTTTATACATGTTTGACTTCATCATATTCAAGTGATATTAATGTTATTCCCTAAATCACATGATTTGGACATACTACTTCTGCACGGGTTTAGATTACATCATTTTGAAAACATTGAACCATCGTAGAGGATAAACACCTAACTCTTTAGAATAATTTCCTTGTAGGCAAACACTATTCTCAAGTAACTTGAAAAGTCTTATGGTCATTGAACTTTATGTCTCATATTGACTGCTAATCATATACTTCCTTGATCTGGAATTTTAAATCTGAAATGGAGAAAAGCTACCTATTTCTGAAAAACAACAAAAAAAGTCAATCTACAAGTGGGTAAAAGGTAGAGCAATGATGTGTATTGCTGAGTAACCGGGGAGATGGGCATCACAAATGTCTGCCTCGCGTCAAAAAGCTATCTCATCAACTCTATACAGAGGTATGATGGACTCTTCCACTGAGTAACTGGGGTACAGGCACTTGTCTTGTCTATCCTCACGTCAAAAGGTATGAAGTTCTCTTAAATACCACTTTTCTCGTTGCATTCATTTGTTGCAAGCAAAAAAAAAACTTTTTGAAATAGAGTGAAGCCTCCACAGTGTCTCAAATAACCAGGTCATTTAGTGTCTATGGTTATCATGAAGTTTAGACATTCATTTCAGTCATCATTTGATCATCATAAACTAGGGATAGTGTTGGTCTACAATGCCTTAATCAAACAAGGGTATTGGTGTCCTTTCTCTAAGACCGTAAGGTGTTCTCTTAATGCTCTAATTTAAAACTCCTTAGGTATTATGTCTAAACCATTTAGGTAAATGGGAGGGCCTTAATATCCATGTCTATGGTGGGTTCCAATGTGTGTATACCCATTTTACACCTTATTTATTCAATGTGTAACCTTTGCTCAAGAGTTCTCCTTGAAAATCCACACAAAATCAGTCAGGCAGAATTTCTGTATGGATCTGTCGACAGATATCCAGTCATCTGTCGACAGACGGCGGCAGCTCTGGTTTGGGAAGACCAACGGGCGCGCCGTTTGGGGACGGATTTGGTGGGACCCTTGCCTTCTAAATTTCAATCCACCCTCTTTAAAAAGGCACCCACGTCCCCTTCTTCTTCCCCACTATCAAATCCCTCTCTTTCCTCTACAAACCGAGCCCCTGCTTCCCCTTGGACGCAAACCCTACTTTTCATCTTCCTATCCTATCTCTGCAGTGGGCTTCTCCTCTTCATCCTCCCTCTCTGTGCGCCGTCCCTCCACACTCTCCATGGCTCCAAGGCAAAGAAACTGGCATCTCGCCGCCGTCCCTCCTCATCTCGAGCTGGCGACGACGACCGGGCTACTGATGAGCGCCGCACGAAGCTTCGGGACGATCGTTTGCCCGAACTTGTGGTTCCTCCCCGTCTCCATCTCACTCATTCTAAGGGGTCATTCATCAAGTTTGTTCAGCCTAGGTATGTCGATTTTGAGTCCTTGGCAGATCTTTTTCCAAACCTCCAACCCCTATTTGACACTCAGGGGTGGACATCCTTTCTCTACAGTCACACGGCTTATTCTCCCACTGCCGTTGTGACTTCTTCAATCATCTTGGCTTCTCAAAGGAAAAGCATTTCTATACAACTGTGAAGGGCACCACTTTCCAACTCACTGCCAACCTCATTAGCATAGCTTTTCAAATCCCCAACTCCGGAGCCGACATCCTCACCCATACTCCGGATGCTTCTGTATACTATCATCTCCTAACTCTTGAAGAATATGATGGCACAAAGAAGATTGCCAAATTGAATGCCAATTCCTTCCCTCCATTGAACCGGATGATCCATCATATCTTCACAACCATGATTGCGCCAAAGCATGGCAGTCGGGAACTTGTCACCGACGTTCATAAATCACTCTTCACCTTTTTCCTTAAGTGTGAACCATCAATCTCCCTGTCCTGATGCTTGGCCTTATTCTCAAGTGCTTCTACCAACCCCGGAAGTCAATGCCTTTTGCTTGTCCAATCACCTCCATTCTGAAGTTCATTGGAATCGACATTCCAGACAGTGAATGCATCACGCTCAACTCCCGCAGTAGTTTCGATCTCACTGCTGCACATAGGATGGGATACAAGCTCATTCATGGGGTCGTCACTCTCAAGCTAAAAGGAAAGGCACCAGCTGTTGCCATGGATGTAGATCATGAGATTGCTGATGATGATGATGATGATGAAGCAGGAGATGAAGACTCCCAGTCTGAGCCTCTTGATGCTTCGGGAGACAGTGCTAGTGATGCAGATGATGAGCCTTCTCTGCGTGATCTTATTGCTCAGATGCAACTCCAGATGTCCACTGGATTCGATAAGATTCATGCACGATTGGACACAGTGGATGCAAACATGGAAGCAATAGCGGACACCCAAGTCCAACTGCAGCTGCGTCTCACTAGGCTTCAACAACGCCGTCAGGCATCTGCACCGCCTGGCGATGATGCTGTATAGAGAGTCTATGGGTCTAGGAGTCACTGTTTGTTTCTATTTTTCACATGTGTCTGTCATGTTCTGTGTTATCAGTCATCACATTTTGTACTGTGTATGCTTCATATCTTATCAATGAAATCACAGTTCGTTGCTATATCATTGTGTGTGACTGGTGTGAATACCTTTAGATGTTGTCAAAAGGGGGAGAAACCTCAATTGTGCACTAATTGAATATCAATTGTGCACTAATTGAATAATTGTCATCATCAAAAAGGGGGAGAATGTTGGGTTTTCATTCTAATATTTTTAACAACATGTTTTTGATGATAGATAAGTTTAATTGAGGTTTGATACATGACAAAGAACTTGATACTACTTGGTTATCTATGTACTCATAATATCTAACTTTACATGTTTTATCATGTAGGTACAAATGCTTAAAGCCAAGCTATCACAAAACAAAAGGAAAAGATCACAAAAAGCTGTGAACCATGTCACCTGTCGACAGACCACAATGCTCCGGTCGACAGATCTCACAGACATGGTCAGCTAGAAAAGCTCAAAGCTCAGGTTACAGCCATCTGTCGACAGATGCCCATCGGCTGTCGATAGATGTCACTGATAGAAGTTCTAGATATCTAGACTGTAGATATCTGTCGACAGATGCAAGTCGACTGTCGACAGATCTCACAGAACTAAAATCCCAGATCTCTGTATGTTGCAAACCTGTTGCAATCTGTCGATAGATGCAGCCAGACCTGTCGACAGACGAACAGAATCTTCAGATACGGAAAGATCTAACATTGCCCAAGTTGGTGTTTCTTTCTACCATGACTCTCCATATGTAAACACCACTATATAAACATCCTTTTGAAGCAAATCACGTACACAAGCAGCCTCCAAGCAAAAACCCTAAAGAGTTCTAAAAAGAAGTCTTGTTCTGCTGCTCTGCATCAACCTACTGTCCAGAACCAAGAAGAGAAGTCTTCCTAGCGGAGGTGAAGCCTGAATGTCGTGGATTCAAGTGTCTCCATCAACTTGTGATCTTCAAGACGAAGCTTGAAGTCCAGTCAGACGTTCACAAGAAGAGTTTACAATCTGGATTTGTTCTTCAACTCTCAAACTCTTCTCTGTTTCTACTTTTTTCTTATCTGTGTGTGTGTGTTGTGTTTCAAGCAGTCCTTGTGCTTGATACACGTGTGTGGGTGTTGTTCTGATCGTGGTTTCACATTAGATAACACGTGTGTGTGTGTGAGTTGTAGTTTGTGAACTAGCTCATAAGCAGATTGCTCTGCGTGTGTGTGTGGCCTGTGGATGTAGGATACACGAGTTGTGTATTCCGAACCACGTAAATCGTCGTGTCTTGTGGTTTGCACGAGTTTACGATAGATGTTTGGTAGGCACGGCATCTCTACGCACGTTTGATAATCTGTTATCTATCTGTCATCAAGTCACACACATCCACACATAGTTTAAACTTTAACATTGTTTTGATAATCTGTATTTCAAAGAAAAGAAGGTGATAAACGTTTTTAATCGGCAGTAATCTATTCAACCCCCCTTCTAGATTACCATATAGGGAATTCTGCAACCCTTCAGGATTTTGGCCCCAGAACAGAATTCCGCGAAACCAGCGCCCTGTCGACCGTCTCAGAGTGCCGATTCCGAATTGTGGTCACATAAGCGATTCTGATGCCCTTGCGGAAAGTTATGCCCAATTCTTTTGCTGAAGGGATGGGATTAAACCGGAGGGGGTGACTATATCGGTGATGTTCGGGCACCCATATCCACGACCTGGAGAGTAGATCTCGCGTCGAGTTGAACATGACTTCCGATCACTGTGACTGAGAGGCTCCGTGTGTGGGCTCCGCCAGCAATTCGCATAATCGAGGGAGGCGGTACTGCCAAAAAACCTTGGAATAGGGGAGATCGTCGGCTATAATCACAATTTTAGAGTGCGAAATGAAGGTTTTTCGCCCTCGAAATGACGTCTTATCGCCTAAGCAATAAAGGGGTGTCGAGGCCTCTGAGTGCCGATTCCGAATTGGGGTCTTATAAGCGATTCTGATAACCGAGCGAAAAGTTATGCCCATTTGAGCGAAGGGGTATCCGTATGCGATCGCATCGGCAGCCTGCGACCGCGCTCCTGGAGAGGAATTTGGGCGCCAGACCGGAAATCTCTGAATGTGAGCATTTACCGACCGGGTCGAAGTGCCGATTCTGAATTGGGGCCTCGCGGGCGGTTCCGAGCCCGGACGAATAAATATCAGCGTCCGACCGGAGGGTACGGCTGTCGGTGTACTAGTACACATGCTCCGGGGGGGATGGGATTTTGGCCCGGAACGAAATTTCACAAAACAGCGCCCTGTCGACCGTCTTGGAGTGCCGATTCCGAATTGTGGTCACCTAAGCGATTCCGATGCCCGTGCGGAAAGTTATGCCCAATTCTTTCACTGAAGGGGTGGGAATAAACCAGAGGGGGTGACTATATCGGCGATGTTCGGGCACCCATATCCACGACCTGGGGAGGAGAACTCGCGTCGAGTTGAACATGACTTCCGATCGCTGTGACTGGGCGGCTCCGCGTGTGGGCTCCGCCAGCGATTTGCGTAATCGAGGGAGTCGCTACTGCCAAAAAACCTTGGAATAGGGGAGATCGTAATCGCAAATTCGGAGTGCGAAATGAAGGTTTTTCGACCCTGAAATGACGGCTTATCGCCTAAGCAATAATGGGGCATCAAGCGCCTCTGAGTGCCGATTCCGAATTAGGGTCTTATAAGCGATTCTGATAACCGAGCGAAAAGTTATGCCCGTTTGAGCGAAGGGGTGTGCGTATGCGATCGCATCGGCAGCCTGCGACCGCGCTCCCGGAGAGGAATTTGGGCGCCGGACCGGAAATCTCCGAATGCGACCATTTACCGACCGGGTCGAAGTGCCGATTCTGAATTGGGGCCTCGCTGGTGGTTCCGACCCCCGGGCAAATAAATATCAGCATCCGACCGGAGGGTACGGCAGTCGATGTACTAGTACACACGCTCCGGGGGGATTTTGGCCCCGAAACGGAATTCCGCGAAACCAGTGCCCTGTCGACCGTCTCGGACTCCCGATTCCGAATTGTGGTCACATAAGCGATTCCGATGCCCGTGCGGAAAGTTATGCCCAATTCTTTCGCTGATGGGGTTGGAATAAACCGGAGGGGGTGACTATATCGGCGATGTTCGGGCACCCATATCCAAGACTTGGGGAGGAGATCTCGCGTCGAGTTGAACATGACTTCCGATTGCTGTGACTGGGCGGCTCCACATGTGGGCTGCGCCAGCGATTTGCGTAATCGAGGAAGTCGCTACTGCCAAAAAACCTTGGAATAGGGGAGATCGTCGGCTATAATCGCAATTTCGGAGTGCAAAATGAATGTTTTCGACCCCGAAATGACATCTTATCACCTGAGCAATAAGGAGGCGTCGAGCGCCTCTAACTTCCGATTCCGAATTGGGGTCTTATAAGCGATTCCGATAACCGAGCGAAACGTTATGCCCGTTTCAGCGAAGGGGTGTTCGTATGCGATCGCATCGGCAGCCTGCGACCACGCTCCCGGAGAGGAATTTGGGAGCCGGACCGGAAATCTTCGAATGCGACCATTTACCGACCGGGTTGAAGTTCCGATTCTGAACTGGGGCCTCGCGGGCGGTTCCGACCCCCCGGCGAAGAAATATCAGCGTCCGACTGGAGGGTACGACAGTTAGTGTACTAGTACACACGCTCCGGGGGGATTTTGGCCCCAGAACGGAATTCCGCGAAACCAGCGCCCTGTCGACCGTCTCAGAGTGCCGATTCCGAATTGTGGTCACATAAACGATTCCGATGCCCGTGGGGAAAGTTATGCCCAATTCTTTTACTGAAGGGGTGGGAATAAAGCAGAGGAGGTGACTATATCGGCGATGTTCGGGCACCCATATCCACGACATGGGGAGGAGATCTCGCATCAAGTTGAACACAACTTCCGATCACTGTGACTGGGCGGCTCCGCGTGTGGGCTCCGCCAGCAATTCGCGTAATCGAGGGAGTCCCTACTGCCAAAGAACCTTGGAATAGAGGAGATCTTCGGCTATAATCGCAATTTTGGAGTGCGAAATGAATGTTTTTCGCCTCCAAAACGACCTCTTATCGCCTAAGGCAATAATGGGGCATCGAGCGCCTCTGAGTGCCGATTCCAAATTGGGGTCTTATAAGCGATTTTCATAACCGAGCGAAAAGTTATGCCCGTTTGAGCGAAGGGGTGTCCGTATGCGATCGCATCGGCAGCCTGCGACCGCACTCCCGGAGAGGAATTTGGGTGCCGGACCGGAAATCTCCGAATGCGACCATTTACCGACCGGGTCGAAGTGCCGATTCTGAATTCGGGCCTCGCGGGCGGTTCAGATTCCCGGCGAATAAATATCAGCATCCGACTGGAGGGTACGGCAGTCGGTGTACTAGTACACACGCTCCGAGGGGGGATTTTGGCCCTAGAACGGAATTCTGCGAAACCAACGCCCTGTCGACCATCTCAGAGTGTCGATTCCGAATTGTGGTCACATAAGCGATTCCGATGCCTGTGCGGAAAGTTAAGCCCAATTCTTTCGCTGAAGGGGTGGGAATAAACCGGAGGGGGTGACTATACGGCGATGTTCGGGCACCCATATCCATGACCTGAGGAGGAGATCTAGCATCGAGTTGAACACGACTTCCGATTGCTGTGACTGGGCGGCTCCGCGTGTGGTCTCCGTCAGTGATTCGCGTAATCGAGGGAGTCACTATTGCCAAATAACCTTGGAATAGGGGAGATTGTTAGCTATAATCGCAATTTCGGAGCGCGAAATGAAGGTTTTTCGCCCCCGAAATGACGTCTTATCGACTGAGACAATAAGGGGACATCGAGCGCCTTTGAGTGCCGATTCTGAATGGGGTCTTATAAGCGATTCCGATAACCGAGCGAAAAGATATGCCCATTTGAGCGAAGGGGTACCCGTATGCGATCGCATCGGCAGCCTGCGACCGCGCTCCCGGAGAGGAATTTGGGCGCCGGACCGGAAATCTCCGAATGCGACCATTTACCGACCGGTCGAAGTGCCGATTCTGAATTGGGGCCTCATAGGCAGTTCTGACCCCCAGGCGAATAAATATCAACGTCCGACCGGAGGGTACGGCAGTCGGTGTACTAGTACACACGCTCCAGGGGGGGCAGATTTTTGCCCCGGAATGGAATTCCGTGAAACCAGCGCCCTGTCGACCGTCTCGGAGTGCCGATTCCGAATTGTGGTCACATAAGCGATTCCGACGCCCTTGCGGAATGTTATGCCCAATTCTTTTGCTGAAGGGGTGGGATTAAACCAGAGGGGGTGACTATATCGGCAATGTTCGGGCACCCATATCTACGACCTGGAGAGGAGATCTCGCGTCGAGTTGAACACTACTTCCAATCGCTGTGACTGGGCGGCTCCACGTATGGGCTCCGCCTGCGATTCGCATAATCGAGGGAGTCGCTACTGCCAAAAAACCTTGGAATAGGGGAGATCGTCGGCTATAATCGTAATTTCAGAGTGTGAAATGAAGGTTTTTTGCCCCCGAAACGACGTCTTATCGCCCAAGCAATAACTAACTGTCGAGGGCCTCTGAGTGCCGATTCCGAATTGGGGTCTTATAAGCGATTCTGATAACCGAGCGAAAAGTTATGCCCGTTTGAGCGAAGGGGTGTCCGTATGCGATCGCATCGGCAGCCTGCGACCGCGCTCCTGGAGAGGAATTTGGGCGCCGGACCTGAAATCTCTGAATGCGACCATTTATCGACCGGGTCGAAGTGCCGATTCTGAATTGGGGCCTCGCGGTCGGTTCTGACCCCCGGACGAATAAATATCAGCGTCCGACCGGAGGGTACAGCAGTCGGTGTACTAGTACACACGCTCCGGGGGGATTTTGGCCCCGGAACGGAATTTCGCGAAACCAGCGCCGTGTCGACCGTCTTGGAGTGCCTATTCCGAATTGTGGTCACATAAGTGATTCCGATGCCCGTGCAGAAAGTTATGCCCAATTCTTTCGCTGAAGGGGTGGGAATAAACCAGAGGGGGTGACTATATCGGCGATATTTGGGCACCCATATCCACGACCTGGGGAGGAGATCTCGCGTCGAGTTGAACATGACTTCCGATTGCTGTGACTGGGCGGCTCCGCATGTGGGCTCCGCCAGTGATTTGCGTAATCGAGGGAGTCGCTACTGCCAAAAAACTTGGAATAGGGGAGATCGTCGGCTATAATCGCAATTTCGGAGTGCGAAATGAAGGCTTTTCAACCCCGAAACGACGTCTTATCGCCTAAGCAATGACAGGGCATCGAGCGCCTCTGAGTGTCGATTCCGAATTGGGGTCTTATAAGAGATTCTGATAACCGAGCAAAAAGTTATGCCCGTTTGAGCGAAGGGGTGTCCGTATGCGATCGCATCGGCAGCCGGCGACCGCGCTCCCGGAGAGGAATTTGGGCGCCGGACCGGAAATCTCCGAATGCGACCATTTACCGACCGGGTCGAAGTGCCGATTCTGAATTGGGGCCTCGCGGACGGTTCCGACCCCCGGACGAATAAATATCAGCGTCCGACCGGATGGTACTGCAGTCGGTGTACTAGTACACACGCTCCGGGGGGTTTGGCCCCGGAACGGAATTCTGCGAAACCAGTGCCCTATCGACCGTCTCGGAGTGCCGATTCCGAATTGTGGTCACATAAGCGATTCTGATGCCCGTGCGGAAAGTTATGCCCAATTCTTTCGCTGAAGGGGTGGGAATAAACCGGAGGGGATGACTATATCGGCGATTTTTCGGGCACCCATATCCACGACCTGGGGAGGAGATCTCACGTCGAGTTGAACACGACTTCCGATCGTTGTGATAGGGCGGCTCCCACCACAAGAAAATGCGGCGTTTCTGACGGATGCTTTCCGTCCGAAATCCATCGGTAATCCGTCGGAAAATCCGTTTCCGACAGCTTTCCGTCAGAAACTCGTCGGAAATAGCCCGTCGGAAATAGTTGGTCAAAAATTACGATGGAAAAGAATTTTGTCAGAAATCGGTCGGAAACTCCGATTATTGCATCGGAAATCGGTCAGAAATCGGTCGGAAATCTGTATTTCCGACGGATATTCCGACGGAAAAATTCCGTCAGAAATATCCGTCGATAAAACCGCTTTTTCTAGTAGTGTCCGCGTGTGGACTCCGCCAGCGATTTGCGTAATCGAGGGAGCCGCTACTGCCAAAAAACCTTGGAATAGGGGAGATCGTCGGCTATAATCGCAATTTTGGAGTGCGTAATGAAGGTTTTCGACCCCGAAACGATGCCTTATCACCTGAGCAATAAGGGGGCGTCGAGCGCCTATGACTACCGATTCCGAATTGGGGTCTTATAAGCGATTCCGATAACCGAGCGAAAAGTTATGCCCGTTTGAGCGAAGGGGTGTCCGTATGCGATCGCATCGGCAGCCTGCGACCACGCTCCCGGAGAGGAATTTGGGCGCCGGACCGGAAATCTCCGAATGCGACCATTTACCGACCGGGTCGAAGTGCCGATTCTGAATTGGGGCCTCTCGGGCGGTTCCGACCCCCGGACGAATAAATATCAGCGTCCGACCGGATGGTACTGCAGTCGGTGTACTAGTACACACGCTCCGGGGGGTTTGGCCCCGGAACGGAATTCTGCGAAACCAGTGCCCTATCGACCGTCTCGGAGTGCCGATTCCGAATTGTGGTCACATAAGCGATTCTGATGCCCGTGCGGAAAGTTATGCCCAATTCTTTCGCTGAAGGGGTGGGAATAAACCGGAGGGGATGACTATATCGGCGATTTTTCGGGCACCCATATCCACGACCTGGGGAGGAGATCTCACGTCGAGTTGAACACGACTTCCGATCGTTGTGATAGGGCGGCTCCCACCACAAGAAAATGCGGCGTTTCTGACGGATGCTTTCCGTCCGAAATCCATCGGTAATCCGTCGGAAAATCCGTTTCCGACAGCTTTCCGTCAGAAACTCGTCGGAAATAGCCGTCGGAAATAGTTGGTCAGAAAATTACCGATGGAAAAGAATTTTGTCAGAAATCGGTCGGAAACTCCGATTATTGCATCGGAAATCGGTCAGAAATCGGTCGGAAATCTGTATTTCCGACGGATATTCCGACGGAAAAATTCCGTCAGAAATATCCGTCGATAAAACCGCTTTTTCTAGTAGTGTCCGCGTGTGGACTCCGCCAGCGATTTGCGTAATCGAGGGAGCCGCTACTGCCAAAAAAACCTTGGAATAGGGGAGATCGTCGGCTATAATCGCAATTTTGGAGTGCGTAATGAAGGTTTTCGACCCCGAAACGATGCCTTATCACCTGAGCAATAAGGGGGCGTCGAGCGCCTATGACTACCGATTCCGAATTGGGGTCTTATAAGCGATTCCGATAACCGAGCGAAAAGTTATGCCCGTTTGAGCGAAGGGGTGTCCGTATGCGATCGCATCGGCAGCCTGCGACCACGCTCCCGGAGAGGAATTTGGGCGCCGGACCGGAAATCTCCGAATGCGACCATTTACCGACCGGGTCGAAGTGCCGATTCTGAATTGGGGCCTCTCGGGCGGTTCCGACCCCCCGGCGAATAAATATCAGCGTCCGACCGGAGGGTACGGCAGTCGGTGTACTAGTATGCGCTCCGGGGGGATTTTGGCCCCGGAACGTAATTCCGCGAAACCAGCTCCCTATCGACCGTCTCGGACTGCCGATTCCGAATTGTGGCACATAAGCGATTCCGATGCCCATGCGGAAATTATGCCCAATTCTTTCGCTGAAGGGGTGGGAATAAACCGGAGGAGGTGACTATATCGGTGATGTTCGGGCACCCATATCCACGACATGGGGAGGAGATCTCGCATCGAGTTGAACACAACTTCCGATCGCTGTGGCTGGGCGGCTCCACGTGTGGGCTCCGCCAGCGATTCGCATAATCGAGGGAGTCACTACTGCCAAAAAACCTTGGAATAGGGGAGATCTTCGGCTATAATCGCAATTTCGGAGTGCAAAACGAAGGTTTTTCGCCTCCGAAATGACCTCTTATCGACTGAGGCAATAACGAGACATCGAGTGCCTTTGAGTGCCGATCCGAATTGGGGTCTATAAGCGATTCCGATAACCGAGCGAAAAGTTATGCCCATTTGAGTGAAGGGTTGTCCGTATGCGATCGCATCAGCATCCTGCGACCGCGCTCCCAGAGAGGAATTTGGGCGCCGGACCGGAAATCTCCGAATGCGACCATTTACCGACCGGGTCAAAGTGTCGATTCTAAATTGGGGCCTCGCAGGCGGTTCCGACCCCAGGGCGAATAAATATCAGCGTCCGACCGAGGGTACGGCAGTCGGTGTACTAGTACACACGCTCCAGGGGGGGTGATTTTGGCCCCGTCATGGAATTCCGCGAAACCAGCGCCCTGTCGACCGTCTCGGAGTGCCGATTCCGAATTGTGGTCACATATGCGATTCTGATGCCCTTGCGGAAAGTTATGCCCAATTCTTTTGCTGAAGGGGTGGGATTAAACCGGAGGGGATGACTATATCGGCGATGTTCGGGCACCCATATCCATGACCTGGAGAGGAGATCTCGCGTCGAGTTGAACACGACTTCCGATCGCTGTGACTGGGCGGCTCCGCGTGTGGGCTCCGCCAGCGATTTGCATAATCGAGGGAGTCGCTACTGCCAAAAAACCTTGGAATAGAGGAGATCGTCAGCTATAATCGCAATTTCGGAGTGCGAAATGAAGGTTTTTCGCCCCCGAAACGACGTCTTATCGCCTAAGCAATAATGAGGCATCGAGGGCCTCTAAGTGCCGATTCCGAATTGGGGTCTTATAAGCGATTCTGATAACCGAGCGAAAAGTTATGCCCGTTTGAGCGAAGGGGTGTCCGTATGCGAACGCATTGCCAGCCTGCGACTGCGCTCCTGGAGAGGAATTTGAGTGCCGGACCGGAAATCTCTGAATGCGACCATTTACCGACCGGGTCGAAGTGCCGATTCTGAATTGGGGCCACGCGGGCGGTTCCGACCCCGGTACGACAGTCGGTGTACTAGTACACGCTCCGGGAGGGGGGGATTTCGGCCCCGGAACGGAATTTTACGAAACGAGCGTCTTGTCGACCGTCTCGGAGTGCCGATTCTGAATTGTGATCACATAAGCGATTCCGAAGCCTGTGCGGAAAGTTATGCCCAATTCTTTCGCTGAAGGGGTGGGAATAAACCAGAGGGAGTGACTATATCAGCGATGTTCGGGCACCCATATCCACGACCTGGGGAGGAGATCTCGCGTCGAGTTGAACACGACTTCTGATCGCTGTGACTGGGCGGCTCCGCGTGTGGGGTCCGCCTGCGATTTGCGTAATCGAGGGAGTCTCTAATGCCAAAAAACCTTGGAATAGGGGAGATCGTCGGCTATAATCGCAATTTCGGAGTGGGAAATGAAGGTTTTTCGACCCCGAAACGACGTCTTATCGCCTAAGCAATAACATGGCATCGAGCGCCTAGGAGTGCCGATTCCGAATTGGGGTCTTATAAGCGATTCTGATAACCAAGCTAAAAGTTATGCCCGTTTGAGCGAAGGGGTGTCTGTATGCGATCGCATCGGCAGCCTGCGACCGCGCTCCCAGAGAGGAATTTGGGCGCCGGACCGAAAATCTCCGAATGTGACCATTTATCGACCGGGTCGAAGTGCCGATTCTGAATTGGGGCCTCGCGGGCGGTTCCGACCTCCGGGCGAATAAATATCAGCGTCCGACCGGACGGTACGGCAGTCAGTGTACTAGTACACACGCTCCGCGGGGATTTTGGCCCCGGAACGGAATTCCGCGAAACCAGCGCCCTGTCGACCGTCTCAGAGTGCCGATTCTAAATTGTGGTCACATAAGCGATTCCGATTCCCGTGCGGAAAGTTATGCCGAATTCTTTCGCTGAAGGGGGGGAATAAACCGGAGGGGGTGACTATATCGGCGATGTTCGGACACCCATATCCACGACCTAGGTAGGAGATCTCGTGTCGAGTGGAACACGACTTCCGATCGCTGTGACTGGGCAGCTCCGCGTGTGGGCTCCGCCAGCGATTCGCGTAATCGAGGGAGTCGCTACTGCCAAAAAACCTTGGAATAGGGGAGATCGTCGGCTATAATCGCAATTTCTAAGTGCGAAACGAAGGTTTTTCGACCCCAAAACGACATCTTATCGCCTGAGGCAATAAGGGGGCATCGAGCGCCTCTGACTGTCGATTCAGAATTGGGGTCTTATAAGCGATTCTGATAACCGCGCGAAAAGTTATGCCCGTTTTGAGCGAAGGGGTGTCCGTATGCGATCGCATCGGCAGCCTACGACTGCGCTCCCGGAGAGGTATTTTGGCGCCGGACCGGAAATCTCCGAATGCGGCCATTTACAACCGGGTCGAAGTGTTGATTCTGAATTGTGGCCTTGTGGGCGGTTCCGACCCCCGGGCGAATAAATATCAGCGTCCGACCGGAGGGTACTGCAGTCGGTAACACACGCTCCGGGGTGGATTTTGGCCCCGGAACAGAATTCTGTGAAACCAGTGCCCTGTCGACCGTCTCGGAGTGCCGATTCCGAATTGTGGTCACATAAGTGATTCTAATGCCCATGCGGAAAGTTATGCCTAATTCTTTCGCTGAAGGGGTGGGAATAAACCGGAGGGTGTGACTATATCGGCGATGTTCGGGCACCCATATCCACGACCTGGGGAGGAGATCTCGCGTCGAGTTGAACACAACTTCCGATCGCTGTGACTCACCGCTAGCGATTCGCGTAATCGAGGGAGTCGCTACTGCCAAAAAACCTTGGAATAGGGGAGATCATCGGCTATAATCGCAATTTCGGAGTGCGAAATGAAGGTTTTTTCGCCCCGAAACGACGTTTTATCGCCTGACACAGTAAAGGGGCATCGAGCGCCTCTAAGTGCCAATTCCGAATTGGGGTCTTATAAGCGATTCTGATAACCGAGGGAAAAGTTATGCCTATTTGAGCGAAGGGGTGTCCGTATGCGATCGCATCGGCAGCCTGCGACCGCACTCCGGAGTGGAATTTGGGTGCCGGACCGGAAATCTGCGAATGCGACCATTTACCGACCGGGTCGAAGTGCCGATTCTAAATTGGGGCCTCGCGGGCAATTCCAACCCCCAGGCGAATAAATATCAGCATCCGACCGGAGGGTACGGCAGTCGGTGTACTAGTACACACGCTCCGGGGGGGTTTGGCTCCGAAACGGAATTCTGCGAAACCATGGCCCTGTCGACCGTCTCGGAGTGCCGATTCCGAATTGTGGTCACATAAGCGATTTCGATGCCTGTGCGGAAAGTTATGTCCAATTCTTTCGCTGAAGGGGGGGAATAAACCGGAGGGGGTGACTATATCGGCGATGTTCGGGCACCCATATCCACGACCTGCGGAGAAGGTCTCGCGTCTAGTTGAACACGACTTCCGATCGCTGTGACTGGGTGGCTCCGCATGTGGGCTCCGCCAGCGATTCGCGTAATCGAGGGAGTCGCTACTGCCAAAAAATGTTGGAATAGGAGAGATAGTCGGCTATAATCGCAATTTCGGAGTGCGAAACGAAGATTTTTCGACCCCGAAACGATGTCTTATCGCCAGAGGCAATAAGGGTGCGTCGAGCGCCTCTGAGTGGCTATTCCGAATTGGGGTCTTATCAGCGATTCTGATAACCGAGAGAAAAGTTATGCCCGTTTGAGCGAAGGGGTGTCCGTATACGATCGCATCGGCAGCCTGCGACACGCTCTCGGAGAGGAATTTGGGCGCCGGACCGAAAATCTCCGAATGCGACCATTTATCGACAGGGTCAAAGTGCTGATTTGAATTGGGGCCTCGCGGGCGGTTCCGACTCCGGGCGAATAAATATCAGCATCCGAACAGAGGGTACGGCAGTCGGTGTACTAGTACACACGCCGGGGGGATTTTGGCCCCGAAACGGAATTCCGCTAAACAAGCGCCTTGTCGACCGTCTCGGAGTGCCGATTCGAATTGTGGTCACATAAGCGATTCCGATGCCCGTGCGGAAAGTTATGCCCAATTCTTTCACTGAAGGGGTGGGAATAAACCGGAGGGGTGACTATATCGGCGATGTTCGGGCACCCATATCCACAACCTGGGGAGAAGATCTCGCATTGAGTTGAACACGACATCCGATCGCTGTGACTGGGCGGCTCGCGTGTGGGCTTCGCCAGCGATTCGCGTAATCGAGGGAGTCGCTACTGCCAAAAAACCTTGGAATAGGGGAGATCGTCGGCTATAATCGCAATTTCGGAGTGCGAAACAAAGGTTTTCCCCTCTGAAACGATGTCTTATCGCTTGAGGCAATAACGGGGCACGAGCGCCTCTGAGTGCCGATTCCAAATTGGGGTCTTATAAGCGATTCTGATAACCGAGCGAAAAGTTATGCCCGTTTGAGCGAAGAGGTGTCCGTATGCGATCGCATCGGCAGCTGCGACCGCGCTCCCGGAGAGGAATTTGGGCGCCAGACCGGAAATCTCCGAATGCGACCATTTACCGACCGGGTCGAAGTGCTGATTCTGAATTGGGGCCTCGCAGGCGGCGAATAAATATCAGCGTCCGACCGGAGGGTACGGCAGTCGGTGTACTAGTACACACGCTCTGCGGGGGATTTTGGCCCCGGAACGGAATTCCACAAAAACCAGTGCCCTGTCGACCGTCTCGGAGTACCGATTCCGAATTGTGGTCATATAAGAAATTCCGATGCCCGTGCGGAAAGTTATGCCAAATTCTTTTGCTGAAGGGGTGGGACTAAACTGGAGGGGGTGACTATATCGGCGATGTTTGGGCACCCATATCCACGACCTGGGGAGGAGATCTCGTGTCGAGTTAAACACGACTTCCGATTGCTGTGACTGGGCGACTCCGCGTGTGGGCTCCGCCAACGATTCGCGTAATCGAGGGAGTCGCTACTGCCAAAAAACCTTGGAATAGGGGATATCATCGGCTATAATCACAATTTCGGAGTGTGAAATGAAGGTTTTTCGCCCGTGAAACGACGTCTTATCGTCTGAAGCAATAATGGGGTGACGAGCGCCTCTGAGTGCCGATTCCGAATTGGGGTCTTATAAGCGATTCTGATAACCGAGCGAAAAGTTATGCCCGTTTGAGCAAAGGGGTGTCCGTATGCGATCGCATCGGCAGCCTGCGACCGCACTACCGGAGAGGAATTTGGGCGCCGGACCTGAATGTCCGAATGCGACCATTACCGATCGGGTCGAAGTACGATTCTGAATTGGGGCCTTGCGGGCAGTTCCGACCCCAGGGCGAATAAATATCAACGTCCGACCGGAGGGTACGGCAGTCGGTGTACTAGTTCACACGCTCCAGGGGGGGATTTTGGCCCCGGAATGGAATTCCGCGAAACTAGCGCCCTGTCGACCCTCTCGGAGTGCTGATCCCGAATTGTGGTCACATAAGCGATTCCGATGCCCGTGCGGAAAGTTATGCCCAATTCTTTCGCTGAAGGGGTGGGAATAAACCGGAGGGGGTGACTATATCGGCGATGTTCGGGCACCGATATCCACGACCTGGGGAGGAGATCTCACGTCGAGTTGAACACGACTTCCGATCGCTGTGACTGGGCGGCTCCGCGTGTGGGTTCTGCCAGCGATTCGCGTAATCGAGGGAGTCGCTACTGCCAAAAAACCTTGGAATAGGCGAGATCGTCGGCTATAATCGCAATTTTAGAGCGTGAAACGAAGGTTTTTCGCCCCATATATGACGTCTTATCACCTGAGGCCATAAGGGGGCGTCAAGCGCCTTTGAGTGCCGATTCCGAATTGGGGTCTTATAAGTGATTCTGATAACCGAGCGAAAAGTTATGCCCGTTTGAGCAAAGGGGTGTCCGTATGCGATCACATCGGCAGCCTGCGACCGCGCTCCCGGAGAGGAATTTGGGCGCCGAACCGGAAATCTCCGAATGCGACCATTTATCGACCGGGTCAAAGTGCCGATTCTGAATTGGGGCCTCGCGGGTGGTTCCGACCCCGGGCGAATAAATATCACCGTCCGACCGGAGGGTACGGCAATCGGTGTACTAGTACACACGCTCCGGGGGGGATTTTGGCCCCGAAACGGAATTCGCGAAAGCAGCGCCCTGTCGACCGTCTCAGAGTGCCAATTCTGAATTGTGGTCACATAAGCGATTTTGATGCCCGTGCGGAAAGTTATGCCCAATTCTTTCGCTGAAGGGGTGAAAATAAACCGAAGGGGGTGACTATATCGGCGATGTTCGGGTACCCATATCCACGACCTGGGGAGGAGATCTCGCGTCGAGTTGAACACGACTTCCGATCGCTATGACTGGGTGGCTCCGCGTGTGGGCTCCGCCAGCGATTCGCGTAATCGAGGGAGTCGCTACTGCCAGAAAACCTTAGAATAGGGGAGATCGTCGGCTTTAATCGCAATTTCGGAGTGCGAAACGAAAGTTTTTCGCCCCATAAATGACGTCTTATCGCCTAAGCCATAAGGGGGCGTCAAGGGTAAGATGCAGATATTTGTTCGCCCAACGATCGGAACCACTTGCGAGGCCGCAATTAGGAATCAGCACCTCGACCCGGTGGGCACAAGGTCAGATTCAGAGATTTCCAGTTCGGCGCCCAAATTCCTCTCTTGGAGCATTGTCGTGGGCTGCCGATGCAATCGCATACAGACACCCCTTCGCTCAAAAAGACATAACTTTTCGCTCGGTTATCGGAATCACTGATAAGACCCCAATTCGGAATCGGCACTCAGAGGCGCTCGTCGCCCTTTATTGCCTAAGGTGATGAAACATCATTTTGTGGTCGAAAAACCTTTATTTCACACTCCAAGGTTGCAAATACAGTCGACGATCTCCCCGTTGCCACGATTTTCAAGCAGTGCGACAATTGGTGTACTAGTACACACGCTCCACGGTGGAATTTCGGCCCCGAAACAGAATTCCGTATAACCTGCATCCTGTCGACCGTCTAGGAGTGTCAATTCTTAATTGTGGTCATATAAGCGATTCCGATACCGGGGCGGAAAGTTATGCCAAATTCTTTTGCTAAAGGGGTGAGAATAATCTGGGCGGGGTGACTATATCGGCGATGTTCGTGCACCCATATTTACGACCAGGGGAGGAGTTCTCACGCCAAGTTGAACACAAATTCCGATCGTCGTGACAGCCCGACTCTATGTTGTTGCCCCGACAGTGATTCGCCTGATCGAGGGAGACGTTACTGCTTGAAAATCGTGGAAACGAGGAGATCGTCGGCTGAAATTGCAATTTCGGGGTGCGAAAAGAAAGCTTTTCGACCCTGAAATGTCATCTTATCACATAAGGCAATAAGGGGCGACGAGCGCCTCTGAGTGCCGATTCCGAATTAGGGTCTTATAAGCAATTTCGATAACGAGTGAAAAGTTATGCTCGTTTGAGCGAAGGGGAGTTTGTATGCGATCGCATCGGCAGCCCGCGACCACTCTCCCGATGAGCAATTGGGCGTCGGACCGAAAATCTCCGAATCTGACCTTGTGCTAACTAGGTCGAGGTGTCGATTCCGAATTACGGACTCACGAGCGGTTCCTATCGCCAGGCAAACAAATATTATGTCTTACTCAAAATAGAATTCTGTAAAACAGCATCCTGTCGACTGTCTCAGAGTGCCAATTCTGAATTGTGGTCACATAAGCGATTTCGATACCCGGACGGAAAGTTATGCCTAATTCTTTTGCTGAAGGGGTGAGAATAATCTGGACGGGATGACTATATCGGCGATGTTCGTGCACCCATATTTACGACCTGGGGAGGAGTTCTCGTGCCGAGTTCAAAACAACTTTCGATCGTCATGATAGGCTGACTCTGTATGGTTGCCCTGCTAGTGATTCGCGTGATCGAGGGAGATGTAATGCTTGAAAATCGTGGAAACGGGAAGATCTTCGGCTGGAATCGTAATTTTAGAGTGCAAAATGAAAGTTTTTCGACTCAGAAACGTTGTCTTATCACCTGAGGCCAAAAGGGGTGACGAGCGCCTCTGAGTGCTGATTCTAGATTGATGTCTTATAAGCGATTCCGATAATTAAGCAGAAAGTTATTCTGTTTGAGCGAAGGGGTGTCCGTATGCGATCGCATCGATAGCCCGCGACAACGCTCCTAGCAAGAAATTTGGGCGCCGGAAAAAAAATCTCCGAATCTGACCTTGTGCCGACCAGGTCAAGGTGCGATTCCGAATTGTGGACTCGCGAGTAGTTCCTATCGCTGGGCGAACAAATTTCTCCATCTTACCCAAGGGGTGCGACAATCAGTGTACTAGTACACACCTCCGCGGTGGAATTTCGGCCTCGGAACGGAATTCCACAAAACCAGCGTCCTCTCAACCGTCTCGGAGTGCCGATTCTGAATTGTGGTCACATAAGCGATTCTGATACCCCGGTGGAAAGTTATGCCCACTTCTTTCATTGAAGGGGTGAGAATAATCCAGACGGGTGACTATATCGGCGATGTTCGTGCACCCATATTTACAACCTGGGGAGAAGTTCTTGCGCTGAGTTGAACACAACTTCCGATCATTATGACAGGTCGACTATGTGTGGTGGCCCCGCCAGTGATTCGTGTGATTGAGGGAGACGCTGCAACTTTAAAATCGTGGAAATGGGGAGATTGTCGGCTAGAATCGCAATTTTAGAGTGCGAAATGAAGGTTTTTGGACCCGATATCAATGGTCATATATGTATATTTTCAACCTCAAGAGAAATTCTCGTGCCAGGATGACCATAGTTTTCGACCTTCATTACAATCTAGATCTGAACTATATATGACTTCATAAATGATTAGCATAATCAAGGAAAATGTTACGCACAATTTTTTTGCTAGAAAATATTTTAACACAGAGGACTTCTTCTAGAGTGGCAATGTTCAAGATGAAAATGAATTGGATTTTTTAGTCGAAAACGATGTCTTACGGATGAAGGTAGTAAGAGAAGTCAAGCACCTCGAAGTGTCGATATTGAATTGTGGTCTTATAAGTGATTCTGATAACCTAACAGAAGGTTATGATCGTTTGACTGAAGGGGTATCATAATCAATCAAATTGTGAGCACACAATCACACTCCTAAAGAAGTATTCAGGCACTGATGTAGAAATATCTGAATCCGACCTTGTAAAGATCGACTGAAAGTGTCGATTCTGAATTGGGATCTCACAAGCTATGTCGATCATCGGATAATGAAATATTTACATTTTATTGACGTGGTGTGATAATCGAACAAATTATGTACTAATATTCATGCTCTAGGGAGGTATTTGGACCTCAAAATGGAATTTCATAAAACTAGCCTCATGTCGACTGTCTCGAAGTATGATTCCCAATTGTGGTCTAATACGCGATTCTGATAACTTAATGGAAAGTAGTTATGCCCATTTTTACTTAACAGGTGAAAATAAGCTAGAAGAGGTGAATATATCACTAATAGTTGTGTATGCATATTTATGACCTAAGAAGGAATTATCATGCCGAGATGACCATATATAGTTTTTGACCATCGTGATAGGTCGGCTCTGAATTGTGGCTTCACAAGTGATTTTCATAATCGAGGAAAATGTTACGCACAATTTTCTACTAGAAAATCATCTAAACATGGAGGACGTCTTCTAGAGCTACAATTTTTTGTAGGAAATGAATGATTTTTTAGTTAGAGATGTGTCTTATGTCCAGAGGCAATAAAAGGTGTCGAGCACCTCAGAGTACTGATTCTGAGTTATAGTCTTATAAGCAATTATAATAATCGAGCAGAAAGTTTTTCCTATTTTGACCAAAGGAGTGACATAATCGATCAGATCATAAGCCCACAATCATAATCCTAGAAAGATATTCAGACACAGAGATAGAAATCTTAGTATCTGATCCATTGATGACAAACTCAAATTCTCGATTCTAAATTGGGGTCTTGCAAGCAGTTCTGATCACTAGGCAAAGAAATATTTACATTTTACTGACTAAGTGTGATAATCGAATAAATCGTGTACTTATATTCATGCTCCAGGGAGGAATTTTAGTCTCGAAATGAAATTTGTCAAACATAATGTCATGTTGACCATCTCAAAGTGTCGATTCTGAATTGTAATTTTATAAGTGATTTTGATTGCCAAGTGTAAAGTTATGTTCGTTTTTACTAAAGGGGTAAGAATAAACTAGAAGGGATGAATATATCGTCAATGCTTGTTATATTTACGACCTCGAGAGGAATACTCAGGTCGAGATGCATAAATTTTTATTGTCGTGATAGGTTAGTTCTGAACTATAGCTTCACAAGTGATTTTCATAATCGAGAAAAATGTCATGCAAAATTTTCTGCTAGAAAATCTTGTAAAAATGGAGGACATCTTTTAGAGCTGCGATTTTAGGGAGGGAAATGAAAGCTTTTTGAGTTAGAAACAATGTCTTATAGCTAGAGGCAATAAGAGGCATCGAGTGTCTCAGAATGTCGATTCTGAATTATAGTCTTATAAGTGATTTCAATAACCGAGCGGAAAGTTATCCTTATTTGACCAAAGGGGTGTCATAGTTGATCAAATCGTGACCCCACAATCATGCTCCTGGAGAGAAATTCAGACATCAACATAGAAATCTCTAAATCCAACCTAGTGATGATCGACTCGAAATGTCGATTCCGAATTGGGATCTCACAAGCAGTTTCGATCGTTGGGTGAAGAAATATTCACATTTTACTGACAGAGATCGAACGAATCATGTATTTATATTTATGCTTTGGGGAGGAATTTAGGTCTCAAAATGGAATTTCATAAAACTAACATCATCACAAACGTCTCGAAATGTTGATTCCAAATTATAGTCATAAGCGATACTGATAATAAAGCAGAAAGTTATACTCGTTTTTACTAAAGGGATGAGAATAAACCAAAATGGGTGAATATATCGTCGATGATTATGTACAAATATTTACGACCTCAGGAGGAATTCTCATGTCGATATGACCACAATTTTTTAATTGTCATGATAGGTCGGCTCTGAATAATGACTTCATAAGTGATTCGTAAAATCGAAAAAAAAAATTTATGCATAATTTATACTAAAAACTCTTCTAAACATGGACATCTTTTGGAGCTACAATTTTAGGGAGAGAAATGAAGGATTTTTTAGTCAAAAATGACATCTTACGACCGGAGGCAATAAGAGACATCGAGCACTACAGAGTGTTGATTCATAATTATGATCTTATAAGCGATTCTGATAACTGAGTGAAAAATTATATCTTTTGACCAAAGAGGTATCATAGTCTATCAAATCATGAGTCTATAATTACGCTCCTGAAGAGAAATTCAGGCACTGATGTAGAAATCTCTGAATCTGATTTCGTAACTACTGGTTCGAAGTGTCGATTCAAAATTGAGGTCTCGCAAGTTATTCCAATCGCTGCGTGAAGAAATATTCTCGTTTTACTAACAGGATGTAATAATTGAACAAATACATACTTACGTATTTCATGTTCCAAGGAGGAATTTGAGTCTCGAAATAAAATTTTATGAAACTGATCTTACGTCGACCATCTCAAAATGTCAATTTTGAATTATGATCTTATAAACGATTTCGATAGTCGAACAAAAAATTATATTTATTTTTATTATATGGGTGAGAGTAAATTGAAAGAGGAGAATATGTCACCAATGATTGTGTACTTATATTACAACTTTGAAAAATTTTATTTATTTGCTTGAACGCTATCATTTTGGTTTCCACAATTGCCTAAATCTGTGTGTTTTCCGATGACGTATTTTTGGCAGAATTTCCATTGCCCTTGAAATTGAAATATTCGAAACGAACGGGTGAAAATATTTCCGTTCGGAGATGTACATATAATTGAACCTGATAAAAAAAAGGTATATATAGGTAAGCTATATGTCCAAAGATCGATAAGATCACATGAATTCTTAATCCAATAAACTACAGGATACGTGTGCTTAGCCATCATATAAGATAGACTACGTACGTACAGGAAAGTTCGATGGTAGTGTTTACCTTGTTGATCTCTCTCTCTTTCTCCCCTTACATCATTAAAAGCTTATGTATATATTCCTCTCATTTTTATTCTTTTTTTTTACAATACGGATTTCATAAAAAGCTTATATGTACATTTTATACTTTTTTTTACAATACGGATTCCTCTCAAACAATGGCCAGAGATGAGAATAGCCATCACATAAGATAGATGACCTTATGTACCTGCCCCTACGGACAAAGGCACTCACGTTATCACACTCGAAAAATATTTAGTGTATATATTTAGCACACAAAAAAAAGTGTATACATCTAGCACACTCGTTAAAATTATATTATATAAAAGAGTCTTTTCTGTGTGATACAACTTTAATAAATGTTCTAATTTTAGTACATATCAAGACGTGCGATTAAATATATATTTCTCATGACGCCCGTTGACCACTATTTGTTCACGTACGGTTGTTGCCTCACAGTTGTGTGCAATGTTGGGGAAAGGTGGACTTTTGGGACAGTAAGGACAGGCGACCTAACGATCACACTTGTCTTTTGCCGTACGTGTCCGGATGGGTAATCGTGATCTGGAGACATCTCTGTCTAGATTTCCAAGTCCTATCTCATTAGCTATCTATTGGGCCGTTTCTTTGAACATTTCATAGCTATCGGATCGCTAAGTCAAACGGACAACCGGCAGATACTAATGCATGCATTTCTTCGTCCCATCTCTTTCTTTGAGCGGCGTGGTGGCATGGAGCAGCTAGCTCTCTCTCTCTCTCTCTCTCTCTCACGCACAATCTTATGAGTTGTGGTAGGTGCTTAGCTCGCGCTATAAGTTACGTACGTACTTAACTTTTGTTCATATATATGTAACTTAACTAGAATCGGAGAAACTAAAAGTGTCGATTCAAAGGCCTGCTGCTAGGATCTCATCGGTCGCAAGCTGCATGCGGTGGGGTGATCATGGCACTAGCTGGGTCTAGTCCTAGCTGGTAGCTAGCTGCTTATTGAGTCATACATATGCACCTCAAAAGGCTTGCGAATTCTTACTACAGAAATATTTGTTACACCTTTTACTGTATTTTTATTATATTTTTTTTTACTTTTTTTATTAACTAATACGATACCGACAATAAAAAGTGAGAAAATATAATAAAAAATGCAACAAATATATATTTCTCATCCTTGAAATGAGTGTTCCATGCAGCTGGCTTCTTGTGATGCATGTATCTTTCTTTAACGGAGGTAAAGGGCAGACCCAGCTTCCTCATGTCCATTGTGGGTCGTGGTCTTCAAAGTGATACCGTCGACTGAATGAACCAACTCCCGGGTTTTGTTATATATCTTGCGTGTGTACCCTCTGAAACTTACACGCATGCACGTACGCACTCTGTGCCCCATCTTAATTTGCGACCACCATGCGTGTGAAACTTAGTCTGCAAATACTCAAGAGTGTGGAAAGCATCTGAGAGCGAGATATATATCGATCGGTTTGACATGCATGCATGTGTGCTTTATAGAACCCCTCCTACATACATACACACAATCACTTGAGGAGATCCATGGAATGGATATAAGAAAGGGGAGATTTCGGCTCTCTCGTTTGTATAAGGTCTAGTTATTAAATTCAGTTTAAAAAATTAAATTTTAATTATTAAATAATATTTTATTTATTGAAGTCTGGTTATTAAACAGAGCTCATGAAATGTTAATGAATAAGAAGTTAGCTCAATCACACTCCATGTCTACCTTGACAGATCCTAATCTGATGGCCTACAACTCAAAGGGTATCTTCGTCCAACATATTCTTAAGTCGACAGAATCTTAGTTCGGTGGAAATAAAGTAGCAAACACTCATATCTGAAAACTAGGTCTACAGATTTAGGAAGTAAAATTTTGAAACATAATCACATTCATTCACATATGTTGAGCACCACTCTTGCATCCGTCAAAGGAACATGACTCGTGTCACTCACATATCTTTTGCGTCAACACCAAGGCATATGATGCATACAAAGAGACAATCTAAGGTTGCCCCCACGCATGTTCGGTGAGAGATGATCTGTGTATAGTGTACAACAGAAACCCTCTAAGTTTAATGTACAGTGAGCCTCATCATGATCATGAGCAGGACAAAGATTCATGACTATGGATATGCCTACAATCACGTCGCATGAGACCAATGGAGAGACTTGACTTTCTTAAAACTCGGGGAAATTCTTTGACTAGAGATATATGTGAAACCCACCAATTGTGGGAAGTGATCTCGAATCATTCACTCTCATGTTCCAACTCTTGTCAAGATCTGACTTAGATATCGAAATATTTTTCTTAAGATTCTGATTCTAAGACCTCCTAATACTTTACTTCTCCTTACAGGTCTCCTTCTCACAGCCGCAGAACACCATCCAATTTCTCGATCTTAACCAGCCATGCAAGGATTCGAGATACGGCATCTCTAAATCTCAACTCGGACTTAAGTGACGATACTTCGTAGAGAAGAGTACGTACGTCCTTTGTCACTCTAACTTGGGTAGATTTTAACTCTTGGTCCGGAAAGACATGGCACAACTCGAGACACATGTCTGCTCCTATAATTGAGTTAGGATCCTCCCAGTACATATATGGAGACCCAACTCAATCAGTACCCAATTAGATGACGGGGTGGGTAGCACATGGACCCACCACCCTCTCATCTGATTGGGTATTGATTGAGTTAGATCTCCATATACTGAGAGGATCCCAACTCCCTATAATCCGTTCTCCCTAGCTTGTTCTTATCCATATATACGATAAAGTGCTATGGTACAAACACTTACCTGGAGAGGAAGTAGCACAGTAACGCGCACATTGTTAGGTGAAATCATGGGCAGCACCAAATATCATGTCCATGTGCTTCCTTGTATGGACATGCGTTGTAAATACATAGACGAAGGCAATCAAGTTAGCCCATGATAGTCTTGTTGACCACTATACCTGCTCTGCATGCGTACGTACGACCCAGTTGACAATTGTGTGCAAGTTTGGGTGGATGTACGGGGAAGGACTAGTGATCCAGAGGATTTGTCGTGGCTGTGAGGGTGTTGGAGATAGAAGGCAGAGGTCACTCATTTCAAAGTCCAACAACTGTTGTCTCGATCGATGAAGTCAAAAACACACACAATTGCTTGCATGTTCTACTTCTGTGTTCTACTTCTGTCCCCATCCATCTCTTTCATAATTAAGAAGCGTGGGGGCACCACTCTGTCTGTGTGTGTGTGTGTGTGTGGATGGGGTGCTCATCTCCATCGCCACAGGACGTGTTTTCGTCTTCTGATTAATGATAGTTCACCACCGAGTGTTTGAAAAGGTGATAGTTGAGGATAGACTTGGCCTCTTCTTCTTCCATCTGAACATCGCTATCTCTATGTAGGGGTGAACAAATGTAGGTATTCACTTGGTTCAATGTAATTAGGGCCTGCATGAAGTGAGTAATGGTCAAAATTTTGGCTTTTTTTTCTTTGTAATGAGGAACTTTCGTCCCGTGTGACTTTTGCATGATCAGAAATTGGTGTCCATAGATCTTTATAAGGTCAGAATCTGGTAGCCTCTATTCTATCTATTCATATTATCTTATCTCACTTAATTAAAAAAAGTCTGAACTTGCACATTTCGAAGACTGCATACACTAGGGATGCACTTTCCAAAGATCGAACTCGAGACCTCTTATTTACAGACATGAGATCTTACTAATCGGCCCAATTGAGGTCCTCAAATTTGGACTTCATATATATAATATCATACTATTCAAGTTATCGAATAATTATTTGTTGAATGAAAACTTCAAACTCTAAATTCTATTTTGAAAGAATTATTAAACATTGTGTGGGTAACTCCAAGTTAAATGCATCGAATAATTTGACATTATGAAAAATATCAGAATTAGGATATTAAATGGGATGATCCCAAAGTGATCAAGAATGGATTGGTGAGAGATAAAAGCAAAGCAAACCCAAAAAACTCAAAAAAAAAAAAAACAGAAAAAAAGATGGCATAGAAAACTGCGGCCGACAGCAAATCCATCGCAGCAATTGCGAAAACTCTAATTAGCGAAGTACATCAAGATCTGATAATTTAATTCCCTCTCCGACCCATTCATCTTCTTAGGATGCCATCATGCATGATTGTGGAGTATATGCATGCGAATTAATCTTCTATATTAAGTACTAATTACCTTGCATATAACGAACATAATTTGTCTACATATTTTTTATCCTTTCCTACTTTGTTCTGCAGTAAATATGTTAAGAGCGTATTTATTGCTCCTTGGGGACCTTTAGCTAAGTCCAAGTCCAACAACATTAATTAGTTCAACAGCTGATGTCTACATCTGAACATCAAAGCTCATGGACAGGCTCGGATCTATTACAATTTGGAAGAGCTTAATAAGAAAGGAAAGCTATAGGGGGCTCATGCATGTCACCCAACACAGAACAATATGAATTAGGGAGAGCAGGATTTCGGACTCTGTCATAATCTTGAGTGTACGATGTGGGAAAAAGGTAATGGGTTTGGGATCTTGTCTTGTGATTCGAAGAACAGTACTAAACCAATGTACGTATAGTTGATTAATGTTAGATGGGTCAGTTGACATCACCAACATATACAATTAGAACAGTGAGATTTTTCATAATGGAGGGTGGTACTTTCGTCAAGGATTATATATATTGGGGATGATGTGGGAGAGTACGTAGTTGATTGGGGAGGATGGAATGGATGTCCAAAGTTTTGACATTAAATATCTTGTTGGAGCTTCAAGAAAAAGGAGGGTGGGTGATGAGAAGGGGATGAGGGATTGTTCAATTTCTGAATGTGAAAATAAAGTGAAAAAAAAAGATATACAAAACAATAAATCTGCTTGGTAATATAAAAAATTCATATTCATATCAAAGAAATAAAAGAAAATAAATTAATAGTGGCACTTAAAAAGGAGAATGTGAAATGATGGAGGGATTGGTAGGGATGCCTTCGGATCAAGTTGATTCGGTGTAGAAATTTCGTACATAAATATCAAAAGAAATTGTTTACATAACTTGATTTAAATGCCCACCTTTTCCAATTCACATTGGCTCCAAACCGAACTAAAACATAGCAGACTTTATATAAATAGCACGTCGCTAGTCTGAAAACTGTGTGCTAATAAATACGTTGATCGATTAACATGGAAGTTGTAAATTTTCACCCTTGCACTTGCATTTACATATGTATAGTGCGTACAAGGGCTAGAGTGGCTTTTTCACTTTTTTCATATGCAAAGATACAACACAATAAATTTTTATTTAATGGTCTTTTATGTTATATTGTTATCTATATATGTAAGTATAAGTATAGGAGTCCGGAGTTTGTAACTTTTGTTTTAGAGATAGTTAGATATATGAAAATATCTAAATAATTATGGGTAATTAATTAATAGTTTCTGACTATAATATGGAAGGTCTTTACTGTAACAGAACTTAACATATAATATAACAGAGGAGAATATTTACTGTAATGAATTATAATTTTATTAGATACTAAAAAATAAGTCAAATATTTGATAAGAACTTCTAATTAATTTATCCAATAATTATTTTACACATAATATCTAAATTTGGTGTAACATGAAGACAGGTATGGTGGAGAATATATATAGGATCATACATAAAACCTCACTCATCAAGCTGACTTGATTATGGTATTGATCCATATATAGTTTGGTCTGCCCAAACTTTGTAGCCCAAATTTAATTTTAATTCCCTCAATTTGCAAAGCAATGCACACTATGGCACTAGCTAAGACTTGTGGTCTAAAGAGTGATCTGCCTTAACACTAAGGTCCAATTGTTATTGGAGACTCTCATTGTCCGCTTAGAACTTATGAGGTCTCCTTTTCTTGTGAATTGGGCCGATGCTTTTGGCACATCCTTTCTACAGTAGGTTCATGTGGCCCATCTGTCATAGGTGATTTTATGCGACACCTATTGATCTAATTTCAGCAAGTAACCCAAGCTTGCCACTGCGATCTCATGCCACGGGGAGGCGAACCCTTAGCACGGTTGGTCTGATTCCTTATTTTATTTTTCATTTTTTTTTTAAATATATCATCCAGATCAAAGCGTATCGATACGTGGTACGTTTCGATCCGGATCGTATTAGCAAGAGTCCAACGGTCAGGTTCCCCGACATGGAAAACCTTGATTTTGAGTTTAATGAACAACCTTCATCACATCTTCACTGTTTTGAGGTAATATTTTTCCATATAAGTTGGGTTTTTCTTTCTCGCATAGGGTAAGGCAAATGGTAGTTGGTATAGTTTTAAGTCTACAAGGTGTTGAAATGGGTTATTGGCCAAAAGAACTTGTGTCATCTTTAGCTAGTGATGCCACAAATGTCAATTGGAGGTGAGGTTTTGTTTGCACTTGTTTTGGTTAATTACCACAAGTGGCCACAAATGGGCCACAAGTGGCCAGCAGCCCGAGAAAGGAGACGTCGTCGTCTATAGCCACCAAATGGCATGCATGGTAGATATGAGTAAAAGATGAGGGTTGTTTGAGGAAGGAGCTCTGCCACCTCAGCCCTCAAAACCGGCCCTTTAAAAGGTCTCTTTTCCATGCAGAAAAGGGGGGGCATTGCAACCAGCGAAGAAAAAAAAAGGAGATCGGATTGAGGCCAGTGGCAGGAGGAGGGGAGCAGAAGCTTTTCTGCGGCGCTGGAGAGTTCTTGTTCGCAGCCCAGGAAAGAGGCAGGGAAGGGAGACCAACTGGTCCTGTATACAGGGGAATTGTGTGAGAAGTTCTTAAGAAGGGAGGAGAGCATAGGGAAAAGGGGTCGGGTCTTCAAGCAATTTCCCTTCCCTGTTACTTGTTGTTGTTTTCTTTTCCCTTTCTCCTGTACTTTCTTGTTAGATGAGTTGTTATAAGATCGTCCCTCACATGAATTGATGAATGGTGTGCTGGTTTTCTTGCTCTTCTACTTTGTTTTATCGTTTACGCATGGATTAGTGTTTGAAAAGTATTAAAAGGGTGATACATGGCATTCGATATTGTGAGTGACCATGTAAGTCATATTGCCTCGTCTATGTTTCTTCTTCCTCATGTTTTTTTTTTTCCTTCGAGGTTTGCACTGTGAGGGTCTCTGCCTGCAGCCAACTGAGGCGTTCCATACCTTGTTTTGGCTTGCAAAAGATCTCACATGAACACGTCTGGGTTCTTCTTTCCCTTTAGAACTGACCCAGATGTTCTCATTGAGCACCTCTCATCTCTATTCGCTGGGTATATCATGTTCCAGACATGGAGAAATGTCCCAGAATAGTGGCTCACCATCCCTTTGAAGCGTTCAAGTACCCAGTCCTCATCACCATATGGGGATTGACGTCTATCTTTAAACGAATGTTACACTGTTTGAATTCTCATATTTTTATTCCTAGTCTGAAATGTCTATAGGATACCGGTTTTGCCGAGGGAATATTTCCATTTTTTTTTAAGGTTCTCATCGCTGCTTGTTCAAATGTTTAGATCCTGAACGGTGGCCCTGCGTAGTGCCACCGTTCAGCCTTCATACATTGTTGCGTTGCCTGGCTATGTCAATTTGAAGCCACGTTTATCCCAAATGTTTCACTGTTGAGCTCTCACTCCTCATATGTGATGTGCTTCAGTCGTGCCTTTATTGAGCATTCTTGTATTTATTTAAATCTTACAAAAGAAAATGTTGTTCTATGTTCCTCGAATGTTTTTTGAAGTAATGGTTTCACATAAAAAAAAATAATGATTCTGAAATCCCATGTTATTTCCTCCCCTAAGCGGTTGTGGGGCCTTGAACGGTGGCCCTGCACAACGCCACCGTTCAACACCCTTCTCCACTACATGTGTTTTCCCCCTTCATTTATTTCAAGAATCCTGAACGGTGGCTCCTGCCAATGCCACCGTTCACCCTGCCTTACCAATGATGGGCTGCCGATCTCTCTTTCACCTAAAATCCTGAACGGTGACCCCTGCCAATGCCACCGTTCACCATTCCTTACTCCTCCATGATGCCACCGTTCACCCTTCCTGCCCACTGTTGAGCCTCCACCACTGCACAAAAGCCCTTGAACGGTGGCCTTCTCCCTTCCCACCGTTCAAGCTCTACCTAACCGTTTTCATATACCTAAACCATCAATAAGACCCTTGAACGGTGGCCCCTCATTCCCCCACCGTTTAGCTTCTCTTCCTTCTGTTGCACTGCCATAAAAGAGAAGAAGAGGTCTGAACGGTGGCCCTTCCTTCCTCCACCGTTCAGGTTGTTCCCTACGGATATTCCCCCCTTCTTTTACCTGAAATGTCTTGAACGGTGACCCTCACTAGCACCACCATTCACCCTCCTTCCTGTCATCTTGCTTTAAAAGAGAAGAAAGACTCTGAACGGTGGCTCTTTCCTTCTCCACCGTTCAGGAGTTTTAGTGACCCGGTGGGTCTAAAGTTCTCCAATTCATGAATGTATTGTATGAAGAGGGTTAAATATAAGTGGTATTCAATTCTGGAACGATGTTCCATCAGTTTGCCTCAGTTTGCGGTCTTGGCATATGCCGATCTCTCGGGTACACCTCGAGAATCGGTGTCGTGTGCCGTGGTGTTGTTGCCCTTAGCATCAACACTGTTGTTGGCACCGTCTCCATCATGGTGGATGGATGTCACAGACACCCCCCAAAGTGCAGACTAAGGGGAGGTGCTGTCGGATTTTTCTGTGATGATTTCCGAATGAGCCAACATAATCGCCGGGCAACTTGTGTTGCGATCTGGCACCACTGGCAAATATTATGTCATCATTGTTTGGCGAACATTGTCCCGTGGACGTCACCTCGGGTTTATGGGTGAACGCCCCCAGGTACCACCCTGACATGCGGTGGGCAAGGGTGGTTACCATCAAATCAGATTTTATCATACTGGATTTCTGCCGATTTCAACTTTATTTCTTCAGCCATGATTTTTAATAGCTTGTGTCATATCTGTGTATTCATGTGAATGAGATAAGCGACCATTGGTGCGTCGTACATCACCCGATCAACGTGTCCGACGCCGGAAAAATACAAATGAGGCAAATGACAAAATCATGACAGAAATAACAAATGTACAATAATCGTAATAATTGAATGGGACCCCAGTAATGAAAAAAAAATGTGTTATCAGACATTAATACAACATAAGAAATCAGCAATAATAACAATAATAATAAAAAAGAAATGTTGAAATCAAAAATAAATAATAAATGGAGGAAAAGAAAAATTGGATGGCGAAAAGAACTATTCAAAACATCAGATGAGTTATTAGTGGAACAACAAAAAAGAAAGAAAAATGGGAGCTGCCAAACAGTGGCCACGGTTCCACTTTCCATGCGCACAAACTTCATACATGCCTCCACCAAGGCCACTGTTTAGCTCACAAAAGGCCACCGTTCAGCTTGATCGGTGCGGGCAACACCCCCCACCGTTCAACCCCCTTATCTCACACATGCATAAGCACGGTCCAAACTCCATCGTTCAGCTCCACACATGCATAGGCCCCGATCCAAACCCCACCGTTCAGCCCCACACATGCATAGGCCCCGGTCCAAACCCCACCGTTCAGCACCTCGTTCAGCACCTACACACACACCTCCACCGTTCCAATATCACCTGCTATATGCAATACTCAAACCTGCCATGCAAATCTTCCATCCCGTAGCACCTGCACATTTGCACACACACATGCATATATTGCCTCCCTATTTGGCTAGCTACAAAGGAAGCGGGAATACAAAAGGATAATAAGCAAAGACATAATAAAAAATTCAAAGAGAGTGGACCAACAAAATAAACTGACATAGTTCAAAAAGTAACATGTAATAAATTCCAAATCAAATAATACAGAGACATGCATAATTTTAAATCTTATAACACAAAATAAATGCAACAAGCAAAGATAACTTTAGAATAAACCCAAAGTAAAAAAAAAAAAAAAAGGAAATCAAATAATCTTAAGTGAAGGAAATCAAACCAAATGATCTCAGGCCAAACACTAAGTTCGGAATAAAAAATTTTAAAATTCAAACAAATCAAGGGAACTAATTTCAAATAAGAGAAGTCTGACATCAAATAAAAAAATCCTTTATCAAATTAAATAACCAAAAAAGATTAAATCAAATTAAAAGAACAACAGATCAAAGAGACAATCCAATAAAAGATTAAACATGATTAAAAAACATTGTGAAAGAACAAAAAACAAATCAAATCAATAATACTGAAATTAACTCAACTCCTTAAACAATCCTACAATAACAATAATAAAAATGCATCGAATATTATATTTTGGTCGTCTCACATTAGGCGTAATCAAATTTAATTCTCTGTGCATATCTTTTATCGGATGTTTCCATTGAAAGGTCACGAGACTCTTTATTATGACGATCAATCAAGGGTTTTTCCTCTCAGAGGGATGTAATTAACGTCGTTGCGCTTAGGCAACGGCGGATCTTGGTCCCGACCCGATCTCCACTTTCGTTTGATGAAGTCAAACGGCGCACAAATAGACCTAAAGTCCTTCGACTCTCGGAGGCAGAATTTTTTTTTGCCACTTCAGTGGCTGGCACGCTTGCGCTCCGTGGTTACCGATTCATCTTTCATTAAAGTGGCTTACTTAGCACTAAACGGGACTTGAATTTGTAATACGCGGGTTCACACATGAGAACATATTGTGATGGATCCCAAAATCTATTTCCACAGGTTTCATAACAAAAATTAGGAGCACATATAAGCACACGGATCGGCAGTGGTCATTTTTTTATGTTTGGTATCAAAATAGATTGGGGATAGAGTGAGGATATCTTCAAAATTTTAAGAATATCCTCACTCTATCCCCGATCTATCCTAATACCAAATAAAAAAAGTTTTAATAACTACTCTTTTGCCTCTCCTAGGCAGTCTTTTTCTGAGCCTAAGTAGACCAAGATTATCCTGACCAACTTATCAAATTAATTAGATTAACTTATTCAAACAAATAAGACACCTGGCAATACCCCATTCACTTCAAAAGGGGACATCTAAATATTTCACATGTTCCAACAAGTAACCTTTACCGAAGACTATAATGTTATTCCCCTGCCATTTATGCAAGTCACAGGATAGGGGTTGGACAGGGGTTGGGAGAGTTAAAATTCAAAATCCGGAGGGGGTAATGTATTATTTGAGAAATACTTATTGAAAGGGTCTTGTAATAAAACTAAGTTGGATTGTAAAAAATAATAATTTCATTGACTGGCATGCGGTGAAAGTATGGTATTGGTCAAGACATTTCTTGTATTTTGCAGCCAATAAAATTACTTTCTTACAATTCATCTTAATTTTTATTGCAATACCTATCTTGTAATCAGTATTTCTCATATTATTATTGGAAGATTCTGAGCCACCACCCTCAATCTAATTGCTGTTTGACCCATGGTTATTGTTTTATGTTCCATGTTAACATGGCCTCCTATGCATTAGAGTGACATCTCTCAAATTACACATGCAAGGAGATTATTTTGCAATTCATTATATTCTGAATCAGTCACCAAGTTAATGGCTTCAGATTGGGGCCTTCAAGACTCATAAAATGGGTGCGAAAAAATGTTGTGTTCAACAGAAGAAAAATAATTTTATGCATGCAGTAAACAGACATGGAAATGAGTTAAAAAGGGTAAATTGATGTCTATGGAGACAACATAATGGAATGTTGTGCATAAGGTACTTTTTAATCTGTTTATCATTTGTACCGTTGTCCTTCACTATTAATGACACCCTGAGATTGTGTCCATGTGTAGAATAAAGATTGGAATTGTTTAGTTGTTAGTCCTTGTGTAACTTTTTATATATAATTAGTCTTTTTCAATTCATAATTTAGCTATTTAGCCTTGAATTTAAGAAAGTTAACTTTCTCTAAAAGTAACCCTTTCAAAGATTAAAAAATAACTCTAAAAATTTAAGTCATCAAAATGCCTCTGACAAAGACATGCTTATAAGGAAAGCTAACTTTCATGGGTTCAAAGACTAAATATATATAGTTGACCTACAATGGTGGTAAAGAGTTAATTGTAAAATATTACAGACATTAAGAAAACCCTGAAAAAAGACATCTCAAGACTAACATCAAGCAACAATGCAGATGCACATGTGCAACACAAAAAATGTGTAATGTGTGGATCAAGGTTCGCCGTACCGACCGGATCGATCATACCGCATTTTTCGTGGCACAGTACGTATCGAAGCGTACCGTACCGTTGAGATACGGCGGGAAATTGGCATGTTGTGTTGAAACTCATTCTCCTCTTGTAAGCATATTCAAATAATGTCTATTTGTGTTGAAATTTTAGCTATAAGCTAATGTAATGGTTTTACAAATTATGGTGTTTTTAGTTTACTTTTTAGAATTTATTTTATACTGGGTGAAAAATCACCCGGAAAATAGTTGCATCGGCTTAATATCGAAACCCGTACGTCAACAATTCCAGATATTACATTTCTGATATCACCATATTTTTCTAAAAATTATGATGTTCTCAAAATTATTTTCGTTACAGTTTTTTGATGTCACCCCGTCGGAGCGCGCACTTCTGAGTATGACATTGAGCTATCATTTATTAATGTTAATTAATCTCATATATTAATAAAATTACTATAATTGTATCATCTCTTAATTAGTTTATGTTTGAAATTTTATCTCAATTAGACACTAATTAGACAACTTAAGTGCACACAGAATTTGTCGCGGTACGACGAACTCTCTATGCGCGTACTTCAACGGGACGACATTTGGTTTCGAAAATAAAGTCAAATATGAAGTCATCATAATTACTAGAAAAATATACTGATTATAAAAATATAAATATCATGAGTTATTGATGCATAGATGCCGAGATTAGGTTGACCTAATGATTTTGGGACAGTTTTTACTTGACAAAAAATTAATTTAAAAAATTAAACTAAAATTATTACAATTTGTATCACATATTAATTAGCTTATGTTTGAAATTTCATCTCAATTAGACACCATTAGATCCCTTAGATGTTGAGATTAAGTCGATTTACTAATTTTTTGGATAATATTTACTTGATAAAAAATAATTTAAAAATTAAACTAAAATTACTATAATTTTTATCATCTCTTAATTAACCTATGTTTAAATTTTCATCTTAATTGGACATCGTTTACATCACTTTAATACACCTAATATGAAAAAGTTATGAAAAAAAAATTAACCGAGCGGACCGAACCGTGGTGTACCGCTTCACTCCATTGGGGTGACCCGACCGTGCCCGGGTGCCGCTTTCACCCGGGCACGGTACGGTACGCCCGTGCCGCCCCGGTTTGGGCGGCACGGGCACTGTGGATTTTATTAATTAATCTCAAAATAAACTCTTTTTTAAGTACCTCAAAATAAGTTTTATTTGAGTAATCATACATTGGTAAAAAGAAGCACCCTCCTTCACAATCTTAATCTCTGGTGCATGTGATATGATGAAGGCGCACATGGTGCCACTACTTAGCATGATTTCTTCTGACAGTTTTAAGCTACGGTACCACATCAAATCACATGATGCCGCCAGTGTGTGTTCCATTATGGAGTGTAGGTTAAGTCTTGTTAAATTAATCTACCACTCAGACTTTGTTAATAATTGAATTAAGCACAAATAATTTTTAAAAATATCTTTTAATGGGTGAAGAAATAAAATACTCGACTAATTTAAACCTCACAAAAATTACTTTTTTCTTGTATTTTTATAAGATGTGACCCCCCTTTTTTCTAGACTTGAAATTTTGTAAATAATTGAAAGAATCTAATGTCCAAAGATTCCAAAGACTTGGTTTAAAAACAGAAGGAGGAAGGCCCATCTTATAAGATGGCAGGCCCCTCTCTGTCCCAGATTTAATGGGCCCCTCACTGCACACGGCCTTGCCCCTTGATGGCCAGCCCATTTAGGCCAGCCCCTTTATCTGGGTTTCAAGTTTGTCGGGAAACAATTACCAGAGTTCAAGTGCCCTAGCCATTCTACTGTAACCTTCCCTGTTCAGTGGGTCTATTTGGATTAAAATTTGGTTTTGAACATTGAAAGTGAAATTTTTTAGGGAAAAAAATATTTGGCAACCCTAACACTAGCGTTGTTAAAAGAAATATTTATGAGTTGCAACTCCAAAAAAAAAAAAGAAGAAGAAGGAGAATCTATCAAGAAATGATGAGGTCGATCCAAAATCCGCAAGGGTTCGAGACGGTCCAATCTCAAGATCTAAGATTGAGCGTTCGGATAGATGATTGAAGGATGAAAATTGATGTCGTTGGCATTAGGCCAACGATGCTATGAGCCTGCAATAAATCAATCCCGAGGTGAAACTCTCGAGGTCGACTCTCTGATGTTTAAGTCAGTGGTCGACCTAGAAGAGAAACGATGCGAATTGAGAGAGAGAAGTTCTCAGGGCCGACTCTCTGATGCTTAAGTTAAAAGTAGGCCTAGAAGAAAAATAATGGGAATTGAGAGAGCGCCAAGAACTAATGTCGAGAGGTCTTGTTAGTTCCCTCCCTTTACTTGTAGTTGTAATCCTATTTTATAAGGCAAGAGTAGAGGGAAGAGACATGGCCATCGTCATTTGGTTAAAGCAGTTAATTGGAGCCGGCCATCATATATTTGACAAATTGTTACTTGGGTTTGCACGATAATAATGAACCGACAGTTGCTTGGAAGGGTGCCGGATGTCACGAGTCGTCTTGTTGAACTAGGTCAGTTGGCTATTGGACTAGGTCTGCCGTCATCTTGTCGAATTGGACTGATTGGCTATTGGTCCCATTATGGGTCGAGACAGACCAATCACAAGAGTTAAACCCAAATGAACTTTGACCACAGAGGCCCATCAAGAAATGAAATGTAGAAGAGCGATGAGCCTCGGATGTTATTAGACTCGCAAGATGGTTTATCCAATGGTTTCTCTCAATAATATAAATTCTAACCAACTTATCATAAGATTTCCTTTATCCATTGCTTATTTCTAACAAAATCCACACAAAAAAAGAAGGGCTCTCTTCCTTTAATCAGGAAGAGAGATTACACACCGCAATTTCGCCGGATTGTTTGGCCCAATTTGATAACTAAGGAGTTTTTAACAAAACTGATAATTTAAATGGTTTGTCCTAATAATAATTTAAATAGGACTAATCGAAAGCTAGCAAAGTGATATATTAGTTGACGCATTTTAGTTGATTTGCCTTCTCTGTCTGATAACTAATTGTCAGAACAAGGCATACCAAAATAAATAATAATAACAATAATAATAATGATAATAATAAACTCGATAAATAATCTACTTATGTCCAACCAATCATGATCTTTAACTGAATCTAGAGACCCTTGAAAAAGAAAGCACTGGATTCCGAGCCCTCACGGTGGCCAACTACCTATTCTAGACTAGAAATAGAGTGAAGATATTTTTACTTTATCTCCGATCTATTCTAATACCAACACATTGGTAAAAACCACAAATACAAGATCTCTCGCACCGCCGCAACTTAATTTGCCATCGACTCAGCTCTTCTTCTCTCCTCGTCCCTTTCCTTATAAGATTATGTTTATTATATAATAAGATTCCTTTTACACAAATAAGATGTGACAAAAAATACTTTTAAATTTTGTTAGATTTTAACTCACTTTAACTTCTTCCATCAGATGTGGTTGTTCCCAATGTAAGGGACAATTTTTGAGCCTGATGTGATGATTTTTAAGTGTCTTGACCTTTTAACGGTGAAAAATATCCTTATAGTTTATGTTTATGTGCTTTTTTTTTTAAATTATACAATTATCTTTAAGATTAATTGTGCAAGGATCATTTTAAATTTGTATTTGTACATATATCTCTCTTATGGATATAAAATTTCTTTCAAAAACTCCGTTGTAACCTGTCGCGCGTAATAGACATTAAGAAGATGTTTAAAATATTTCTTTCACTTTTGAATATATATCCTGGTAGGAAAGATGGTGAGGAAACATTCCAAGTACATTCTTAATTTCCATCACAAGATGTTAAAATAGGGTCTCTATCCATAAAAGAGGTATACGTTATACCCGTGCATATACAATGAGCATTACTAGGTGCAACTTGCCCGGTTCCTCCAATCGATTAACCGGCCACATAACATTTTCCTATACAAATCTAAGAAAAATTCTTGTGCAGAGTATATATGTAAAAAAACTCTCTTTGTTTTAAACTTTTGTGTCATCAAAAAATATAAAAAATGTTCAAAACCACTTCTAAGACATGTCAACTTGGTCATTGTTATAGTTTGTAATGGTCGAGGTGATCGCCGAGAAGACCAAAGCGAGGTGTCCAAGTCGAGACGATCAGGTCGAGTGACCAAACCTAGATCCACTTAGCTGACATAAGTTGCATGTTCCGAGCTCCCGATCTTGATGATTGAAGACATGTGAAGTCCACTGAGAGGTCTCGGTGAAAAGATATTCCGATGTTAAAATCAGTTGTAATTAGTTGAGAAGAATGACCTAACCATAAGAGCAGAACACGTATTTGTGCACGTGGAGTGTTGGTCTCTTATATAGGAGCAAGTTATCAATGGCAACTGTTGAACGACAACGCCAATTTTGCGACAGGTCTCCGTAATCATCGTCATGTCATCGTTGTAACTGCCACGTCAAATCAAGTAGATCGTAGCATTAATGGTTGTTGTTATCGAGCACACAACATGCGGTCATTACCTCAACAGTTAATGTCTCGCCCGTTACGTAAGCCACGTTCTCGAGAATCTCACAGACACGTCGTGTTTCATGTCGGTTACGACCGAGTTGGGTAAACCCACCCTTGGCTGAGCTATTATTGTCAGCCCAAAAGATGTAAAGAAGTGGTCTAAGTGATCTGAGTTATCGACCTAGACGACACCAAAATATATTTGATCCAACCCACGTCAACATGTTGGCTATTATGCTGTGGGAGGTCGGCTGGAGGTTGGTCATATTGTCGGATCGGACTAAATCAAGATTATGTGAAACAGTATGAACCGTACTATATCTCACCGGTTAGAACAGTTCGATCTAAAAAAATCTAGATTTTAATAATAAAAAATTGAAAAAGAAAAGGGTAACAGGTTGTCGGCCAATTCTGATCTTCGACATATCTTATGAAACTTAACTTCGGAGGAGGGAAGATTTATGATCTCAACTGTATATGCATATAAAGTTTAACCATCTAGACTTTATAGAGATATTCTCCAGTATTATTTCTGTACAATTCTTCCCAAAAACACACAAACTAAAAGATGGCACGCAAGTCACAACGCACCAATTTCCCAAGTGATGAGAAGAGAACGCCACCTTTCACAGTCAAAAGAACTTGACTTGACTCTCTTCTCCCGGTCAAAAGCTTGAAGAGCGGGTGATAGATCATAGCAAGACCTCAACTTTCTCCCTGGAGACCGCCATAGATCAAGGCAAAAGAACACCCAACCAGTAGAAGCAGAAGAAGAAGTAGGGAACTCCAGAGATTAATTACCCCCATTTGAAAGATAGCGTGGGTCAGGTGGAGTTGGAGAACTGGCGATGGCGGGCAGGTGAGATATGATGTTGACAGTGGAGCACAAGAGAGCGTGAGAATGGTAAACTTGGGGTGTGAAGTATCAGGACAAGGAGCTCCAACTCCCAGGATAGGGATGGGTGGGGTAGGAGAGAGGTGTCGGCAAAAGCGGAGAGCTTTAGTACAGGCGTCGACTCCCTCGGCGCTACCTGTCCTCGCCCTCGAGCCTTGCCTGCCCGGCGGCATTCCCCTCCACCGGGATCTCCGGTGGAATGTGGCGCGGGAGGGCGTGCGCCGTGTGAGCCGTCCCCCCTGTCCGGATCTGCTGCCCACTGCTGTCCACTCTGCTGCCATCTTTCTCTTCCGTCTGCTGCTCCCTTGCATCCCACGCAGAGTTTGGGGGTGGCTGGTCGGTTGGGTAACAATGGGCGGCCTTGCAGAGATCTGAGGCGGTCCGTGCTGGGTGTTGTTCTTCCCTTGTGGGTTTTTCTTCTTTTTGTCTGTCTTCCTGAACTCGGCTTCTGGGGAGGAGGGAGATGGCGGTGGATCCAAGGCAGGTGATTGGGGCGTTCCTGACGTTGACCATGTTCGCAATGCTCAGCAACATGATTAAGCGCGATTACTTCGACTCGCCCCAGGTAATGACACAGATCTCGCTGGCTCTTGTTTGCTTTACCCCTACCTACACCCCACCTTCTCCTGTTACAATCTCGTGTGGGAGAGATTTAAATCTCTGTTTGGATTTGGTTTTGTCTTGTGTTCGTGTCAAAACTTGCATCTTTGTGTGTGTGACTGGTTCATCTCTGCTAGACGCATTCCCTGGAGGATCTTGTTGTTTCCTGATGATGACGGGTTGTCTTCAAATTTGAGTAGCTTTGTTCTGGTCAGAAGAGAAACTTGTTACCGGGGACTTTTACAATCTTTGCCAGCAGAGAGCTCCTGCATGTTGTATCCTTGGGACTAAGGCATTTACTAGTGGTTTTGAAGTGTTACATGTCCTTCTGGTGAAGTTGGAGATGGGTCATGGTGATGGTTCTTTACCGATGGGGAGTAATATGCCGTTTCTGCAATAGGAGCGAGTGCAGTAATCTTGTTCTTCAGTTAATTGCATGCATCATAATACTGTTACAATTTTTTAAAACTCTGTGCTTGTCCATGGTTTATGTAGTTTCTTTCTTGTATGGAGAGTCAAAAGCATGAGATGGGCAAACCCAATCGTTTAAATCAAATAGGTGGTGTTTGATTGCGGGGTTCTCTTGTTAGTGAACACAGAATTTCATCTGTTTCCTAATCTTGATATATATAACAACTGGATTTCTCTAAGATTCTTTTGGGTCATTTTCCTGCGTGTTTTTTTACTCTTCTCCCTGGATTTATGGTCAAAATTTACAAAATCCAAGATAATCTGCTGCATGGATGCACACGATGTCTCAGGGAAAATATTCACAAAGTGATCTCTTTTTCATTGAACAAATATGCCTATTTTTGTATAGATGCATGCTTTTTGTATGTGTCGACTTGGCCATGTCTTTCTGCAAGCTATCTATCTGTGAAGTATTTCTCATATCATTTGATGTGTGTGCTCAGGCTGGAATATCAGATGCATCGAGTATCCAGTTTAGCGTGATCAAGGTTGAAGAGAAAGATCTTGAGAACCTTCCTGCAGTGAGCCAGGGACCTTGGAAGGAGAGAGACCCAGAACTGAGACCTTGCTGGGACAAGCCGGCTCTGAGTAGGCATCTTCATAACTTTAAAAGCTCCATAAGGTTTTTCTTTGCACTGAGGATTGGGAGTGGTGCATTAGTTAATTTTCTCCTTCCTCTTTCTTTTGCTGTTTGGTTTATTTTGGAATTCAGAGGAGACAGAAGAATCAAGAGGCTACATCACATTTTCATTGACCAATGGCCCTGAATATCACATATCTCAGGTGCAAATTTCTTACCAATATTTTATGCCATTTGATACTTTGTGCACTCATAATTTGGCGACTGCTGTTCTGCCTTTATACAGTCAGGATGATCTTCTGATTCAGATTGTTCATGCAAATTAAGTTTCAGAAAAGGATGAAAACTTGATAACCAAATGAAATCAACAATAAGGACTGGTGATGTCTTTTTCTTCTTAACCAATGTAAACATTCATTGTTTCATAGTTTAGTATAGGCTTGTGATTCTTTTGATGTTGTGTGTTAAGTCCTTTAAATGCCAAACTAATCACATGTAGGCCACAGTCATCTTTGCATATCATTTGAAGGATTCTTGTTGTGATTCTACTTCAATTCACCTTCACCTTTTATATTCAAAACTGCGGCTTGCAAACTTCGTATCTTTGGTAAACTGCGGCTTAAGCAGTGGCATCTTGTGTGTCTGACATCATAATTATACCCTATATTCAGGTTGCTGCTGCAGTGGTTATGCAAGCTACCTAGGGGCCACTCTGGTCCTTCCTGAGATCAGGGGAAGTGAACTTGGACAGAGAAGGTAATTTGGTACCATTTATATGTGTTCATTGGACTAACAAAAGGCTGTTCCTAAATTTTACTGGCTTCCTCAATATGGTAATCCCAGTTTGTTTTTCCACTAATCCAGTGATTATTTGTAACAAATCGTAATGTTTATTATGGTCATCAAAATTGTGATATGGTTGTAAGAATTATAATTATTTCAGGAAGCCCTGTAATATTTTCTCTCTGGATTACATCCCTCCATAATGTGCTACTATGAGTCATGAACTTGGGAAAGACCACAATTTGCACAAGTAATTTATCTCTCCTGTGATTCTTCAAATCAAAGTAATGTACTTTCTCATCACAGGGATTTCGACGATGTTTACGACGTTGAGAAGTTCATGAAAAGCATGGAGGGAGTGATAAAAATAGTCAAGGAGCTCCCTGCTGAGGTAGAAACAGAGAGACCAGCTGTTGTGAAAGTTCCTAACAGAGTAACAGAGGATTACATTAGGCAAAACATAGAACCAGTTTTCCAAAGGAAAAGTTACCTAAGACTCGCAGTCTTCTTCCCTTCCACAAACTTGAAAAAGATCAAGAAGCAGTCCAAGGAGTTTGAGTCACTCAGTTGCCTGGCTTCCTTTGGGGCTCTTGACCTAAAACCTGAGATACAGGAGGTGGCCAACTCCATGGTCGAGCGACTGAAAGCACTCAGCCAGAAGTCCGATGGCCGGTTTGTCGCCGTCGACTTGAGGGTGGATGTATTGGACATGAAAGGCTGCAAGGAAGAGGAAGGTGCACCAGGAAGGAAGAGCTGTTACAATGCACAAGAGATTGGTGAGTTCCTGAGGAAGCTTGGCTTTGGTGTTGACACCACCATCTACCTGACTCAGACATGGTGGCATGAACGTCTCAATGTTTTGAAGGAGATGTTTCCAAAATCTTATACGAAGGTAAGAACTTCTCTGCCTTTTCTAAGCTCAAATCGTTAACTGCTGAACAATGTTTCTGCAAGCATGAGTTTGAGGCCTGCCTGCTTGTGAGTATGATGCATCCTTGGTCTCCCAATTCCAAGTTTCCAACCCACAACTGCGCATGCTTTGATTTCTCTCTCTCTCTCTCTCGCTCGCTCGCTCTCTGTTCTTTCTGATATTTTCGTTTGCCAATGCAGGACGACATAATCCCAGCAGAGAAGAAGGGCAAGTTTCTTGGGTCGGGGAGTGCCGAGCTTGAGAAGGCCCTGGACTTCTCCATCTGCTCGCAGAGCGATGTGTTCGTGCCGGCCATCTCCGGCCTCTTCTATGGGAACGTGGTGGGCAAGAGGGTCCCCTCCGGCAGGACCCAGATTCTTGTGCCTCACCAGGCGTCTACTGCCGCTGCTGCTGCTGCTGCTTCCTCCCCCTCGGAGCTCATCTCCTCCTACGTCGCCAGGAGAAGACACATGGCTTATTCCTGCTACTGCTGAGCTCCTCCAACACCAGAAGAAGAAAAAAAAAACCATTTTTAATCTGCAGGCACTCCAAAAGGTTTTGTCGAAAAACAGGCCTCGAGTTTCATGAGTTGATCATCTCCTATTTTGTTCTTGATCATCTACTGTTTTTTTTCCTTCTTTTTTTCCTCTTTTTGGACGGCACAAACGACCAGCTACTAGCTTTTGTTGTCCATGATGAGTTCAAATAAACGCATCTTACACACAGCAAAATTGTACACTTTTTCCTGTTGATCTCTTGGAACATATATACATACATAGGAAGATAAGTAATTTGAGCAAACCAATTCAAAACATTTCAGAATTGCTAGAATAAAACGGCTCTATATCTGATGGTGTGTTTTTTTTTTTTTTTTGTAACGAGAAAATCCTGTCCGTGTGGTTTTGTGGGCTTAAGGATTGGTGTTCGTGAACTCTAAGATCAGAATTTGGCAGTTTCTATTTTCTGTGTATCGTATTGTCTTTACCTCACTTGACCGAAAAAAATTCGGATCTACACATCTCGAGAATTGCATGTAAATCAGGTAAGCCTTCCCAAGATCGAATTCGGGACCTCCTATTTTAAGCAAGAGTTTTAAACGTCGACCCAATCAGAGTCTTCTATCTGATGGGTGTTTGATTACATATTTTTGTACATATATTGAATCTTATATAGGGTTATAACTTTTGCCTCTCACAAAGACCACTCCTTTCCTCTTCTTCATCCTTTTAACTTTTCTCTTCGGCGTTCAGCTGTCTTCTCTACGCTCGACATACCAAACTTAAATATATTGAGCCAGATATTAAGAGGCTGTTTGGATGCACATTATAAATGTGTTAAGTTCATTATATAGTTGTTTTAATCATAATTTTAGTTGGGATATTTAAAAATATGTTTCCGGAAACTTAACTAAGTTTATTTATACTCAACTTGTCAAAAATATGTTTTCCATAAACCTACTCAATAGACTTTTATGGTAGATCCCTTCACCTCCTCCTTGCAACCTCATGTGTTTTCTTTTTTCACTTTTTTTCTTGCATCGTCACATATAGGGGTGTAAACGAGTCGATTTGTTCGAGAGTAGTTCGAAATTAGACTCGATAAAAGTTCAGTCCGACTTGTTTATTTAATTAACGAGTCAAACTTGAAAAAAAAAACTCGATTCATAAACGAACCGAGTCTGCACACATGTGAGCTCGGCTCGATTATATCATGAAACAGTTAGTGTTAGAGCTCGTTAAGAGCTCGATTAAATACTCATTAAGAGCTTGTCTAAGTACTTGCTAACACTTCATTTAAATATTTCTTTAAATATAATAAGTATATATTGATATAAAAAAATTATTTATTTTTATATAGTATTATTACATTATAAAATATTTATGAGGCTTAAATGCATAGACTAAATCCGCAGTGTATATACACAAATTATGTAAATGAGGGTATTTACACATCATATAAATAGGGGCATGAACACAACATTTAATGTTGCAAGGTCCCCCAGTATATCAAGCATCTTCTTCCTCCCGAGACCGACCTGCGTAGTAGGTGAGCCCCCGGTGGAGCCGAGGGGCGTATTGTCGGCCACTGGCATCTCCAGCAACCATGTGGACCATCCGTCAGTGGCAAACGGTGCTATAATGGCCGCAGTAGGAGAGAGAAGAGCAGTACCATCACCGACGTGCAGAAATGGGCTTTAGGCGGTGTGCGGAGGGGCGTTGCAGCCCCGCCCCTACCTTGTCGCGCCAACCCTTCCCTTGCGGTGTCTATCTAATTAATCTCATATTGTTTGTGACAATTATGAATATATTTCAAACATTATATTAAAATAGTTAAATTGAGTAATTATTAAAAACTATTGAGATATGAGATTGAAATAAGATAAATTTAGATCTTGTGAACGATCAATTTTTTTACTTATAGATTGGATTGGACTTACTTATATATACGAACTCACAAATTCAATTAAAGTCGTTAAGATACTCGTTAAGGATTCGAACTCGAGAGTATTTAAATGAGCCGAGTTTGAACAGACATTTTCAATACTCGATATAACTCGAGCTCGGTTCGAACTCAATTAAAAATTAACAAACAGAATTTGAACAGCATACTACTCGTCTCGACTCAACTCGTTTACACCCCTAGTCACATAAAAAGCACAGAAAATGGAGGAAAGACTGCAGGGAAGAAAAGACTCTTCCTAGGGCAATATCTTCACTTTTTGTTTTCTTTTTTTTTTTTTTTTACCATGCTTCTCCACCGCCTTAAAGAGCAACCACGCAGTTTCCCTAAGTTTTTTTTTTTATTTTGTTTTGTTTATTCGTTTAAAAGCAAGAACCATGCTTACGTTGGTTTGTTGAACATTTTTTTATTAAGTTTTTTATGTTGTTTTTTATGCACCAACCATATGCCCTCGACTATATATATATATTTTTATTTGCTTCACCTATTTGACTTGTTTTCTATTGATTTTATTATTTATTTTTTTATGTTGTTTTTTCATGAAATCTATGCATACAATGTATCTTTTACTTTTTTTGTGCTTATTCGTTGACCTTTCAAAAAGAAAACATTCCTTCAGTTTATGTGTTTTGCATGTATATTCATCTTATATTACATAATCATTAATATTATGTGTATGAGTTAGCCTATATATATATATATATATATATATTATATATATATATTTGTGTGAAAGATGGACTAAGGATCTGTTAAGTGGGCGAGCGAAGAAATATTTTGGGAATGAGAAACATGACAAATACCTTATATTTTGTTATTGAAGAATGTCAAAGTGGAGGAAGAGATGAGGAGGATGCTGGTGTAAATAAGAGTACACTTGTATATTTTACTTGTTTATTAAACATTTGTGGACAAGTATTTCATAAGTAGTTTTTGGACCATGGTGTGATTCTGATCAATAATGTTTAATCATTTGCATATCAATTTTTTATTTTACTGATAACTGAGAGAGAGAGAGAGAGAGAGAGAGAGAAGGTGGCAACCTCACCATAGTTACCATAACTACTAGTTTATGTCTATGTAATGTCAACTAAACAGAGGTTAGAATAAACTGAATTAAGTTTTATGTACATGAACCAAACATGAGTTAACAAAAACATATTTGTCATAAATTGGTTTATGATAAATGGGTTATAATAACTCTAATTGGGATTTATGAATAGTCGCATCCATATAGCCCCTAAAAAAGTGAACATTATCAAAACCGACGGAACCAAACGATTGGGACGAAAGCGAATGAACTGTGTGTGCAGGTCATTGACAGGGCGAAACAGAGTAAAAGAGAGCACTTTGCTGATGCAGTAAACGAGATCATCTCAAGATAGTTCCTCATTCCAATATCTGAATTCAATGAGAGCCCCATTCATATAAAACTGATCCCAGAACTTGATGAAGAACCATGAGCATACTCATGAAGCAAGGTATTAAAAAGATTGCCACCGATCACCACTTGCGGAAACCAGAAACCCTGGTTCCAGTACAGAGCTTTATACTAGATAAATGGCTACGGGACCAACCACAAAAGGTGGCCTATACACGGAAGGTATCATCACCTTCCAACGTTGGAGGCAACACCGGGATCATGTCTGAAACTTCCGTCCAAGCCTTCCCCCCAATAGTCCAGTTCATACGCTACACAGAACCTGATCCAAAACCCTGCACATCGACCTCACTGCCTTGCCTTGCCTTCCTCAGTCCCATCTTCTGCAATCAAAGAGTATAGATTTGGATTTAAGACACATTTTACTGAGGAAAAAGATTTTAAAAGAGAAACTTGCATGAATCTGGATTTTGCGAGCATACCTGGATAGTTGTGCCGGCGAGATTTCCTGGTAAAATAGGTCCCAAAGGGCGTCTCGGGAACGGGCAGGAACTTGCCAACAACCGCAAGCGGCCAGCTGTTTTTTGTTTCGAGGAAAGATAGTTTTGTCAGAAGGATTAAGGGGCACATATTGGGGACGTCAGATCATTTCAAATAGTTTGATCGTTGCAACACGGAGACTGAAATGTTTTGCTATTGGGATTGGGAGAGACTTGCCTAGAAGACGAAGAAAAGTAAGATATAGCGAATATGGAATTTAGAACTATGGCACGGAGCAGAATCCTACATTCCTCCAACATACCTTACAAGAGCAATGGCTATGGAAACAAGCCATAATGACCACGTCAGCCTCACGGTTGAGGCGAACTTTCCTAGGAACTCAATGATAAGAAACTGCAACAGAAAGATCAATGTTTAGTACGCTGGTTGTGCAACATGCAAAGCTGATTAAGTACATGGAGAAATCAAATTCCAAATAAAATTGTTGCTAACTAGTAACCTGCAGAACAACAGTCATCACAACTATCCCCATAAAAAGATAGTTTTTTGTGACACCAGCAAAGACGTTCATTTCATCAGGTTTCCTCGCGTTGAACTCATTAAAGATCTGACAAATGTATGAGCCCAAACATCAACAATTTCCGACAATAATAGGACTACGAACAGAATTAGTAGAAGATACATATAGATGTAAGAGAACCTTTTATCCCAGAATCCATTAACTAATAAAATCATTGAACCATCCACCATAATTTGTTGGCAAAGGACATGTCAAAAGAGAAACATTGAATTACAGTACCTGGCAGAAGACAAATGTATTGAATATAAATGTGTTCTTCACTTTATCTGCATGTTCTCGGGTTTCAGAATTTAAATGTAAGATGCTCCTTCCACCAAAGTTGAGCGCCAGAAGAACAGTGACTTGATACAGAGCCTGCCATTGGAAGGGGAACAACATTCTAGAGTCACAACTGCATATACTGCCTGGTTCTAAAGAAATATTGAAACAGCAAACGTGATTGCAAAATGAAAAATACACACCTGTACAATTAGATTCCTCCACATGATATTTGTGATCAAAGGTTCCCTGGTAGAGAAACGTTCAGTCAGAATCATCTAAGAGAGTAAATATCGTACGAAAACCACTTAGTTTTTAAAGGTAAGGTCAAGAAACGTTAGGTAACAAAAAAGAAATATAGATGGTAACCATTTGCCTCCTCCAACCCCTCTCCACCTTGCCCCACCTACCCCAAAACCCAGGCACTAACTCAATGAAAAGACTGTTCGGACATCTATCACATGCAGGCTAATCAATAATATGTGATCCAAGAAACCGATAAAGTACTGTTCATCAATTTTATAAGTCTGAAATCTAACAGAAAACTATTATATTTAATCCCACCTACAAACCAAGCATCAATCATTAGCAAGCAACAATTAAATATCTGGCAAAACAAACGAGTCTGCAGAAAGTTCAGGAACTCTGATCAGAAATTGAGAATAACTTGCAAGCCAAACTTATTATGAACTTGGTTCAATTGACAAGAATTGCTCTCAAAATCTCATCATGATTTACATACTCCCAAGGATACTATTCTGACAGCATATAGTATAACTCATTCCCCATGTTCAGTAGCTAACCTCCGACCAACAGGCAATCTGTCCATGAGGTGATCAGTAGGTGGTTCAGTGGCTAATGCAAGTGCTCCAAGAGTATCCATGATGAGGTTGATCCAAAGAAGCTGGTTTGAAAGAACAAGAAAAAAACTGGATAAGCACACGAAAGACAACTAAAACACATTTAATTTTTGTAAGTTCTAGAAGAGATAGAATGTACACAACAAAGAATAACGAACCTGAACAGCATTTAAAGGTACATCACCAGAAGAAACTGCTGCGACAACATTGATAACAAGAGCTGCAACATTGACTGTGAGCTGGAACTGGATAAATTTCTGAATATTTGCATATACAGAACGCCCCCAGCGAACAACCTACCAAACAAAGAGAGAGATCTCCTGTAGGACCACACCTATTATTGAAAATTTATCATCCACATATGAACATTCATAGAGGCAAGTCTGACCTTCACTACAGAAGCAAAATTATCATCTAAAATGATTATGTCTGAACTTTCTTTTGCAACCTCAGTTCCTTGAATGCCCATAGCAAGACCTATATCTGCCTGTATGTGGATAGGGGAAAAAAAAAACAATTACCAACTGAAACCAATAAAATTTTTCAACAAATTAGGTGACTAGCAACAGAGATTGGAAAAGTCCAACAGAAAATAAAAGGCAAAACAACAAAGAAGAGAAAAGCAGCAAACCTCATGTAATGCAGGGGCATCATTTGTTCCATCTCCAGTGACAGCAACAACATGCCCTCTTTTTCTTAATGCTTGTACAAGCAAAAGCTTGTCATTTGGTGAAGACCGTCCCATTACCTACATACCATTCAACAACAATCAAATTATCATTAACTTGTATCCATGGATGGCAAAGTCGGTCGATTCAGGTCGGAATCGGCTTATGGCGACCCGATTTGGGTGGGGGGGGGGGGGGGGCAAACGACGACCCACCCACGATGTAAGGTGGAATCGGGGTGGATCGAGTAGAATTAGACTGGATCGAGCAATTCTCATAAGTTTGGATGATGATAGTTTATGTTTGACCAAATCCTGAGATGTCTCAAACAGACTAAGTGTTGTCAGTAAGAGAGTGGCTCCCTTAGAGAAGTCATATGCACGTTTGACTTTTTTTATCAGACTTTAGATTTCTAATATTCTATTGGATTTATTTGAATTATGAAATATTTAGATATGCCAAATTATGAAAGATTAGAAAGTCGTTATTTTGATTGAACCATTGAAATCGCGATTTTCTTCTTGGATGGGAGAGTTGACTTTTTAGTTGTAAGAGATATGATTTTTCTAATATTTTTATTGGATTCAAACAGGAGGTACTTCCTTATTTACATGTAATATCTTAAGTAAATGAAACTACAAATATAACATTTACTCAAAAGATGTTCAAGTAAATAAGGTATCATAATTATCGTTGCTCTGTATTGTAATATCAACATATGTGCAACTAGACTATGGATATACCCAAAATGTGCAATTATTATATGTTTTTTAAAGAATTTTCTCTGATTTTTCCTTCATTTTTTTTCATTTTTTAACCTGTCCGATCCTGGATCGGCCAGATTCCCATGGAATCGGGCGGATCCTGTGATCCAACCCGACTCGGATCAGGGTCGGCTGGGTCCGATCCAGCACCCCGATCCGACTTTGCCATCCATGCTTGTATCTCCAAGTTTCAACTTGCTCCAGGTCAGTTTTTAGTCAGTCCCTTTCAAATGCTGACTTGGATAGGATCCTATTTTTTATTCTACTATTGCTAAGCTATTCAAGAAAGGAAAGTCACATCCATGTTAAATAAACCATAAGCCAGCTCCATAGGTTCAAGCAGAATTTAAGTAAACCATAGGGCTGCAACTCAGGCCAGGATGCCTAGGATGATGTCAAACCCTAACCTCAACCCACTATTAAGAGTCTTTCAACCCAAGCACCAACACCTAACTACGACTAACCAAACCCAACCAAAATATTAACCTTTTCTAACCCAAGCTAAAACATATCTCCACACAACTCAACTACATCACAAAGAATTAGATATTTCTCGTATAATAATCTTTTCAAGAATTTTCTTGGGTTTTTATGGGTTGACCTGATAATCCAGCCTTATCCAAGCTGATGAGAAGTCAGATTGAGTGTCGACCACAGATCTAACCACATATAAATGAACCCAGACAAGTCCTGGTCCAACCCATCCTTGATCCTTCAGGCTGGCCCATTCAGGTTCAGTTTGGACAGCCCGAACTTGCAGCCCTACAAAGTCTGCTATTTCTGGTTAATGCTCAATGCATCATGTTTCTGTAGCATATATTAATATTAGTATATCACCTTGACAAAGGTTCCTGATTTGTCAGAATCATACCGATATTCTACCAGCAATTTCTTCTCTTTGCTTTTCGGAGTAAGCACGGAAAACTCTCCCCTCAATAAGTGTCGGCTCAGTTGCTGCAACCTCCGAATCTAGTATTCCACATTCCAATGCTATTGCTTTAGCAGTTTGAAGATTATCTCCAGTGACCATGCGCACCTAAAAAGGAGAAAAAGTGGCTGTAAAAAACTTGCAAGAAATTATGATTTTGATGACACTTCAGTCCAACTATGCAGTATAACCAACATGGATAAAACAATAAATGATCATGATCTCAATTGAATTGCAAGGCCATTGCCAAGACAGGTTGCACTTAAGGCTCATAGAATCATATGATTATCAGCTTCTGTATTTAACAGAAAAATGTTGTCAAGTGCTACCTTAACACCTGCATGAGTGCACAACTGTACAGCATCTTTGACTCCTTTCCGGCAAGGATCCTACAAAATAACACACATCAGGAATGATAAACCACTTAAGAAAAGTAGTCAAGCTTAGCTAGAAAGGAAATGGGAATTTTAAATATCTAATGTCTCGAATTAAAGGAAACATAATTCTTAGGATGTTGTTGAAAGGTTATCAAATCTGCAGACAGGAGTAACACAATAAATAGTAATCTGGTTGTATATATGTGCTTATGGCTGTTCATTTGTGTTTATGACTGTGTATATGAGCCTATGGTTGTAGTAAGGTTTGACGCATCGGGGAATCGGGGCGAATCGGGTTTTTCCTAATCCACCACGATTCGCCAGAATCGGACCAATTCGCATGGGAATCGGATGGGAATCGGTCCGATTCGATGGGAATCGGGCGAATCGGATTTCTCCTGATTCGATCCGATCCGGCAAACCATGGGTTGTACACATGTGCCTATGGCTGTATAGTTGTGCTTATATTTGTATATTGGTGCTTATGGTTGTATATGTGTTGATTGATTGTATGTGTGCGCTTACAATTGTATATTTGTGCTTATGGTTGTATATATGTCCTTGTAGTTGTATATTTGTGCTTAGAGAAAACCTTTGCTCCCGGCGCAGAGAGAAGAAGGGGGGGCCGCACCCCCCTAGGGTTGCGGGCCCCCCGGGCTCTTCTCTCTTGCTGCGCTGGAATAGCAGCGGCGACGGGAGCAAAGCAGCTCTCTTGTTCTTATGGCTGTATACACGTGCTTATGGCAGTACATATGTGCATACTGTTGTATATTTGTGCTTATGGTCGTATATTTGTGCCTATGGTCATATATATGTGCCTATGGTCATATGTATTGTGCCTAGGGTAACACGCATGCGCCTATAGTCGTATGTATGTGCCTATGGTTGCATATATGTGCCTATGGTTGTAAATTGGTGCTTATGGTTTCTAATGGTTGTATATATGTGTTTATGGGTATATGTATGTGCTTATGTATATGTTTATGATTTTATATGTGTGTGTGTGTGTGTGCGTGAGCGGGCACTTATTGTTGTATGTATAAAATAACTCTATGCACTCATTGTGGACTTGTGGAAAAATCAGGAAGTATGATCCCCATTGGCCTCGGGATACGATTTCTCAGGAATAGGCATAAGTTATCCAAGTTTAGTTTATCCTTATTCTTTGGGCAACTTTGGCAGGGGGTTTGGGTGGGGTTAGGGAGGGATATGTTAAGGGTTAGGGAGAAATGGCAGTTTGGTGGGGGGGGGGGGGGGGGGGGGGGGTAGGTTAATCAGGTTATTTTGGAAAAAGTGGGATAAAAGAGGGGTTAAAGGGGGGTTTAGATACCCCACCTATTTATGGGGGTTAAAGTAAACCCCCCTTTAACCCCCCAACCTATTTTTTAACGCCAAAGAGAGATAGGTTAAAAAGAGGATTAAGCAACCCCGGTTAAAATAACCGGGGGTTTCTTATCCCTCCGTCAAAGAGGAAAGGGATAAGTGGGGATAAAACATATGAAGTTAGGTAAAAGAGAGAGAAAACGAGGCAATTGAGGGGGATAAATAAGTCCACCATTTTCGAAGAATGAGTTATCCTCCTGTTTATCCCAAAATAGTAGATATGCTAATTCCTCTTAAACCCGCTTATTCCCATGGAAGCTGGCCATACTAAATGAAGAATGGGCTTGTCTATTCCTTTTAAAGAATATATCTAGTCTTAAGTGTCACGTTGAACAGAAGATCCACCCTGATGCAAAGCTAAGGTCAAACCAGATCTTCAAGTAGGCTTGATACTCTTTGTGTTAGCCTCCCAAAAGTTAGGCCCTAGACAAGATATAGATACTATCATATATTATCATCAAGTCCAAAATGTTGAAAATTGTATGTCATCATAGAACCTGCATACTTTGGGCAATTTCAGTGTTAGTCACATATTATGTTTATCATATGGAATGTCAAAAGGGATGACATGCTTTGGCGAAAAGAGATCTTGCCAGATTAGCAAGGGCAAAGATAGAGAATTTTCTCACACAGGCACTATTATCATTGTCTTGGAACTGTGAAATCTGATGTAGGATAGTCAATGGAGAAGTCTAACTATCCATTACTGCATACCTTCAGACCAACGATACCAATCAGAATCAAGTCATCCTCAGGCAGTAACCAGGCATCTCTCTCTTCCTCATTTGGAACATCATCGTATGGAAACGATCTAAAGGCAAAGGCAATGCATCGCAGACTTAGTGCAGCCATATCTTCAATGTATCTCTTGAACCGATTTAACTGCAAGCAAGAAACACAGAATTTAGATGGTTTAAATTGATTGATCATGTAAAGATGAAGCAAGTTCAAACATATAAATGGTGTTGGCAAGGAGTGAAGGATATCTACAGCATTGCCATCCATTGTCACCACATTTCCACCCTGATCAAGCCACTTTGTACATGAGGAGAGAACTATTTCTGCAGCTCCTTTCCAGTGTACATTTACTTTATAATCATCCTGCACAGGTGGCAGAAAAGGGGCAGGTTTGAACCTGAATTATTATCCCAAAAGATGGAATGGGAGTGGCATTGGTAGAAGGGGTGGACAATAGATGCGGGCTCATAAGTGAACTAGAAAGATGCTGGATGCACATATACGAAAACAAAAACAACAGAAGTAACTAGAATATGAGTTTAGCCAATTGAAGTATACTAACATCAGTTTATTGCATAACTTAAAATTAGCACTTTTTTTTTTACTAATACTTGTGAACAAAATATGTTCTATCTTCAAGACCATAATCAGCAATTCAACTAGGAGTAATTACGAAGTTCCCTTCCATATGCAATTTTATGTGTACATTAGTAAGAGCATACGCCTCTTCATGCACGATCAATTCTAAAAAGTCTTGATGATCTGGACATTGACAACAATGTATTCAAGGCGGAAAAAAGAATTCACCATCAAAAGAAAACCATAACATATCGTATAAGAGAAGAAGGCAAGCCATGTCTGAAAGTCTGAAAAGTATATGAATAACAGCAGAAAAACTGCCAAATAGGATAGATAGGATTCACCAGCAGTACAGCTACACCACCACGCTTTTTCTCTGAATTGAATGGGAAAACATGAAGAATTGTTGATTTTGATCTAACTTCGTCAAACTTCATCCCCAGCTACAACAGTTAATCAGCTATGCTCAGCATCAATTGCAAAAAAGAAAAGTAGAAGATAACATAAGAAGCCTGCATATCCATTTGCGTACCTTAACACCCCAAGAGAGAATGGCCTTTTCAGTGGGTGAGCCAGTAACTTCGACAGCTCCACCATTCTGTTCAAATTAATAATCATCAGACATTGATCATGTTCCAGTAGTAATGTTCCGCATTTACAGCACATACATTGCTTAGAAAGCAAGGACATCTCATGGATGAGCTGAGAAACCAACATTATTGAGGATAGAAACATTATCGAATCAAATGTTGCATATCAAACACCATTTTAAAACTCTCAATTGATCAGAAAAAGTCACATGTGGACAGCATGCTGAAAAGTGATCAGCAATGAAAAAATTTAGCAAAACAATGACATTTGACGAATATCTTTGGAGGGACACTTCAGATAATCAATCCTAGCACAAAAGAGTAGAATCCAGTAAGATACTCCCTCTCTTACAGTAAGTCATCCTTTTCATTTAACTTCCCCTGTTCCATATTTCATCCCTTTTCTCCTCTCTCCCCCTTTTTTGGTGCGTAAGCATGAATTGTATTGAGAAGATGATATCTACAAATTGAGAGTTGATGCACCTCCCTTTTCTCTTTTCACTTGTTCCTTCTTAAATGACTCAATTACCCTTTTGCCCCTCATTTACCTCAAAATAAGAATATGTTCACACATTATTATCTAGCTTTTGCAAGAAGCCCATCATTTCAATATTAACAAGGACAGCAGGCACCTCCAGCCTTGCAAGAGGTCATGACACTGCAAAACAGGAAGTTGGATGCCAGGCTGACAGCCAATGATAACATACATCCACAACCAGGGGAATGAGTGAATTAACACACACCTAGAGGCTAGAACATCAAATTCATGCAACAAGGTATGATGTTGATGGGAGGACCTCCGACAGGCACCATCAAAATCAAGTCAAAAGAAAAAACTTCTGCAATTCATTTCATCTTAACGAAGATGTCCAGGCTGTCAGGGTGGCAAGCTGATAGGACCTTCAAGGAATTATAGTCATTCAGGTTTTATACCTCTGTCCAGAAATCTAACCTTTGTCCACGGATAATCCAACTAGTGTGAAATACTAAGCACCAAACCTGACTATTATAAGAAAAGCATTGATTAAACATGATAGAAGAAAATCAGCCTTTTGATCACTCACAAAATCATGACCAAAGTATCTGACTAAAATACACAGAATGGTAAAAAACAAAAAAAGAACCATGTAGTTTTGTGAAATACAACCTCCCAAAAGCATGTTTTTTCTTGTGGTAAGTACATGAACTGTGAGTTGTCACCAAACTTAATTTAATCTCTCAACATGCATTGGCAGGCATCTGATAACAAACATGTGAAGATGAAAAAGAAAACCAAGAATTTGGATTCAGATTTTTCTATGTATTGCAACTTAAGGCATAGAGCCTTGACCTTGCAATTTGACAAAGAGAATTGCAACTGAAGACATAAAGCCTTGACCTTGTAATATGAAGAAGAGAAGAACATTGATAAAAATAACCACACAGCAGCCTTTACCTGTGGTGTAAAAACATTGCCCGTGGTATTCTGTGCAATGCCTTCGAGTAACACAGACAAAACAGTAGAGAAGAGTTTTTCAGCATTATCTGAAGAATCCATCTTTCCTGCCCCAAGATACGCCTCAACAACTGTCATCTGCAACAGGGTGAAACATCAAAATGGTGAGTATGTGTTGTCATATTGCAGAAGAAGATTAAGCCAAAGGACCCCAAACAAGATTTCACAGGTTTTGGAGAAGCAAAACCCAACATATGTAACACGTGGAACAAATTGAGAAAAAGTTGAGAAAATCTTTAAGAGTTCATTCAGCAGTGAAAGAATGGCAAGAAGAAACAAAGTTTCCAACCACATCATGTCTAACCTGATTTAAAGTCAGTGTTCCAGTCTTGTCACTGCAAATTGTTGTAGCAGACCCCATCGTTTCACATGCAGAAAGCCTCCTTACCTGAAAAACCAACACTATAAGAAAATAAAAAAATGGGAGCTCCTGGGAAAGAAATCAAGTTGGTACGTGCCAGGGCCTTATCTGCCTCATCTTACGCATGGAGTACGCGAGGCTGCATTAGTAGTGATGAAATATATAAGTCAGGAACTAAATATTGCACCATGTAGATTTATCAATGATCCAATTAACTAGAAAAAAGTACTTACGTGAGAGTTACAGCCAGAGGAAGCCCCTCAGGCACCGCAACAACGACAATAGTGACCTAAGATATGATTTTAACTGCTTTAGCCTCTATGCCAAAATAAACCCTTAATAAGCGTTGTTTAAAAAAGATTAAAGAAAAACATTTAAAAGCTACATACAGCAACAGTCAAGATTTTAATGGCTCCATTTATTGCAACTTTAGCACTTGTTTTCCCAGCTAAGAACTGAGTGGTCCCATCAGGATTCTTCGTATGTCCAGTAAAGAATCTGGAGGAAGTCTTGCAATGTCAGAGAAATGGGTAGAAGGATCAATCTAACAATGATGATGCACTGAGAAATACCTAGCAATAAGCACAAAAAGAACTATACAAGCAACTGTCAGCCCGACGACACCAATAAGTGTGGCAACACCATTCAATCTTACCTGTTTCAGAGAATTGGATCCACAAAGGTCTGTTAGTAAAGGAGATTTCTACTAAAGCTGAAAGAGAGAGACAGCTTGAATAAGAGCATGGGGAAGACAAACCTGCAGAGGAGTTTCTTCCCCAGTATCCTCTGATATACTAGCCATCAGTAGGCCCCATTCAGTATTGATCCCAACAGCAGTTACCTGGAATAGATTAGTAAATGAATTAGCTTCTAACTGAAACTATGAAACTCTAAGAATGGCAGAACTAGACAATTCTAATGAACTATGAAACTCTAAGAATAGCAGAACTAGACAATGCTACGACATGCTCAGTTGATAATACCACACAGATTAGACTCTAGAAACTAGAATATGTTGAATACTATGCAGGAAGTCAAGAAAGCAAGATGTCTGCAGACACCTTCTTATTCCAGCTTTGGGATGGTGAAATGCTACAAGTGGATTGCAAAAAGGCAAGCATGATAGGTCTAACAATGTGTACCAAAAGATATTTCCCACCAAGAGGATCTGTTCATACAGCTTGCTTCCAAGCTAGAGTAAACCATAAACGGCCATCTGCTGTTTTGAATCTGATTACTTCCATAGTTCTCATTACTTAGGCCAAGTAAACCAGTCAGAAATTTGGCATTCCCTATTCTTCTGTCTATCAGCCTGGTTATGCCTGATTTTGCACCATGAAATGGGGTTTGGAAATTGGACTAACTTGACAGTAGGCAGGTCAACTTAAACGGTGTCAAGAGTTGAATCAGGGTTAGTGATAAGGGTATAAGTTTTTTTTTTTTTTTGAAATGTGGATAGTACCACAAAGTATATTGAAAAAGGAAGAATGTACAAGAGTAGAGGCCAAGCAACAAAAAGACCTCCAAACAAAAGCCCTCTCTCCAGTTAGACAACCCAAAATAAACAACCTCACCTCCCCAAGAACAAAAGGAGAGGAGAATGAGGACTCTCAAATTGGCCTAATAATTTAGCCCAAGCCAAAACATTACTCTTAATCCCTTGTAACACGGTTTCTTCAGTCCTAGCTTCTCTCCTGAAAATTCTGTTGTTTATTTCAATCCATATGGCCCAAATAGTGGCGTGGATAAGGGTATGAGTATATAAGGATAAGTAGTTTGTGGATAAGGGTAAGGATAATAGCCTTATTTGTTCAGACAGTGCACTCACCTCTAGACACATGCATGACATGCATTCAGGAAGGGTGGATGAGAGATGGTGGTCACCCAAGTGACATGATGAACACAAAGAACAAGCAGTATGTGAATGAGGTCAACAAAGCTCAGTCTTACATGTTCTCATTTTATACGAAATTAAGCATGAGTAGCGAAAAGTACTAACGGCACATAAAGGTGCCACCTTAAACCAAACAGACATGCATGAAATAACACATACGAAAACACTCTCCCCCCACCCCCAACCCACGCATTCAGCCATTCACACATTCACTTATGCATCCACAGCTGTACATGTATTGGATGTACTAGGATGGTTGATAAATATCAGAGTGTAATTGGATATATATATACATATATACATAAATATTACTTTGAAGGTGTACGAACATAAGTATCGGGTAGTATCAACTGTGGTATTTGTTGATGAATGCCGCAAGCCCCCCACCCCCAAATTCTAAATATAATCCTAGAATGGAAAGGTCACAGGATAGCCAAGCTACAACTGCAGTAAAATCTGTGAAATTAGTCTCCTTACCAACATGGTGCCATAACCATCAGCAACCTTGCATCCAGACATTAAAAATGGTGTTTTCTGATCCTTGTGAATCTGTAAGAACCAGATACTCTTGATATTGCTTCTTTGTTGCCACATTTAAAATAGGAACAAAAGGTAGATATCGATGACTCACGATCTTACTCTCTCCAGTCATGCTAGATTCATCAATGGAAAGCGAATGACCAGAAATTAAGACACCATCAGCAGGAACCTAGATGAAAATGTGTGTAAATGGATCATCCTTAACTCAAGGATTGTATAATTAAAAAAACATTGGCTTTCAACAGCCAAAGGCTTCTGCTGGTGGCAGACCTGGTCACCAATTTTAAGAGGAACAACATCACCAACAACAAGGTCAAATATTGAAATTTCAATTCTTCTTCCGCCCCTGATTACCTGAACATAAGCAAGCTTTCATTAAACATCAGGAAAATGCAAATAAATAAAGACAAATTAAGAAAGAAAATATGTATTCAATAGCCTGCACCTCCAACCGTATGTTGCGTTTCTCCTCATTCAAATTTTGAAACTGAAGGGACTGTCTGTAATCGCTGATTGCTGAAATGGGAATTTGTAGCAAAAAAGAGTAAGTCAAAAGGATGGGCAATGCATGTTCATGGAATCATATCATAGACGGGCAATGCATGTTCGTGGAATCTATTCATAGAAAAGTAACACTGTATGAGTTAATCCAGATTGATCTAAGAATTGAGTATTCCTCTAACATAACAGCCATGTCTATATCCCATCACATTAGAAGAAAGTTGAAAAAGAGTGCATGAGAAACACCACAAAACTAAAATGAAATGTTGCAGTTTGATAGACAAGATTTGACATCCAGTTTCCCATCAATACTCCTCTACTGTACTGCTGAAATGAAGGACTTTCAAATGATTGAAGTTACTTCACTGAAACCCAAGCAACAAAAAATATAATAGAAAATTCAGAAAGGTATGCAGGCAAAGGCATGTTCACCTTTTGATAATTCACAATAATAAATTGAAAGATGAGAGGAATCAAGGCAATGGTATGTCACAATGTATGAAGCACAGACATTCACTTTAGCATCACTATATATGTAAATCCGTTTCACAACAAGTTATCATGAATGCAAGCTAGAATTACCATGGATGCCAACCTATGCAGCAGCAGAAGAATACTACACTAACACAAGGATGTAGGGGGATTTATACAACATATCACATCACCAGTTTTCTGAATGACGGATCTCACCATGGTCCTTAATCATAGCATATATCTGTCAGAAACTCATATCTTAATGCCAGTGGTCATGCATAAATCCTAACACAGTACAACCATGAAGCATAAGAGGATGTGAACAAGTCCTAGAAGTTGATCTAGAAAGTGATCAATAACCAGCTCTTATCCGTGAGGCTGCATCAATCAGATTGGCATAATGGATTCTGTATGAACATTGGCAGAAAAATGCGAGCTCTGTACAGATTTATAGAAGTTGATCTAAGAAATAACCAAGAAGCAATGTTTTAACCTGAATCATCATCATCAGAGCCTTACCCCAAATATTTAATATAGCAGGGGGTGGCAACTGGGCGAGAACATCCCAGAGGCCTGTTAGGCCCAGGCTGCCACGCCCAGTTTTTTAAGGGTGTGGACAAAATTCTTAGCCTGGTTTCTAATTTTGTCCTAGCCTGGCTCAGCCTGGAGACTTCATGGCCGGGCTTTGGCCCTGAAGGCCTGGCCCAGCCTCCCTTGGAATTTTTTATATCAATTTTCAGTTCCCTTGAAATATAAATCTGTGAAACATAATTATATTTATTTGTCTGATAATTTTACTCAAAAGGAACATAATTCTTCAAAAATTGTGAGTGTATATATAGATGTAGGGGAGATTTTTCTATTGGTGGGCATGTAGAGTTGTGCTACAATGAAAATAATAGAAGTATTTTTTTTCCTTACAATCTGAGCCGAGCATTTCCCGGGCCCAGGCAAGTCCACCGAACCAGGCCTTCCAGACCTAGGCCAGGCATTTTCAAACTGGGCCAGGTCCAAGCCTTTCAGAGGCCCTGCTCATTGACACCCCTAGAGTTAGCTACATGAATCCTATCCATCATTTTTAATCTATCTATTACTTAATGATACTAGTATTTAGGCCTAGGTCTGGACCAGGCTGGGCCGGCTTGGGTGGACAGTAAGAAAATGCACATCCATCTTGGCATTCTCATCTGTGCTACACATAGCTCTAAGTGCTTGTTCTTTGGACCCCAACACTCAGTACTACACAACATGGTAAGTCTCACAGTAATTCTATAGAGCTTTCATTTGAGATATAAGGGAACCTATTGATCACAGACAACTCCAGGTGCACTATCTCTACTCCAACCATCCTGCCTTGCACATACAGCAAGTCCCATGAGATTGATTACTACTAACCAACAGCTGACCCTCAAACAAAATCTATCTTGGTTTAAGATGCACATACCTGATCATGAATTCAAACAAAAACTGAGATTATGATGTCATTTTAAAGTACATGTTGTTAAGGAAGTAATTGTCTTAAGACAAAATGCTAGTGGCAGCTCTATTAAGCTTCCTATCTCTTCATGACAAAAGTACAATAATGTACTTTTGTGGCCATGCAAAGCATGTGCCAAAGTCGATATCAACCTGTTATTACTATTTAATATCATATATCATACAATTAATTATGTAAGTCATGTAAGATACATCTAGTAAACATAATTTTCCTGTAGTTGTTAAACTACCATCTAGAATTGTAAACCGAATTTTGCTGGAGCTATGTCCTTTCACATGCTTTATTTTCACTTACTTGAATCCATGAGATCAAGGGCAACAGTAGGGTATTCACATTCATATCAGTAACGAAGTATTCCCTTCAGTATCTTTCCAGTCTTTCATTTAAATGTAAGTAAAATATTATCATAATTATATTGTCAGACATTGGAAGGAATGAAGAAAGCAGGTTAACTAATGGAGGATACACACAAAAAGAAGATCAAAAATGCTTATTACTGTTGTCATTGAAAAAAAAAATGCAAGGAATGGAAACTAGCAACACTTAAATAGAAGATACCTGTGACAACGATAACAAGAATAACAGCAAAAGCAATGCTGCCACCATCGTACCATCCTTCTTTAATACCCTAAACAAGAGTAAAAAGTGTGAATCAACAGACAGAGAAAATGAGGGGAACTCCTGATACAATATAGTATAAGGAGCATTGACAATGTTCACCATGGTGTGCTCAAAAAACATGCAGAATTTACACAGGCAATAAATTTATATACACAGTAAGTAAAAGACTTCAGATTCCATACAGAGTATGATAAGTTCAACATACTTTCATAACAGTTCAGTGAGAAACAAGCATATTACAGCTGTTCATTTAAGGTTCAAAGAAAGCTCAATCAACAAGAACATTTCAAGTAAACTCAGTTCCCAGACAGAGATGATAAAATAAATAAGTAATGCTCATAAAAGAGAATAGTGAGAGAAAGAGAGGTGTGAAGAAGTTATGCATAAATAGTACCAACATATTTGACAAGACAATGAAGACACATTCACAATGTACAACTAAAATGGACTACCATAAAAGAGAATAACAGGATTATTTCACAAATGATTAAGATTTTACAGGCAAAGAGTAAAAGATATTGGAAAATATAAGATCTACTTGAAATCAGTTGCAGGCCATGCCCAATGAAAAGGAAAAACAATTGCTAGTCTGCACAATCTAAAAGGTGCCAATCAGTATATGGCTTTGCAGGTGTACATGAAAACAGTAAAGTATATTCAAAATTTCACACACCATGAAGTTCTAGGAAGTAGGAACAACCTGACGGTGAGCAAGGCACTAAATCAGAAGGCCAGAAGGCACTTTAGATAGCACAACCAAAAGCATACCTCTGTTTTTATGCCTAATATCAACGACATTGCCGCAGCAACCATCAGAATGACAAGAGTTAAGTCCTGCCAAGCTTCCCACAAGAAAACCTGCAAAATGAAATTATGAAATATGAATTCCATAATGAACAATTCTTCTGTAAAACAAGAAAGTTGAGAGGACCATATTATCTATCAGACAAAGTGATACCCAAAAACTCCGCCCCTTCTTCCGGGGATATGTATTAGATCCAAATGCATTCCTCCGGTGTAATAGTTCTGCATCATCTCCACTAATACCCTTGTCTAGGTCTGTCTTTAATAACTTTGCCAGTCCTTTAACCTGATTCATGACATGATTAATGAATTAATAAAATAATATAAAATATCAGTAGCATATTAGATACATGTATGATAATATCATGAAGACTTACTCCATTATATCCTTGCAAGTTGGAGAAATCATGATCTCTGGTCATGGGAGTAAGCTGTTCTTCTCCAATTCCATAGCCAACTGGGGATGGTATTGGTAATACTACAGGAGGACCTACAAATAGCGTTAGGAGAAAACACAAAGACAATAGAAGATCAGTTAAAATGGAGGAGAAACAGAGCAAACATCTTGGATAAGTGAAACAATGAAGCATGTAATACCCAGTGCCTCCTTTTCTCCAGCCTCTTTGAACAGTAATGCTGCCTGAAAAGTTACTAAAGGGTTTAAAGACATTGCATAACATGCAACAAATCATTTCTGGGACAAGTTGCATTTTGATTCTTTACCCGTATGACCTGCGCATGGGCCCTAATTTTCCTTCTTATTTGCTCTTTCTCCTCTTCTTTTCTCAAGTCAAGGGTATATCTAAACCGACGGGAAGCATTTAGCACAAGTGCAGCTTGCTGAGGAGAAACACATTTGATACACAACAAACATAAGTCAAAATGGTTTACTACTTGCCAAAAATGTCCTTCACAAGTGTTCACTAACTCAAGAAAGTAAAAAATAATAATAATAAGAGAAATGCTTGCAACCCTCCTATCGGCTAGCTTTGTTACCCGTCTAGGATGGGATTGGTGGATGAAGGGGGCAGACGGACCACACCATGGTGTCTTTAATTCTTTCTCCATTTCCCCATAAAACCTATCTGAGAAGTGGGATATTTATGGGTAAATGGGGAAAGAATTAAAAGCACTTACAGGTGGGGCCCATGCACCATCCAAAAAAAGCTGATCCCCTCTTACATATACATTTAACTACCCATCCACAAGGGCACTAAGCATTTCTCAAAATCTAAAGGTCAACATAATCTGGCTATCTCATCACACAACAATTAGAGCAATCAATATCAGGAAATAACCATTCTCGCAGCCAGCAAGAAGACAAATAGTGAAAATTGGTATAACAATAAAAGGGAGTGACAGAAAATGTAGAAAATAATGAGACAAATTTCAAGCCTTGACATTGGTGCTTTGGCTTCTTTCCGTTTTTTTAGGATGGGAAATGGCAATGACCAAATATCTTGTCCAAAAACAGAGCTGACAGTTTGGTTTCATGTACTTGACCTTGAAAAATATAACGTGGAGATGCACATGACAAATACTTTTACCGACCTTCCAACAACATGTACAGGAATCGCTAAGTGGAACCACGGATCAGAACAAGGTTGGACTGCCGAAATACCTACTATTCACATAGCCCATAGAGGATTTTTTTTTTTTTTTTTTTTTTGGAAAAGTGGATGGTACCACAGGTATGTTAATAAGAAGAGAGAGAATGTACCACAGGTATAGTCCATGGAGTAAGAAATGAAAATCGTAAAGCTCATTCATGTATTCATGTTGCTCGCACAAGGTAGCATCGCTCAGAATAAGATACTTAGCCAAAACATCGTACAACGAGATAATTGAACAACATGCCAGCAAGACTCTAATCAAAACCGAATCAATTCAAACAAAGGACTACGTTGAATGAATCATGTCTATCAAACACCATTCGTCTGTGGACTACAACAGCTGTAGATAACGAAATTCATATGTCTAACGTAAGAACAGCAAGACATCACTTAAATGTGAAAGGGAAAAAAAAGATCTGAGATTATGGACCGCAAGAAAACCACATTGCATGTGAGGCCGTCTGACAAGATAGATGCAAGACATATGGAGATAGTCTCACTCCAATATGGCGTCCAAGTTTATCGCAAATAGTCTCACTCCAATATGGCGTCCAAGTTTATCGCAAATAGTCTCACTCCAATATGGCGTCCAAGTTTATCACAAACGCACAAAGAGCTAGAAAGAAACAAAAGCAAGAAAACATATATGTATATATAACAGCATCCATCCGATGAGAAGCGGGCGTACCCTCCACCGCCTGAGACGCTCCACCGACGCGAACTTGGCCGGGATGTCGAAAGCATCGCTGGAAGAGCAGTTATCTTCTTCTCCGCCGCCGCCGCCGCCGCCGCCGCCGCTCCGGCGGTCGCCCCTCCCGGACTCCTCGTCGTAGTACCGGTGGTGCCCGTTCGGCGAGTTGAGACACCCCACGGCGCGATCCATCGCCCTTCTTGGATGCTGCCGCAGGAGAGATGACACCTGTGAGAGAGCCCCCTCACAAAGGAGAACGATACAGACCACAACCACACGCAACGGCAGAGCTCACTCCGGCGACCATACGGGGGAAGAAGAGGGGGAAGGAGGGAAGGAAAGGGGCGTTAGCTCCGTACGGCGGGGGTGGCGTTCGCCGTCGAGAAAAGAACAAAACGACGGAGGAATCTACAGCGCTGCCCTTTTAAATGGCGCACAGCGCCACCTCCGATGACGCGGGGCCAGGCGGAGACCCGATTGCCGTTGGGGTTGCGGGGTGGGGGGTTATGGCCTGCGGTTTCCGGGGTCCTTCCCGGGCATCCGAGGAAGCTTCGCAGAGCCTTCGTTTTTTTCCTCTCTCTCTCTCTTTTTCTATAAAATCGTCTAAATATTATTAGACAAAAATTTTAAGGAAGACCACTTTAGTAAGCAAGGTGAAATTAGACACCAGTCTATTCAGGAGGGTAGCCCACCAACAAGTGAGATGGAAGCCCAAAAGTGGCACTTACATGTGATAATGGCATTTCTCTCTTTAAAAGAAACAGAGTTAATAAATATTGAAGTATATAAATGATATTATTTGCTCATCTTAGTAATATATAGTAATCACTACCCCGGTTGGGTCGATCGATTAGAATTCTTGCTTAAAAGTAAGAGGTCCCGAGTTCGATTTTTGGGGAGGTTTACCTGATTTACATGTAATCCTCGAGGTGTGTAAATCTGAAATTTTTTCGGTCAAGTGGGATAAGAGCAATACAGGTACACGAAAAGTAAGAGCTGTCAAGTCCTGATCTTGGAGTTCACGAACACCAATCCTTGAGCCCACAAAATCACACGAGACGAAATTTTCTCGTTATCAAAAAAAAAAAAATCACTATTACGGTAAGAGAAAAAGTTGTTCTACTCTGTCCTAAATATATATGGGTAAAGCTTGCGAACATTATATTATTATGGACGGACTTATAAAGAAGTCAGTGGGGTCACGTAAAATTTATTAATAGATTTTTTTTTTTTCTGTTAAATTAAGTTGGCTGAAAAAATTTGAAACTTAATTAAGATAATTAGTGACGAGCAATATATTTTGAAATAATCGAATTAGGATGCTCCCAACTGGAATGGAATGTGGTAGGCTTTTGCTGGTTTGCCCCATTATATGCATGGCTCCACATGCTATGTTGAGCTTTGCCAACCCACGAGCACCGACGGGGGAAAGCATGCAGGCACGTTGCATGCCGGGTGCCTGGCACGTTCGGCATATACCTGTAACCTGTTAGAAGCAGAGGCCAGGTGCTCTGCTTCCATTAAAAATTTGAGAACAGGTGGGGCGACCTAAAATTAGGTAGATTTGGACGGGGCTTAATTGGTGGGGTTTTTTCTCTTCGCCACTAAGCAGCGGCCTGGCGGCCGGTAATGGTCCCGGTTCATAAGCCCAAGACACAGCGCATCCATGTGTGTTCATGAGTAATCGACACGTACGGCCTTGTCAATAGTTGTCATAATGCAAACACATGTAAAAATAGTGTCTATGTCTGTATGTATGCATGTGTGTATGTGTGCACATGTGTACATGAGAAGTTTCCCCATGGTTTAGTCGTGTGCATGTCGGTCGTGGGTAAGTTAAACTAGCTCGGTATGCTAGCTCCTCCTCCTCCCCCTCCTTCTCCGGCGCCGGCCACTCCCTATACTCGCCGGAAAACCAGATTTTGGCACACCCATGCAGTTTTTAAACAGGAGGCAGAAAGAAATTAATACAAAATGTGGGTTTTAAAATCACAGACTTCGAAAATTCCATATATAGATAAAGTATCCGGTTTTAGAACCAGTCTTAATTTCTAAATCTCCGACTTTAGTTTACGGCTGTAGCCTCACTCTGAAATTAAACTGGAAGAACCGAGTGCAAACGGGGGATAGATCCAGTGTGTGGTGGAGTGATTAAGATGAGAAATATTGCGAAAATAAGAGCAGACATATATATGCATGAGAAGCTAATGGGGTTTAACTGGTTTTTAAAATCCAACAGGTTTGTGGCAACATTCCAATACATACATATAAAGAAGACATTGTGCAAAATATTTTCGAAGATGATAAATATGCAACTAATCTTACGATTTAAGGACACCCCATGAAGAAATGATCTCTCAAACCTCTTCATATGCGAGTTATATATGTATTATGGTGTCTAGCTTCACCCCTCCACCCCTTCCGTTCGGGAATGGTTATGGTATATATATACATGCCGGAGAAAAGAGCGCGTATACATTAATTAACAAGGTATATATGAAGAGCTACATGCATGTAGAAGAGGGCATGGGCATCTCCTCTTACCTCCTCCCCCTCCGGCAGCAAATACCAGCTAGCTAGCTAGCTAGCTAGCCGTACCCCGGCGTGCAGAGAGCTCGGAGTAGTAGTACTGTGTGCGGCCTTTGACGTACGTACAACTATTCCCTCCTCTAACCCTGCTCTCTTTTGCTCTTCTTCTTATTCTCTTCTTCCTTCTTCTTCTTCTTGCTCTCTCCTTTGCGGGGCTGCGACGCTGAGATGTTTATAGAGGGCCGGGGAAGTCTGTGACAGAGAACTCGACAAAGGGGGAGCATTAATAGCTAGCGGCAAGCGGGGGGACGAAGGAACCCGAGAAGTTGAGACGAGACTGAGGAATCAGCAGACTGCAGTGACCCACGCTGGTGTACTACCCCCTCCTGAGCTCCTTTTTTTACCCCCTCCTGTTCAGGTGTGGCACAAAGTTAGCGGACATTTTTTTAGTAACAGTAGTGGTTCAGACAACTAATTGTGTGGTGTGATGTCGAGCCTACTCGTCATTATTCTAAGTTCTAACATTAATGTTTCAGCTTTACAAAAGATGAAGAAAACTGTTTTTAAAAGTATTTAATAGACGACCAATTTTGCTATTGGCTGGTGAAAAGATGAACGTACGGCTCCCATCTTGTAATGAGAAACTCTGTTTGTTCGGGCCGAATATTATCCACTTTTACAAATAATTAAGTGTGGGTCTCATGATCAATATGACAACTGAGATCTCCGCTTGTGAGAGTATTCGGCCCGAATATTATTAAGATAGAGTGAGATATTATATATTTGGTATTAGAATACATCGGAGATAGAGTGAGATAATGATATATATTTCTCTTTTATAACAAGAGTGAGGTGGGTTGCAAGATCAGTAGTACTCCTGTTCTTACCGGATAAAAAGAGAATGGTCTTATATATCAGATTCTCTCTCAACCAATGATAGCATTGGTCATACAGTTTACATCAATTTTATTATAAGATTAGTCTTTTTTTCTCTATCTAAATAAGCATAGAGACGAAGATTGGAACCTAGATTTTAATATGTTGGAGGGCCTTAATCAGTGAATCTAGTCTCGCACTAAACGCTTCTCTTCTATAACAACGTGTTGAGTGATTACAGCCGTTTGGTTTAATTATAAAGTTTGAGAAAGACTCTTTAATTACATATATATACTTACTACCTCCATCATATATATACGCATGAGTTGCCTGCTCCTTAATTTGTACCCATCATCTCTGATCATGTTAGGATAAATTTTTTCGATCTAAATATGACCTCTGTATGATCTATATATATACGGACACAAAATAGTGGAGAACTCCTAACTGGTGCAAAGTACTCTCCACCTTCATGTGTCTTTCTCATTAAGTTTACCGTTCGAGGGGATGTGGGGTTAAAGATACCTACCTTTAAACACTTTTCTCGATGTGAAGTTCAAATTTTGAGTCCCGTGGTGTTTGATATAACATTTAGTACTGTGGCTGCAGTCCGGAGTGGGCTCGTTCCCATGCTCCGGCAGTAAGATCCAGCCAAAGGAGTACGTGCTTTGAGTTAAGATTATCCTGGCTAGCTTGTCCGTGAATCCGTCTGCTTTTGCAGGGACTCCTTGGAACGTTATGGGTTTTTAAACATTAAAATTTATGGGCTCTCAGAGAAGGGTTTGAATGGGTCCACAGGGTAATTAGCTAGAGCCAAGGTGAAACAGGTCGTGTGATTTCTTAACTCAAACGTCGAAGAATAAGATGTGGGGGAGTGGCTTGTGTCATACGGTACAAATTGCAAGTATCCTTTTCCACCATTGGAAGACAGATATTGGAAATGAGATATATAATATATGACACATTGGAAAGTCAGAAATTTGGAAATAATAGATATATATGTTAACAACCAAGTATGTTAACAAAGTGTAATTATATATGTGTCATATATATAGCATTACGAAGATATATAGCATAATGCTGGTTTGCCACTCATTGAGCAATTTAGAAAGAAAAAAAATTAGACGAACAAATTATTAGGTAATAAAGTGTCATGTTATCGAATTATAATACCATATAATTTGAAGAAAAAAAATCTTAAATGCAAAGAATATGATGAAGCCATTATCTCGAACCTGCAAGAACCGTTGTGGACCGACTCCGGATGTTTGAGATGAAGTGTTCGGATCCTAGAAAGAAAGAGAAGTTGAAGCAATTGATGTTGGCACGACGTCGATCCAACGTGCAGTAAGTCTTGAAAAAAAAGTTTTCAAAATTGACCCTCCAATATTAAAATTGTCGGCTCTGAAAATAGGTTCAACAAGAACTTGTGTAGATAGAAGACGAATAGAGAGAGTTGGGCCGAGATCTTTGACTTGAACTTAAACGTTTTTTTACCAGTGGTGATAGAGCTATTTTTATAGTTCAAGAAATGAAAGTAGGCTAAGACCCTTGCATTGGGTGGATTCTGAGAGGTTTTAATAATTTGGCCTCTCAACAGGACTCTTAAGAGGAGTCGATGTGTAATTTTCGGTTGAATTCACAAGTCATGATGAGATGCAAAACTTAACATAGAAGATCTCATATCAGTTGGAGAACTAGACTCTCGACACTGAAGTGAGTCCAAATCTTAGACGATATTTACAATTCGACCCATCTTTTCTCTAAGTTGAAATTAAGACACCGTTTGGAAATGCGGCCGGAGAGATTTTGTGGCGCAAAATCTCTGACAAGATGCATGTCAATTGTTTTCAAACATGAGCGACCAGCCTAAACTTTTGAGTTTGGTGATTTTGAAAAGAAGAGAGAGATAGAGAGAGCCGCCCATTTCTCTCTCTTCTGTTGCAAAGCGGGTGGGAGGCCGCTTTCTACGGCAGTATGAGATTTTGAAAGAAAATGACAGTTTTACCCCTCGGTGCCTCACACTGCAAAATTTTAAATAGGGATATATAGTGCGGTAAATCCTGCGCGGGATGTTGGGATTTTTTTATTTATTTATAAAAGTGACGTTTTACTGTCTGGCACAGACAATGAGATGGAAAATTTATCACCTTGCGGCGCAAAATGTAAAATTGGCTTTCACCGATTTCTACTTTTTAAATCGCAATGCCTAACGGGTGTCTAAGCCAAAATGGGTGTGGATTCGAGATTGACTGAAGTCTTTATTAAATCGTCGGACCTGTGGTCACCCACCCATAATTATATATCAATATTTTTTTTCGATAAAGTCACTTATATATTTAACCATGGACTTAATCAAACGGTCAGCACGAGCTAAACGTTGCAAGGACCAATTAGATTAAATTTACAGCATAACCCATTGACCAAGGACAGGTCAGTGTGGGGGGGGGGACGAAGAGAATGTTGCAAGGCCGCCAGCGCAGAGGCTTTGTCCAGAATAGATGACGCGTGGCATTTAAAAAGCTGCGTCCGTACGCCCTGACCACGGCACACCCCCGGGGCTCCAGGATGGGACACAGCCGGTCTTTTGTTTTAATCCCATTCCCGACTGAAGCGCTTCTTTTAACAGCTCTCGTGACTCGAGACTTCGCTTGGCCCCCTTCTGGTTTATATATTCCTTTTTAAAAATAACTATGTGAAAATTCTGTTAAATTTATATAGAAATATAATTAGGGGTTTACTACAGTTGACAGAATTATTTTTATTCTGTTAGAAAAAAAGGCAGCAAATATATAGTCTTGTCTTTATGTGGATTTTAATAAATTAGTCTTTGAAAGACAATTTCCATCTATTTATTGAAGGTGAATCTCTTATAATCACTGAGGCAGTGGTAAGTAGAGGTGCTTTCTTGGGAGACCTTAGCTTTGAGTTTATTGAGTCGCCATATTATTATGGGTCTGCATTTTTCCTTAGACCTATTGCATAGACACTACTTATTTTTTGTTTCTTATGACTGATAGTAGATCAAATGGAGAAGATGGTCGTAAGGTGCGTTTATGGTGATGAGGCTTTTATTTTTTTCGTTCACCCAGTCATGACATTGGATGAAATAAGAAATGTAATTTTTGCAAGATAAATTTTGAAATGAGAGAGTTGGTCCATAAGTTATTTGTTGTTTGGGTCATAGAAGTATGATACTTACTTAATTGAGAATAAAGACGTGAATATCATGCTTGAGTTGCATAGACAATATGAATACAGGTATGTTTTTATGCAATTGATGTCAAATGAAAGATGCTTCTCTGAAGCAAAAACATACTAGGTCACAGACAAAGTAAGTCTTCGACTTTTTTGAATATTTTTGGATACACTTAAAGTATATAATGATTGTTCAAGTATCCATCGTCCCTTGTTAAAGAACAGTTGTCTACTTATAAAGTGGATAATCGTCATCTATTATTAAATAAGCGATGCAATGTTTTAAAGTAATTGTCTTATTGTTTAAAATAATTCACATGTTATGTCAAAGTATAAGTAATTGTATATTACATAAGTGAATTTTATGATTGAAGTGTTGGAGCTATCATCTTGTTGTGTTAAAGCAGCACACAGTCATTTGTAAAGTAATCGATGTCCATTCTTAAAATAACGGGTGTATACTTTGAATATAGGTATTCGTCGTCCATTGTTAAAGTAAATGATGTCTATTCTTGAAGTAACTATTTTACGCACTTAAAATAATATACATTGATGTTATACAATATGCAATTGTTGTCTATTGTTAAAGTAATTAATGTAATGTTTGACATATACTCTCCTTTGATAGGTCGACTAGAATGTATGTTGAAAGTGTACATAGCTCCTCGAAGCGAAAGACTCACCAGTTGACGAAATGCACAAAAATTG
>CM024756.1:155043997-155130416 GCA_014218235.1 Colocasia esculenta
ACTATATCTTAAAATTTTATTTTTTAATGGTGAAATTTTTTAGAGAGAGTTTCCTTTAGTTCCACCTTAACTTGCAATTAAATAGAACCTAACTCACTTGTCTCTCTCCTAATATTTATTACCTATCACTATCAAAACTATTTTCTTTGCCACTACTACTAATATATTTTGCAACTACTATTAGATTGTAATAGATATTTTATTTTCCTTCCATTTCAATTTCCTTTTTTTAAAGAAACAGATATAGAAAATGTCATTTTCACCCATTTATAGTGAGAAGCATATGGATGCTTAGTCCCTTTTATGGAAATTTTTTTTTATGGGGTGTTCATGTGAGGGAAGATATAACTAATTACATATATTCCTCCCATGGGTTACGAGTTGTTTTTGAATTATTAAAGGCTGTATCAAGCTATTTTGATACTTGGATAGATATCTCAGATAAAGATTTATCTATATGAGATTTTCTTATAATATGAGTTACGAAAATACTTTAAACGATGCAAATTAAGTTATCCTATCGTCCAAGTTTACTAAAGGAAAAGGGGAAAAAAATAAAAATTTCTATCCAAACTAACATTATATCTTTCTGTCGAAGACGCCATCCTTTTGGTCGTATGCCCTTGCGAGCCCATGAGAAAATCCTCTCTTTGCACCTGTAGAATGTGTGAGAACTGAATTCAAAAGTAATTTTATTTGTCAGAAAAGATAGAAAAGTTATCTATTCTTGGCTAATAAAATTGTTTTTTCAGTCTATATCATCATTAATAAATTGATTTGTAAAAGTATTTATCTTTATCTAAGTAAAAAATAGTTCTATTAAAGTTGCCTATCTATAATTATCAAATTGATTTTTTTTTCATCCACGCGAATAAGTCCCTTATCCACATTTCTATCCGTATTTCAAATCACCCACCATTATTTTTTCAGAAGTTGAAAAATGGTTGACAGACTCTTACCATCCAATTTTTATGGGTTTTTAAATTTGTTCGATAGAAGAATGCCAACTTACTCGTACAATCAAGAGAAATGATCAAGAGGGCTCGAAACTCAAAGAAATATCCTCCAATGGGTAAGTTGCGAAACTACTTGAAATGTAGAAAATTGAAGATGGAGGGGAGAGTGTGTGAGTCGGCTAGCCTACTTGTCTCCTAGAATCCTCCATTATCTCGTTTGTCAGGTGTTTTCTCTCGACACATCGTTCCTTCCCAAGCATGAAGAGGAGTCATGGGAGAATGCTCTAGAATGCGTCGTATAAGAGTGGCTAAGAAAATAGGCTAGTGAAGAGGTGGCATAAGTAAGGTTTTGAGGATGTCGTTGAATTTTCTAAAATAAAGAGGAGCGTGCTAAGTAAGAAGGGAAAACCTCTTCTTGTAGTTGTAGCTAGGCATATGTCGTGCATCTGGTGGGCCATGTCCTAATGTGACAAGGATGAGTGAAGTAGAGGGAGTGAGACACCTTTGGCCTTGGAGAGAGAGGCCTCGTCGTGGATATTGGAAAATAGTTTAATAACATCATTTGGTAACACATTAAAATAACACATCAATCAAATGTACCACAACTTCATCATCAAAACTGTTTCTCATACATATTTAAGCTGTCCAAAGACAATGGCCCTAGTTAGGGTCCAAGGAGTTAGACCTTCGATGGGTCGAAACCATGTCTATTCTTCTTCATGGGCCGCCATCGCAAAGTAGGGCTATAGTTAGGCTCGGGTCGATACTTTGGTCGGCGAGATGAATGGGCCATAATGGGCTAAGTCAATTTTACTCCCACCTCAATTTTAATTTATCCATAGAGATATGTATTTATTCGTGGGTGGCGTGAAAGAGTCGGATATAAGATTCAAAGTTCAAAGAATAGGCACACACAAAATATACTCTGCTGTTCAAACTCTCTACAAGGCTAAGGAATATATCTGATCACGGAAACTGCCTGGAATCCTTATCCACATTATTCCGTGTCAACTGGGCAACGTACGACGTTGAACCACCCCAAGAATAAAAGGGAGAGAGACCAAGTCCTACTTAGGCATGGACCAAGTCAGATCGGGCCCAAAAATTCTTCCCGCGGATAAACTCAATCGTTTGAGATAAATCTTTGATATATATATCTTATTCCATTTTATCCATAGGTTAAACTATCCTAAGTTATGACATCCAAATTTACTAAAAGAGGAAAGTAAATTAACGAAATCTAGATTTCTATCCAAGACTACGTGCGTATTATTTTATTCGAACATGTTTGATATTAGGATAGATCAGATACTAAATATATTTTTTTTGACTATGTTTGATATTTAGATAGATTGAAGATAGATGAAAATATCTTTAAAATTTGAAGTTATATTTATTTTTCATATACCATTCACCATTTGAAAACCAACTGTCAATAGATTGGTAAATACCTAGACATGAATTATACATCATATAGGTTTTTGCTTTTTAAAAAAAAAAAAAATCAATATACGAGTATATGTTTTTATTATTGGAGAAACATATTTTTCTCACCGTAGACGATGTCCATGCCACCTACCGAAAGCCTTGGATTAAGAGAATCGCTTACTGCTCATTTAGGATATATGTCTAATATTTACTAATTCAATTTTAAAGTATTTCCCTAATCAAATGACCTCCACGATCCCTGAGCCAATTCGGTGCATCATAAATTTTTTTAAATCTATCTTTTAAAAATCCTGCATCGGATGTCACTCGTCTTACATGTTAATTTGTTTGGTCCTATATGGATAGTTAAGACTTATTTGTGTAAATAATGTTCCAATTATTTTAGGCCTATTTAATGAATATAATTGTTATTTATTTATTGCCAGCCAAATTAGTTGATGGGACTTGACACAGACACATAGTTTCATTTGAGAAAGTAAGATGAAATCTCCTCTTTATAAAGAGGTGAGAGAAGAGAAAATCGCATCTTCTGATACCATGGACCAAAGACCGGGCCCCTGTCTGAGCTCTATATATACAACTACCCTGACTCATGTGGATATTGGGCTTGGCCCACTTCACCTCGGAGCGGGTCTCGGGCCGACCTTACTGGGCCGACATCTGGGCCTCGGAACGTGGGCACAGGCCCGGATCCGGCCCAATATGGACTGTGCTCTCATCTGGCAGGAAAAAATTGTTGCTTGGGGACACTGCTTGCTTCGTTAAGTGGGCCGCTCGCTTAATTCGAGTCAGGTTGGTGAGAGTAGTTTGCCTTGGAGACTTACAATACCAAGATCAGAGTTGCTTGGAGGAACATTTTGGATGTCTGTGACGTAGAACTTTTTTCTCTGAAAGGATAAATGCTTGTAAAATTGACGTAGATTGTAAAAACGTAATTTTATTGACTCGTAGAAAAGAAAGAAAATTGAGTAATTTAAGTTTAACACTCTCGAATTTAAAAGCATACTAATTAAGTTAAAATGGGATAACGAAAAAGGTGTAACTTACCTCCATCAGTGCTCTTGAATTCAAGAATAATCAACTTAATTATATTACCTTTGCAAACGTCACTCTCACAAAGTGATGACATAAATAAAAAAGTGTGACACTGTAGAATTCCCCAAACTTCATGGCAATTGGGAAGCTTCCGTTTCAATAGAAGAAGTTATATCAATTGAAACACCGGGTCCAAGTTAAGTTACCTCTGCACGTGACTTGAGTACAGTACCTCTTGGAGGACTTTCTAAACCTTAAATCCTTTAACCCTAAAATATCAGACAATATAAATATGAATGGAGCCTACGCAAATATTTGTGCTTGGCACTTGAGTATTAGATATTGGCCGTCGAAGTACTTAACATTTCTCTGATACTAAGCATCCATCCATGCACGTTCCGTACAGAAGGGTTAGTTTATGTACGACCTCTCGTGGCCCTCCGTCATTTGTTTAAGAAAACAGCTGGTAAAGAAGCAGCTCATCCTCTCCGACCCTATGCAGTGATCAAGTGCGAGCTTTCAAGCGTGTTTTGTTCTCTCTGTCGTGGGTCGACACTACTTCTCACAAATGATGAGCTTTGGACAAAGCCTCCGCAGCCAGCTGCTACTTCTCCTCCCCTCGTTGTACTGAAGCCCATACTTGAAGTTTACTCGAAGGAACTAGACAACGTTTCTAGTTCGTGACGTTTTCCCCGGCTAATTTGTGTGCTGTTTGTCTTCCGGTTTTGATAGACAGACCGTGTCTTAATATATATGTTTGTGGCGGTGGATATAAGTATTGAGAAATATATTATGTTATGTCAGAGATTTTGGCATGCAAGGCGATGTTCACGATGATCTCACACACACAAAAGAGAGAGAGAGAGAGAGGCCTACGGAGAAATCCTTCTCTAGAACTACATCTTTCTCTCAAATGGTGATCGCATATCCGACCAACATCCGACTCCCTCGATCTCTTCGTGTGTCACCTCCCATATGTCGCACATCACTCTTAAGATACGGCCACTATATATAGAATTGGCCTCTCAACAGTTTCTTAATCTTATAGGATTGCTTCCTAATGTCTAATCCAAAGTGTTAGTTGGAATTCAACTTCCAATACTAACTCCAATTTAGAGCCTTAGACGGATCTGATTCAGAGTCCGAATCTAATTATTATAATATTATAGATCGAGCCACACCACAACAATTAATTATGATCAATTATACGACAATGATGTAGTTGAAGATATGACATGTCTATGATTGTGCGTTCAAAGATTCCATCAATCATGGATGGCATTCAGTGGTGATGTGAGCCACGGGGGGTAAAAGTAGATCGACTTAATTGTATGTCAGCTCGAGTCGATACATATTATCTATCCTCCACTTTATCTCTGTAGAGATATCTTTTAGTCTCACATTAAAAAATAGTGAGAATAAATGTATGTTTATCAGTAAGAACATCACCTCTTTTTTTAAGAGAGTCATTTTAACAGATAAAATCTCAACATGGGGATAATATCTCTATGAGGAATACTTAAATCACCTCTCTTCATTGACGCCGTATGTGGGAATGAATAAGAGATCATGTGTCCTATCCGAACGTCTCATCTTCACGAGATCCGCACACCTTTATCTTCACATGGGACTATGTAGAGATATATTTTAGTCCCACGTTAAAAGATAGTGAGAACAAATATATTCTTATCGATAAAAATCTCACTTTTTTTTCTTTCAAGATGGTCATTTACAACAAAATTCTAAATATGGAGATATATCTCTTGAGATGTACACTTAAATCGCGCCTCTTCAATCTCAATCATACATGCAACAACTTCTTTTCATTTATAAGATAATAATAAAATTTCTGTGAACATGAAGTACAATATACCATGGTGTGAAAAAAGTCGAGTAGATGATCCCCGTGCTTCATCGGCAAGCGAGGATCTTTTGATCGTGTTTGGTGAGGATGGGATTCTAATAATATTATATTCTTTAAATAAGGTGAGAGTATAGTACTGACAGGGAAGATATTTTGACAAGGTGAAAGGTGGTAGTAAGACATGTAGCAAGTGAAAATTTAAGACTGGTGCCGGAGTGCTGTTCTCCCTTAATTTTTCTTCTTCTATCCCACAATTTGGCAGTACTCTTTCTGCTGTGGACTCCAAACTAGCCTCAGATCCCTAAAAAAAATTTTGTTCCTGATTTCAGTACCTCTTGCATTGCAATCCGCATGTAAAACTCTTTGTATAATAAAATTGAAGTAGATTAAGAAAATAATTTTAATTATTAGCAATTGAAAGTATAGTTTTTTTTTGAAAAATTAATTTATACATTCGTGGTTGAGCGTACCAATCCAATTATACTCCCGATTTGCATCGTGCCTCAGACCAATCTGTTTAGAGTTAATTCATTTATTTACTTATTATTTTAATATGAATCAGATCGTCTACCAAATCAACATACTCCACTATCGACCGTATCATATAGGTTGATCGATATAGTGCAGTTAGTCAACCATATATAATTACATTATTTTTTAGAATTTTTCTTATAAATTTGCCTCCATTGGGACTTGAACCTAATTAGCTAGACCGCATCTAGATATAATTACTAGGTCATTCCTTGCGTACTACTAAAAGGGTAATATAAGTACTTGTTAAGAGCTCTCACTCAAAAATATTTATTTCTCATAAAAATTGTAAGTAAAATCTTAAAATAAAAATATTCTCCTATCAAATAAGGCTTCATACATAGGTTGGCATATGCTGGAGGACCACACAGTGCAGATGTAGGCTTACTATAGCAAGCTAGCACAGGCAACATCCCAGGGTGGTAGCAAACCTCTGGTTCTCCTCTTGTCTTCTCTGCATACCTTCCTTGGCAGGATCAGTATTATTGTAGCAAGATCCCATCTTGGATCTTCGCAGCAGTTAAGCATACAGTGATACAGGAAGGAGGGAGAAGCTAGCCTAGCTAGGAAGGAATAGTTACAACATCGATCGTTGTGTGTATCTACTGGTTCTTCCATTGTTGATTAAAATTTTGTTGGCAGACTTGGCTAATGTTATATTTATCATGTATATATATATATATGTTCTTGAATTTAACGAATTGTTAAAGATATCTCTAATGATATATCCAACTTCTTGTACTTTATTAAGCACCTCTAGTTGTTACAATATACTAAACACATTAAGTATACTAAGTTATAAGGTTTATGGTTTCTTAATTTATGGAATCGGATTTCTCTATATACAGGTGATCAGGATGAGGCTCACCCTCTCGAAACCTCACCTAAGTACTTAATTTTCTCGTTTAAAAAGATTATTTTTTACCTAATATTTTATTTCTATATATATGTATATTTCATAGAGAACTTATTGAAAGAGTTAAGAGGGACATATAGCATGTGCTTAGAAAGTGCAAATAAATTAATTGGGACCTATCTCGATTATTTCTAGTTATCACCTAATTATATCCGCAATTGATGTGATCCTGTCCGATCTAAAAGGATTTCAAGAAATAGACATTTATAAATAACTTAAGCTTGACTATCGAATGGTTGAGATAAGAGAGGGAATAAGTGTTTCTCGACTATTAATTCTACTCTGATTTGTAAGACAGTCAATCTCAAAAAAATATTTAATTCCGAGATCACCTTTTGAGTTTTGACGATCAAATCAACAAGATTATCAAATTCCATATGAGAAAAGAGATAGAAGTTTAGTGGGAAAAAAAGAACTGATGAGTTAGATAATATATCTAGTTGACACATGTTTTGCTTGTCTAATTTACCTATGAGTGTTAGCCTTCATTTGAAAGTGACTAGGAGATGAGATGAAGTGCAGCTTCTAATACCAGATTAAAAATCTCTTTGTGAGACCTTACCCTATTCTTACATCCTCTTCTTTGGAAAGGTTTTTTGAGTGGGATCCATTAGACCTGAGTGGAGCCTATTAAATGAGTGAGTGACTAACCAATCCTTATCTTCTTTATAATACTTACCCCCTTGGATCAAAGTTAATCCATCGGTATCTTTATTTATTTATTTTTCAAAATTGGATGGAGGTAATTAATATGTAAACTTTATCCTAGATAAATTAGATAAAGCCGAACTTACTACCAAACTAAAGCAAGTTTTCTAGTGAGATCACATGTGGCCGAACACCATATCCATCCATGAATAACATATCCCTTACAATTCACAGGGAAAGATTATATATTATATACATTCCTAAAATCTATCCTATTGGAATTTATACCTTTGAAATCTTTATATTATACTCTATATTCTAAAAATTGAAAAAGTCATCAAATATTATCTGTGGTTCGCAATCTATGAAAATAAGAAGTTCCGTTAACATATAAAATATAACATTTAAATAAAGGGCTAAGTACTAAAATATCTATCTTCTAGAGGGGGGGGGGAGAGAGAGAGAGAGAGAGAGAGAGAGATGATCTAATGGGCTGAAACCTGGGGGAAGGGGGGGGGAGGAAGAGAGAGAGAGAGTTGTTAAAAGTTATTTTTTTGATAGAATCAAATGGGACATACATGATTAAATACACAAAATATAGATACATCATTTGTAGATTTTAGGAGTATACGTACCTAATATAATATATTTTAGGGATATTATATGTAATTTTCTCTATAATTAAAATGGATCTGTGCCTGTGACTATGTGGATCTAGATTCTAGAGAACAAAAATAGTTTTAACCCTTGTATGTTTTGTTCTTGTTTTTTAACCCTCGTATGTTTTAGTTACTTCATGATTTCATTCTTTAAATTAGCTAGCTAGTAGCTAGACACAGAGGAGCTGGCTAGAGGCCGCATAGCAGAAGCGCCGGGCGCCATGATCACCGGGGGGGACATCTACGACGTGCTCGCGGCGGTAGTGCCGCTGTACGTGGCGATGGCGCTGGCCTACGGCTCGGTGAGGTGGTGGAAGGTCTTCACCCCATCGCAGTGCTCCGGCATCAACCGCTTCGTTGCCCTCTTCGCCGTTCCGCTCCTCTCCTTCCACTTCATCTCCACCTGCGACCCTTACGCCATGAACTACCGTTTCCTCGCCGCCGACTGCCTCCAGAAGATCGCCGCCCTTGCGGCGCTCCTCCTCTGGCACGTCATCAGCCCCGGCGGCGGAAGCCTCGACTGGTCCATCACCCTCTTCTCCCTCTCCACCCTCCCCAACACCCTCGTCATGGGCATCCCCCTCCTCCGCGCCATGTACGGCGACTTCTCCGGCGACCTCATGGTCCAGATCGTCGTGCTGCAGAGCGTCGTCTGGTACACCCTCATGCTCTTTCTCTTCGAGTACCGTGGCGCCCGGGCCCTCCTAGCCGAGCAGTTCCCGGGCGGCGACGCCGGCGAGATCGCCGACGTCCGGGTCGACCCTGACGTCGTCTCCCTCAATGGTAGGGAGCCCCTGCAGGCCGACGCCGACATCGGGAGGGACGGCAAGCTCCACGTTGTCGTCCGGAGGTCGATGTCTAGCTGCGGGTCCATGGCGTCTTCCTACGGCAGGTCGCACGGCTCCGTCGCCATGACGCCGAGGGCGTCCAATTTGAGCAGTGTGGAGATATACTCGCTGCAGACGGAGCCGACGCCGAGAGGTTCCAGCTTCAACCAGTCGGACCTCTACGCCATGTTCGCCAGCAAGACGGCGGTCCCGAGGAACGGGTGCAGCTGGGACTTGGAGGAGCAAGTCAGGACCAAGCTTGGGTCGGAGCAGCAGCACAAGGAGAAGGGGAACAAGAGAGCAGACATCATGACCGGTGGATCGTTCGCTTCGGCTGCTGCGCCCGGCTCCTATCCCGTTCCATTTCCGACGCTGTCGGGTTTGGGGGGTGGGAGCAGGAAGGAAGGCGGCTGTGATACCGCCATTAATGGCCCCGACTCCGCTTCGAACAAGGAGCTCCACATGTATGTGTGGAGCTCCACTGCGTCGCCGGTGTCCGAGAGTAGCCTCAGGTGCGCGCTGAACCAAGCAGCTTCCAAGGCGTCCCTGCAACAGGACATTGATGCTTCGAGAGGTAGAGCTCTCTCTCTCTTTTTCTCTCTCCCTGTGCAGCATATAAAGCCTTCATCATCCATTATTTTGTCTCTTTTCCAAGTAGCCATGTCTTTTTCTCGTCAATCCTTAACTCGACATGGGTTTGCTTTCCACCACCCCATTTTGCTTCCATCTTGAAGAGATTACTAGCTCCACTAAGTCTTTGGCACTGTATATATCGCAGCAAACCATGCCTCCAGTGAGAACGCCGTGCCCATTAGGACGGCGGGAGCGAATGGAGAACTTGGAGCAGAGGACGGCTGCAAGAGCCAAGACACCAACCTCCAGCTGGAGGCATGCCAGAAGAAGGGAGCCAATACGGTGTTCCCCTTCCCACTTCAGAAGAAGGGAGAGCTGATCAAAGGAGGTGCTTTGGTTCTGGGGAAGAACAACCAGAGGATGCCACCGCCCACCGTCATGACGCGGCTGATCCTTGTCATGGTGTGGAGGAAGCTGATCCGAAACCCTAACACCTACTCGAGCCGCTTCGGTCTTGCATGGTCCTGGTATCCTTCAGGTAACATGCTACGCATAAAACCAGCTAGTACGTACACACATGCCATGTGTCTTGTGCTCAAACTTATTCATCACATTCACCTGTTCTCTTTTTCTCTCTAGCATGATATATATGGACCGACCAGAAATACCTACTACAGACTCTTAAGTCCAACCGTCCAATTGCTTCTTCTATGTTCGTGTCACATTTATATGCTCCAGTTTTTAAGAGGCTACACATGACTGTGCCAGCTATCCTCTACGGCAGGGGACTTGCCCGCTTAATTATTTGCTTAAAACATTCTAGTCATGTAATCTTTCACTCAGTTCTAAAACACTAACTTATAACAGACATGATGAAGGTGTATAGAGCTGGGATCAGTTATAGAACTGATAATACTATATCCGAGCAGCGCCAAATACAAGCACCAATGATGGTGTCCACGTCATTTAGGCCGGAGGTACTTAAATGGCACGGGTCCCACCCATGTTGTGTCAAATATTTGATTTCGGAAAATAGTTTAATAACATATTGAAATAACACATAAGTCAAAATACAACACAATCTCAACATTAATTTATGAGGTGTTTTTAATTTTTTTATTTCAATTACTGATGTGACACAGTTTTAATAGTGATATTATTTTAATGTGTTACTAAATAGTGTTACAAAATTATTTCTCTTTGGTATCCTTGCAGCTCGGCCACTTAGCTTTTCTCCTATGTTAACAATTTATATTGGAAATATCCAGCTAGAAAGCTTAGGCAATGAGTAAACATATGTGTATTAGGACTATGCAATGGTACTGGTTCCTTTTCACAAAAGCATGGATGATAACAAGTGGGTACCTTTCCTTTTGTTTAAAATTTCAGGTGGCACATTGAGATGCCTTCCATTGTGAAGGGATCAATATCTATATTGTCCGATGCCGGACTGGGGATGGCTATGTTCAGCTTGGGTAACGAGTTTCATTAGCAGTAATTAGCCAAGTATATTATACAAGCTAGGGGAAAAGTACTACTGTTCCCGACCATGTCATTAGTTTAATTTGTATCCCTAATTATGCTCTATGAATTAACCTGTGTGTTATGATCATGAAACCAGGCCTGTTCATGGCCACGCAACCGAAGATCATAGCCTGCGGCAATTCGGTCGCAGCATTCTCCATGGCCGTCAGGTTTATCGCTGGCCCGGCAGTGACAGCAGCAACATCTATCGCCATTGGCATCCGTGGGGTACTTCTACATGTTGCCATTGTTCAGGTACGCACTCGATCACCCAAGTTAAATTTGTGTCTGTGTGTACTTAATTTCAAAGCCGATGTTTTCATTTCCCCAACTTGTTCGGTAGTTTTATTTTTTCATTCGATTTTCATATATATGCTTTGTAAATAGGGGGAAATAGTCCCCGGAGTTTTATTTCCCACTGTTTCTATTTTTTTTTTCGTAATTTTTCACTTCTCTGTGAGATTCCAAGAATGCTAGTATATTCTTAAGTAGAAAAAAAAATAAAAGAAACCCATCGTAGCACAATGAGATGGTTCTTATTGAAATCGCAAAACCATACTCCTAAGTAGAAAATAAAAATAAAATAACCCATCGTAACACAATGAGATGGTTCTTATTGAAATCACAAAATGGTGGTTTTGTGATTTTAATATGCATGGTATGTGACTTCAATAGGATACGAAAGCATAGATTTGTGTCTAATTCTATTCCTTTACACCTCTACTTAATTAATCTTTATATAGGAACGACACTTGAGTATTTAGTTCCATGCACGTCAATTTCGGAGTTGAAATTCTTGTTACTTATGAATTTTAAACACTACAATTCTAAGATTTCAATAGTTATGACGATTGGTTCTTTTGTAGGCAGCACTGCCTCAAGGGATCGTCCCCTTCGTGTTTGCCAAGGAGTACAACTGCCACCCAGACATTCTTAGCACAGCGTAAGTAGATTAATCTGAGTTGCACCCACCAAGTTCTTGATCAGCTGGCTAGCGATCGACGTTGAGATGAATGCTGCTGACTTAAACATCTCTTCGATCCCCACTTAAAATCATGCAGGGTTATCTTTGGCATGCTCATTGCTCTTCCCATAACCATCCTCTACTACGTTCTTCTCGGAGTCTAAGGAGAGCTCGATCGAGAGGTAAGAGAAGGAATTCTTATCTTACCACATGGGGAGAACAACAGAGATGAGGAAAAGAAAATCGTATTCGTTCGGACAGAGGGGGAGAGCATTCGGACAAAGAGTTTAAAAGTATTAATTACATGGGAGGGCGGCCACTAGATTCTGTATGCATGCATGTGTTAAAGGTCAGAGATGTGTGTGCATAACCATGTGAGCTTCCGTTTTAACGTTAATTTTTTATTAATAGAGTTTCTATTTGTTAGTTTAGATCCCTTCAGCTTAATTAGAACTACTCGTTTTTACCTTACTCAAGGTTGATGGCCATGTGGTTGATTTGAGTATAAAAGGGATAATGTTGGTACCAAGCGGAGAAGACGACATCTGAACATGTTTCTTTGTCTATTGATCTGATGGTTTTATATATAAAATAGGTCTATCGATCGAGCTAACTTTGGACTATCCACTTGCGTAGAAGCTATAGGGTTTTGACACACGGGCATTTGCATGCTAAGTAATAGGTGAAAGATGGGATGTTTTAGTTTAAAGTTTGGGTTTTGGCGTGAATTGATATGTGAAGACAGGATGCTATTGAATTAGTTTTTTATTCCCTTCATCTATTCTCTTCTTATTAGTTTAATTCCGATCATCTACTCAGCTTCCAAGTTAATTACCTCCAAAAGTTCTGTGTTTTTATATTAACAAGTCCATGGGCACGTCCGACATCAATTGATATATATCAAGGTGTTAAATGAATATCCATGAACAATATGGTGGGATCAAATTAATGAATGATTATCATTTAAAGCGGTCAAATCTCGACTCTTTGGCCTAATTCATAAGACAATTTGTCTTAATAAATGAAAGTTTAGTTACCAAACAAAAACCTGCCTATTGAAGTCCAATTATTAATGAGGGCCCACGAAACGTTATGAACACTTGATCTGCCATCCTAAGCCCTTATCCCAAAGCCAGTGCTAGGAGAACAGTTCGATCGAGGCGACATTGTAGCTTCCGAGATAATGTGTCGACATATGTTAAGGTAGAAAGCTAACTTAACCCACAATCAACCACCTTAGCCCCATAGACCTAATCTTAACAATCACTACTAGAAAAGGAAGATATGTAGACGGCTAAACCGTCTACAAAAATTATGAAACCGTCTACAAAACATTTCGTAGACGGCTACGCAACCGTCTACGAAAATATCGTCTACAAAACATACGTAGACAGATATTTAAAATCGTCTACAAAAGTAATATAAGTAGACCGCGCTAACTAACCGTCTATATAATAAGTAGACAGTTTCTTGCTCCGTCTACAAAAAATATATATGTAGACGGCTATTTAGCCGTCTACAAAAAAAAATATGTAGACGGCTATTATAATCGTCTACTAAAAATATATATAAACACTTATGATAGCCGTTTACAAATAAAATATAAGTAGACGGCTTTGTAAACCGTCTACAAATAAAATATATGTAGACGGCTTACAGCCGTCTATAAAAAGTTAGTTCACAAAAAAAAATATTTTGCAAAGGTCTTGCTCCTTATAAATTTGATCATTATTTACAATGCACTGTAACAGTCATCCGCTCAGAACATCCTCACCACGGTGCAGACACTGGAAAAAACTCTTTCTTATATATGAAGAAAGGCCCAAGACGTGCAGACACTGGAAAAACTAGATAAGAAACCAGAACAGAGAATATAGAGGACATCGTGCAACAAACACGATCTCCTTCTCCTAAAAACCAGGAACAATCTTTAACTAAGGAAGACCGGGTCTGATAGACCAAAGACACATCTATCTACGGGTCAGATTTGCATCATATTTCATCACTCCCCCCATGCCCCAGCTCCACTAAAGATCCTGCCTTTGCCCTCCTCCCCTCAGCGTCAGCAGGCATGGAGACCCTCGCCACCGATCGCCACCAGGGAGCAGCTGCTGCTCGTGTTCCTCTTCGCCGCCGCCCTGTGCGCCTCCGCCGTCCTCAAGCAGAAGTGCGTCGACCGCGAGGGGCGTGCGGCCGCGAGGGGAGGCCGCCGGCGTGGTGCGCGTCGTTGAAGCAGGCCCTGCTGGGTACAGTGAGATGGAGCAGCTTGAGGAAGCTGGGGAGTGGGATAGCGGGAGATGGGAGGGTTTGGAACTCCCCGTGAGAGCCGAAGGTGGGTGGGACTCCTTGGTGGAGACCGCCGCCGCAGCAGCCGGGCCCTCGTCGCCTCTGTGGCAGCTGCGGATACTGATGGGGGAGAGGTGCGAGCTGCTGAGATTCAGCAGCCTCATCCTCTACGACGAGAGGGGCTTCTCGCTGCTGGCGGACTGCTCGGGGGAAGGGTGGTGTTGGCCCGGTGAGAGTAGGAGGAAGGGCTCAGGCGGCAGGGGAAGGCGTCGAAAGGGACATTTATTTATAGAAGAAGGTAGATGGGAGAGTGAGAGAGCGCGGGAATAAGTTTTTTTTGGCAAAAATCGGGGGAGACGATGGCGGGAATAAAATTTGTTGCTGGGTTTGAACTTTGGAGAAGAGAATGGCGGCCAAATAAACTTTTTAGCGGGAAAGAAGAGATGTGCCAATTTGTTTTGGCAAAAACCGGTGGGTGGGGGTGTATAATATATATATAATTATTATATACTTAATTATATTGTATATTTAGTAAGAATTAATTATAGCTATTTATCTTCTATAAAATATATGAATATACATATATTTAATTATAATGTAGATATTATTATATATTTCTATTATTAGTATTTATAATATTAAGATCTAATATTAGTTAACTATTATTTTTTGTTATTAGTATTTTAAATATTAAGATCGCATATATAGATATAGATCTATATATTATACAAAACATATACATACAAGAATATATATATATATATATAGACACATAGATACATATATATATATAGTTATTATATATAAATATATGATATAGATAGATACATAGATTATAAATAAAACAAATATATATATAGATATTAAATAATATATAGATGTAGATAGATACATTGACTAACTAATAAACAAAAATAGATATAGAATATATATAACAAAGATATAATATATTATATATATATGTGTGTGGTGTGTATATATATTGCTATATATCTATGTAATTTATATTCGATATCATCTTCTTCAATTGTTCTTCCTCATATACTCTTCGATAATATTTTAACTTCGTACTCTAAGACTTGTAAATCTGTGTGAGAGAGAGAGAGAGCATATACAAAATAGATATATAGTATATATATATATATATATATATATATATATATTACTAGGCATATAGACATATATAATATATATATATATATATATATATTATACATATATATAGTTTCAATATCATCTTCAAATTGTCTTCCTTATTTACTTCTTTAATAATATTTTAACTTCGTACCCTAAGTCTTGTAAATGAGAGAGAGAGAGTGTGTGTGATATACATATATACCGACATACTTATAGTTATATATGTCGGTTTATATATATATATATTCATATCTATATAGATATAAATATAGATAATATATATATATTGTATAAATATAGATATAGATAGATATAAGAGTAATAATAAACAAAAATAGATATTGATTCTTCGATGATATATATATATATATATATATATATATATATATATATATATATATATATTCGATATCATCTTCTTCAAATTGTTCTTCCTTATACTTCTTCAATAATTTTTTAACTTCGTATTCTAAGTCTTATAAACAGGGAAGTGAGAGAGAGAGACATGACTATATATATATAAATATATATTCATATATATATATACATATATATATATATGTACATATAGATATATATAATGATATATAGCTATATATATATATCGATATATATATAGATATAGATATTATGTATTATACATATATATATAATGATATATAGCTATATATCTATATATATATCGATATATATAGATATAGATATATATATATATGTATTATATATAGTATAGAAACAATATATATAAAGGGAGAAAATTTTATCTGACAAAAATTATTTTTAAAAATTAAATTAATTTTCATAAAATGTGTCATCATCTATTTAACTTGTGTTTAAAGTTTCATCTCAATTGAACATCGTTTAGATATAAAATTAAAATTTTACAAAAATTTAAATAAATAATTTGATTTTTGTAATATATGTAGACGGCCAAAAATATATATAGACTAAATAAACAAAAATAGATATTGATTCTTCGATGATATATATATATAGATTCGATATCATTTCTTCAAATTGTTCTTCCTTATACTTCTTCAATAATTTTTTAACTTCGTATTCTAAGTCTTATAAATCAGGGAAAGTGAGAGAGAGAGACATGACATATATAATATATATATATATATATATATATACATATAGATATATATATATAATGATATATAGCTATATATATACGATATATATATAGATAGATATTATGTATTATACATATATATGTATAGAAACAATATATATAAAGGGAGAAAATTTTATCTGACAAAAATTAATTTTTAAAAATTAAATTATAATTTTCATAAATGTGTCATCATCTATTTAACTTGTGTTTAAAGTTTCATCTCAATTGAACATCGTTTAGATATAAAATTAAAATTTTACAAAAATTTAAATAAATAATTTGATTTTTGTAATATATGTAGACGGCCAAAAATATATATAGACTAACTAATAAACAAAAATAGATATTGATTCTTCGATGATATATATATATAGATTCGATATCATCTTCTTCAAATTGTTCTTCCTTATACTTCTTCAATAATTTTTTTAACTTCGTATTCTAAGTCTTATAAATCAGGGAAAGTGAGAGAGAGAGACATGACTATATATTATATATATATATATATATATATACATATAGATATTATATATATATGATATATAGCTATATATATATATCGATATATATATAGATATAGATATTATGTATTATACATATATATGTATAGAAACAATATATATAAAAGGAGAAAATTTTATCTGACAAAAATTAATTTTAAAAATTAAATTATAATTTTCATAAAATGTGTCATCATCTATTTAACTTGTGTTTAAAGTTTCATCTCAATTGAACATCGTTTAAATATAAAATTAAAATTTTACAAAAATTAAATAAATAATTTGATTTTTGTAATATATGTAGACGGCCAAAAATAGCCGTCTACATATATTGGATATGTAGACGGTTTTATGGAGCCGTCTACATATCCAACCTATGTAGACGATTAGTTGAAGTCGTCTACATAACATAGATAGACGGCTTTTAGCGGCCGTCTACAAATGTTTGATATGTAGACAACTGTTAGTAGCCGTCTACATATGCAACAAATGTAGACGGCTCCATAAAACCGTCTACGTAACATACATAGACGGCTTTAGGAAGTCGTCTATATTTGTTGGATATGTAGACGGCTAGTTTTAGCCGTCTACATATCAAACATTTGTAGACAGCTAAAAATAGCCGTCTACAAATATACTATTTGTAGACGGCCACGATATACAGCCGTCTACGAATATCATCTTTCTTGTAGTGAATGTATAATCTAGATGGTACTTAATTAGCCCAGTAGGTCTTTAGTCTGAGAGACCTTGGTCAGACCTTATCCCAGTAGCATATAGCCTAGAGGGTGTTTAGCCTAGCAAATCCTTAACTCGACATGTCCCTAACCAACATTTCCTTAGCTCAATGAAGTGAAGCGACAAAGACTTTTGCTTGATAATTGGTTAGCGGATCTTGCATGAATGACAGTTACCCAAGAGTAGTAAAGTCTAGAAAAGAATGATGCGTTATCCATGATCGACATAATTACCACCCACGATCCTCGCAACGGATATAAATGTCCATGATGACCACTACACGATAGTTACATCCATAACCTTAGACATTACTACAGCCACGTCACATGAAATTATTCGGTAAGGTTTGACTACTACAATAAATCTAAAAGGAAGCCCTTCAATTGGTCTACGTACAAATTACTATGGGGAGTTAATCTAGAATCATTCAATCTCTTACTCTAACTCTTATCTAGTTCTAACTAAGTATTATTACTTAGATAATTATTTCTGAGATCTTATTCTCAGAATTTTATAACCCATTTTCATCATGCAAGATAATCATCCTGACGTATATAGGATTGCCACCTAGTTTTCTAAATCCCAATTAGCTCATCCAACAATTAGCATTAGATTCGAGATTCGGCCTCTTCCACCACTTATTCTAAAATTTTATATTTTGATGTCAGATCTTATATCGACTCTGTTAATTTCCTTAATATACTTTATATTATAATAATTAAATATGTAGAGCATAACCAAATGAACAATTTAGACAGTGCACATACGCTTTCTTAAATTTAAGAATTATTATGTCAGAATTAATGACCTTTTTCATCTCATATTTACTTATCGATAATAAAGAAAGATTTTATGGGATTTAACAGTTTGAATACGGCTTTTACAGTCAATGGCAATGCATTTTGGTTGTCACCTGAGACAATAAATTTCTCATCCCAAACAAATAAGAAAAGACTTTCCACGTTTTGTAGATACAATAAGCATACATGACATGCATATGCTACACCAAGGAAATTTTCAGTGCTTAGGAATAGCTTGAAGCGATCCTATAGTAATCCGTACCCAATAAGAATCCAAATCTAGTATCACCTCCCATGAATTGATGAAGACTCGGAAAGGAAATACTCAATCTAGAGAGAATTATAAGTAGTATAAGGCCTTAAGAGGGTGTACCCCGAATATTGTATAGAAGAAAGCACTAGTTGTAGGTACATGGAACACCACTATACCTTCGTTGCATTGGATAAAGGTTGTTGCGTTTACAAACTCATACTTAAAAAAGTAAGAGAGTGAGACTCACAAGTTCATCGGCTCAGTAGAGCGATTTTCTAAACTTTGGAGGGGTAAAACAAGTAATCAATAATAATAATAATACCTTGCTAAAATAAAAGAGTGGGCTAATAACAACTATATGAGATGTGTACCAAGTAACCAAATAATAATAGAAATTAATGAAACAATCAATAAGGTAATAATATGCTAAAACATGCATAACGCAGCTAGTTACTAGTAACATGTAGCTGTGACAAGTAACTACAAGTCGATAAATAGGACGCTCACTCGAGTCACAAAAATAGACCCTGACAAGTAGTATATAGCACACCCACACTAGTCTCATAGTAAAAAATGTATTCGACTACCACTTCATGCCTAACATTCTAGACAAGTAGAGACTATATATTGAACATATGCAGTCTTCTGCCAGACTTTGTCATTTAAGTTTCGGGACCCAAAAAATGAGGAAAGTGAGAAACAAATTAGGGATTAGTTGAGATCTCGCACGTCTATGAGGTGTCTGCTCCCCCAACCATGAATATTCAAGCGACAAAAACTCTAGTCACTGTCCCATACTATCTTTCCTCTGTCTGAAATGTGAAGACATAAAAAATAGGAGTCTAGAAAGATGGCACCAAATCTTGACAGTGCATACAACACTAGGACTAAGTCCCATCAGCACACATAGTGCAATGTGTACCGAGGGTTCTCAACTAGTGGAAAGTGAAGGGAAAATAATATAGCGTCACTATTGACCAACAATATGTAAAATAGTGCTAAAATTGTCTAGAACAACTGAACAAGAGTCAATTCGTGAAGAGAAAGGTTTGTTGTACTTTTTTGCTGCACTTTTAGTGCACTTTGTACTTCTCTGGTTGGCCAATGTATCATTGGCACACTGTGCCCATCCAATGAAAAGTACAAAAGTGTACTAAAAATGTAGCAAAAAAGTACAACAACTCTATCTCTTTCGTGAATATCAAAGTTTTGTGCACTTATCGAGTGTAGATGCACCATAAGAGTAGGAAGGACTAGGATTGAAGATATGTGACATCCTTCCCGGACGTGTTAAGAACAACAACACAGTGGCAAATTCCATGTATAGCTCAGAAAACTCCATTCTGGTTATCTTCTCAAACTACTGTACAAGTAGAAAGAAAGCTACATAAACTTTAGCATACTTCAAACCACAAATCCAACCTAAAACATTCTACTCAATCTCATCCTCGATTTCATACTTTCTACCTAAATTGAAAGGATTAAAGTCATTGGGAACACAATACAAACCACATTCTCGTCCGAAAATCATCACAGAGTCCACATACATACCAAAATAGTAAAAACTCATAATAACAAGGATCACCCTACAAAACTTAAAGATTCTACCCTTTCTAGAGCCTTCAAAATGACCCATGACTCGTCTAGGCTCTTTCCCACCAAGAATCACACTTCAAGATGATCGATCCACACCTCATCTAGGTCCTTTCTCACCAAGAATCACATCCATTGGGGCATGCCATGGGTCCAAACATGCTACTTCGTCAAAGCATGTTTAAGAAACTAAACACACACGTCCTAGGGGAAGCCATGGGTCCAAACATGTGTCAATCTAACTATCAAGCATCTAAATACTTGATTCAAGAAGAAACCTAAACAAGTAATTTGAGGACCCGGTTGGGTCGATCGATTAGAACTCTTGCTTAAAAGCAGGAGGTCCCGAGTTCGATTTCTGGGGGGGAGGGTTTACCTGATTTACATGTAATCTTCGAGATGTGTAAATCTGAAATTTTTTCGGTCAAGTGAGGTAAGGGCAATACGGATATACGAAAAGTAGGAGCTGCCAAATCCTGATTTTAGAGTTCATGAACACCAATTTTTGAGCCCACAAAATCACACGGGACGAGATTTCCTCGTTATCAAAAATAAAAGTAAAGAAACCTAAACAAGTCATACATGGTTAGTGCGAACTTAAATGCACCATAGGTTACTAGCGCGACTCCGAATCCTAAACGCACCCTTCTGAGCAAGTGCTTTCTAAATGTGACATCCTTGTCAACCGCGTTTTGAATCCGTCACCCAAAACATGTTAACTTCATCCAAACAACTCTCATACTAACCAAAACTTGGACAAAACACCTGGCCAAACAATGCCACACCACCTGCTAATTAAACCCGGTAAATGGGGATCCGAAATTACCATACGCTACATAGCCAAGCCTAGGCAATCAAGGGTGCACTCAGCAATGGGATTTAAAAGCTAGATATGAAGTGAAAGGCAAGGATGTCCATTAGCGTAGACTTGCATCAGCAAGACATTTTTGTCAAATCCATCTCGAGAAATCTTCTCAACATGAGTTAGACCGGAGAAATTGGGTGTTTTCAACTACAGTTACTAAAGCTATATATTCTAACCGTGGTAGAATGGCTTTTGTGGGATAATGCAGTCTTTAAAAACTCTGCAGAGAGAAGGCTGCTATGCTAGTGAAGTAGGCAGAGTATAATATGCATCATTTTATGAGGAGAACATTGGACAGATCTCTTTACGAGTGACCATGCATGTGATCAAAGTATGTATCATTTTTTTATGCAAGTAGGACAGTTAGTATTACCCCCTTACCCGCGCCCCCCCCCGGTCTGAGAGATGCTTGGGTTACACCCGATACTTCTTTGGAAGAGAAACTTATACATTATTTATTTGGAATGCACATGGCACTCTTTCAGAACGCTGGTCAAGGTTAAATCTGTGAGAGTTGAGGACACGTGTAAAATATTTGTCACACTTTTAAAATATATATTTCTAATGTGAACATCTGATATCTTCCTTGAAAAGGGGGGCCGGTTAGTTTGCGTCGCAGAACTGCAGAAGAGAGGTGCTGTCCAACGAACGTTTGAGATTTGGTAGATCATTAAGACATCTCGATAAAGAGACACTCAGAAGTTCAAGTCAATGAATGGCCGAACAAATGACAGAGTTTAGAGCGGAGAGTGTGGGTATTTGTGAACGTCGAATCTATCCTTTTATATAATGGGTTAAACAATTTTGAATCATTAACTATTCGTGCGGATCTCGCATCACAATCTCATAACCGTCGCCCATCATCGGCTAGATTGTGATTTTTATGGGTGCCGATCAACAGCCACTAACTCAACGGTTAAATAATAGGCTGTTACGTGAATCATGATGTTCGAGATTCTCACGATCGAGTAATACTTAGTGCACAGGGCACACCCTATGAGGGTGTGCCATGTCAAGGGATGGGGGATTATAATAAATCATCCCTTAGTTTTTCAACCCTAAGGGTTGTGGCACACCCTCATTAGGTGTGCCAACTTAGTGCACACCATGGGTATGCACTAAGTATTACTCCTCGCGATCATATCGTGCGCTCCACGTCAGACGGAGCTGAGGCCAACCACCTCGGGCCATATAGCCGAAATGAACTCGTCAACCATGCCACGCCTTGATATCGATCGGCTGAGGCTCATGAGGCTAACGGTCAGAACTTAGAAGAGTGGAAAGTTACCTATGTCAGGCACAATGCTATAAGTGTATTTTAGAAATGTAATGTCTTTCTCAAAGTACAAGTGATGTATCGAGAAAGCCGCGGTTAATTAGACAGTTGCATATCAATGATGTGTGGGTTTTAACGTTTTAACTATCAACCAATCATACAGACGGCCGAACAGCCCACGCAGAGTTAATAGCCGGATCAGCTAGGTAGAAAACCTTTCCCTAGGTAGATGATTGCAGAAAGATCCCCAAAGGGACTCAGCTGCTTGGTAAACCCAATGGAAATGAGACCACGACCGTCGGCAAAAGCTGTAGGCAGCTAGCATCTACAGGTAGATCCGCATCTGCATCCCTCACAAACCCACGAGTGGATGTGGCCTCTGTTGCGTGCACTCATTTCCCCGTCTCTATATCCACCTCTCTCTCTCTCTCTCTCTCTCTCTGCAATTTAATTAAGAGATGCCGGTGAAGACCAGACACAGGCATGCATGCATGCATGCTCACATTGTTCATGTCCCCCCGCGAGGTTCCCGAGTCCCCCCATTCAGCACTTCTGTCCTCTTCGATGCATGTATAGGTCCACTTTTGTTCCAGAGCTCTCCGTATAGCAATGAGGAAAAAGACGCAGCAAGGAAGCAGACAAAGGTATCACTGCACGGTAGAGTCCAGATCCTTTGCTGTCTCTCCACTTGTAGTTCTAACGCGGTGGGCAATGCATGCTTATGCAGAAGAATTAAACTTTAAGTAAGACCCCTCATCATATATAGTTGTACAGCATTTATATATATATACATGGGTTGGTATTTTAGAGAGGTTTTCTTTTATATATTTGTTTAGTCCTTGTAATATTTTTTAATTAAGTTTGAGAACAGAATAAACGTACTATAACCTTGGTTTCCATAATTCCATATTTTTCTCGTTAACGCAAAGTTTGCAAATTTCATGGTTATTATTCTATATCTACCCCATAAAAGTTTGTCTGGTTCTCGGTCGAACAATACCATTTCTTCAGCTTCAGATTAATCAACAGTGTTCTTCTGATCAGCTTCAGCCCTACAGTGTTTCATTAGGATGACCACAGAGCAAAATTAACATGGTGTATTTTGTTGGTTATAATTCTAGATCACTTTAATTACCTCAATAATTTGGTTTCTGGGGTATGGTTTTTAAACTAGATTTAAGACAATCCAGATTAAAATATGGAATAACTCTAAATAAAATATCAAGCAATCCAACATCGAACCTGGAAAGCAGCCAGATCTTCTAGTGCTTGCTTTGAAGTGCCACACCCCCAACTTTACAGGTGACCAAAGTACTGGTGTTGTGTGTGTGGCCGCTTCCATTGATGAAGCCTCATAAATTTGAGACTAGATCAGCGTGCAGTGCAGCCACACCATCAATGGAGAGGAGCAGCATGACAACTGTGTTATGGGATCACTGGCTCCACATGGCACAGAGGAACTCTTCCCATTAGGGGTGTAAATAGATCGGAGTCAGATCATTTGTTTCCGTATCCAAATTCGATAAAATTTATTAAAAAAAAATATTGAATTTAGAATCAATCTATTTCTTCCAATTATCGAGAATCAGATTCGAAAAGTTGAATAATATTCAATATGAACATATTTGAAAAATCGTATTAAAAAATCAGATAATCGGATATTTAGATATTAAATATAATATTTACATAATATATAACACATATTATATAATATATAAAAGAATAAAAGATAATATATAACATATATTTCATATATTATATAATATATGAAATTTGTTTTGTTTCATATGGTGAGACATTCGGAAACATCTATGTAGACAGAACAGTCACCCGCAAAAGATGAAAAGTCGTGAACTGTGCTGGGGCTGGGGAAGAGAGAAGTCCTGATGAGGAATTACAGGTATTATATGAATGAACATGATAAGAATAAAAAATGATAAGGATAAGGCTTTGCTATTTGATATATTTTCTTCTTTTTGTTCAAGTGGCTTCTCATCTGATGATGATGTTTCTATTTCACCTTCATGTGATTTTGGGGATGCAATCAAAGTGCAATGTAGTTACTTCCTGGGGAGCTGCAAGCTTTCTTCTTTCTGACTGGGTTGATATCGTTCTGTCCTCTGGGTGAATGTTTATCTTCTGAAACCAGGTTTGCATCCTTCCTCTTCCTTTGACATCCACCCATCATATGGAGATTAATACAGCTTGCAAAAGTAGAAATAAAAGCAAGGGGAATTGGTTTGGCTATTGAACCAGTAACGTATTGCTGGCCAACAAAAACCAGGTATATAAGGATGATGCATCAAACGTAGTAGAGAAGGAAGCGAAGGATGCTAGGAATGTGCACAGGAGATTGTTCGATTTGGCAGCACCCACTGTTCTTAATCAGCAACAGCTAGGTGATCAAAACAACATCAGGGAACCGCATCAACACACATCTACATGCATCCGTGCTTTTCCAGTAGCTACTTCACTATGGATTTCATATCACAACTATTGAGATAATGCACCCATCACACAATAAATGCCATCAGCAAACACATTTAGAAATTTCTTATTTCATAAGAAGAATCCAAACAAGGTATTTTTGTACAGGTGAAATACATTGATCCAGGAACAAAAGCACCTTACAGACTTTATAGAAGGGACGCCTCTTGGCAACAAATCATGATTATTTAATTTGATATTCAACAAAAGAAAGAGAACTGTCGTTCAATAGCTGTATTCTGCTGGCTTCATTTCTGAGATAGAAAAATTAAAAGAAGAAATTAAACATAGTTAGTGCTTGGCTTCTCACTTTACACACTTTCTTACTCGGTGAAGTATGTGGTCAGTGAACGTCCCTTAGACAGTGTTTATTGTGTAACTTTCATCAGCATCACTGCTTTCTTTGCTTAGTTTAGACTTTTGTAATGTCTGTCGAGATGGCAAATGTGTTTGCCGAGAATCCGGTAAGTTAAGGTATGTGTACAGAGACATACCACCAAGAGCAGTGACAGCTCCACAAATACTAAGGATACCAGGATTGGAATTAAAGAGAATGAAGCCTCCGAGAAGAATGACACACGTTTTGAATTGCCCAAGAACAACATGTGAGATAGCAGAGGTTGCCCTGCATAACACAAAGAACTATCCTTTCAAGACAAATAAGCAGAAGCACAAATAAGATAGTGTAGAAGACATTCACATACAAGAAAACAATGGCTGGTATGGAACAAAAGCATTTCATGTTAACTTATGAAATGAAAAGAAAAAAGAAAAAGAAAAACATACCCAAGTGCCAAAGCACCGGACAATTGGAGCAGAAATCCCAAAAGGGCAGACATGAGAATAGGTGATGTGCTGGCAATGTTCCAATTAAATGATAGGACACCTGGTGGGTCAAGCCAAGGCATCAAAGCTATCAAAAATAAAAGCGTAATGGGTGTTGTCTTCCACATTAACCTGTAAGACAAGTAAGCATATAGGTAATTATGTACTAATTTCAGTGCCTGCATGGTATTAGCTATTGAACATAATAAATGTCAATGCTGGAGACAGACATACGCTAAGGCTGTCCAGTTATTCTGCTGCTGTAGATTGGACCAGAGTATCTTATTGATGGCACTAGGGATAATCCATGCTAGAGCTATACAAGCACCAAAGAAATGGAATTGAAGGTCGGTAACTGTTGCTACAGAAACACCAACAGATACTATAGAAAGTGCTAGTACCTGCAGGGACATCCAGTCAATTATGATATTTATATTTGCCTTTGTGACATAGGTTAAGCATGAACTCAAGGATTTAAATCATGCATGAGAACAGAAATTACCTTTTGGAAAGAGACAGTCTTCCTGAATAGCACAAACTCTGATAGAACTATTGTAGGAGTAACAGCAATCTTTGCCATCTGATAGAAACCAACACTAGAAATACGGCATAGGGTCATCAAGAATGTAACAGCAAAAGAATCACAAAGCATCCAAATAAGACACCATTTACCTATTGTATTTCAAGCTAACATTAGCGAGTCCAGTAGAAACAGACATGACGATTCCGAGCGTTAGTAGAGAAGAAAACGACGTTGATTTGGGGGGAGGAGATGCTGGAAGAAGCGAGATGGCATTTAGGATAGCCATTAAAATCCAGCTCAGCATATAGTGGATAAAAGTGAGAAAGATGGGATAATTGAAGCCCACTTTGTCAAGAACCTGATGGCATGGGAAAAGAAAAAAAAACATGCAATGAGATGGTATCTGCAACTCCTTGCTGAAAGTTTTACAAGTATGTGTACAGGGGCAAGAGAACGCACAAGCTTGTTCATCATGATAATACTAACAGATACGAAGAAGTTGAAAGATAAGGCAACTGTTGGACCACAAACTCGTTGTTGCAAGCGCTTGGCACCTTCTGATGTCCGCAACTCACTAAAGAGGGAAGCCCTCAGGTCTTCCAGTGCTTTACCTGAAGATGAAAGTAAGTGAGAACAAAGCAGGTGTTAGAAAAAAGTTCGGCATAAAGCTCAAGCAAATATTGATGAACTATCAGTCATCACTATCATCAGAAGCAAAGTTAAACTCCATATACAGTTATGCAAATGGAAGTACCAGTAGAAAAAGACAAGCAACTTGCCTACTTATAACTAACACAGAAGAATACAAAAAAGCTGCGCTTATGAACCAGGCAAAGAGGTGCCTTCAATAAACTGTTCTTAATTTAAAAAAGGAAAAAAAAAACATGTAATGCTCAAGGAAGAACAAAATGCGAAACGTTTCTCATCCATTCTGCTCTCTGGTGACATCTGGGGAGGTGGAATGCGTTCTGGGTTTTGGGGAAAAACATATTTCTTCACTCTAATGCACGACAGTCTTTATAATTGAAAATACAGGGACACAAATTAAGCTGTACATGAGCCATATATGGTTCATCCATGGAATTTCCAATTCAGTGTTGGTGTTATTGAACTCCATGAACAGGCAGAAATGCACTCCCAAAGCCCTAACACCCAACTGATATGATTACTATATTTTCCATAACCCATCATGCACAAATTTCTGGGCGTATAAACCAACATTTCCCCGGTGATAAAATTGAATTCACCAACCAAGAGACACAAACAGGAATCGTCGCCCCATGCTGCAACCTAAACGAAGAAAAATCCAAACACGAAACAGAAAATGCAAAAGGCATGGAGAGAGGAACACAGAAAACTTCTGCATTCAGGGACGAATCGATCAGATAAGTGGCAGCATTACTGACTGGAATCATCGCCCATGCTGCAACCTAAACGAAGAAAAATCCAAACTTGAAACAGGAAATGCAAAAGGCAAAGAGAGAGAGACGAACACAGAAAACTTCTGCATTCAGGGACGAATCGATCAGATAAGCGGCAGCATCACTGAAATAGCAAAATCAAAGAGCACAACGCCCTTCCGCACCAGCAATGCTGCCGAAGCAGACCCTCCCCTCTCCCCACCCCCACAAACGGGCACAATGGCAAGGCAAAAAACTCCAAACTTCAGCAGAAAAAGACACCCCCTCCACCCGAAACCAAAAGAAACGAGACACTGTCAGTGCGGGCACCGGAAGATGGGAGGGAAGAAGGGTAGGTGTCAAAAACAATTGGCTTGGGCAAGAAGCTACCTCTTCCCCTGCATCGCTGTCCTTCCTTTGAGGATCTTCCGCACGTCCTTCCTGATGAAGAAGTTCATCACCTTCTGCCGCAGAGCATCTCTTCCCCCCGCCCCTTCTCCCCCGCACTCGACGGGCAAACCCCACCTGAGCCCAAGCCCTCCGACCCAAGCAAAACTGCACAGAACAGAGAGAGAGAGAGAGAGAGAATCCTCTCTGTTGTGCCTAGTTCGCCCACTGAGGAGTGATGGGCAGGTGGGGGGAGGGGGGAGAAGAGGCTGCGTCGCGACGGAGAAAAGTGGCACTTGAGAGGTAGAGGCGCCACGTGGGTGGTCGTTGGCAGGGGTAAAGTGAGAGGAGGTCACCGGACTCGAGGGCCGTCGCTGTCGGGAAGCGGAAGGACGGAAGAATTTGAGGCAATCACGCCGGTCTCCCTCTCTCTCTCCACCGTCCGTGTCTGTGCCGCTGGCTACTGCTACACCCCCCTCTCTCTCTAGTGAGCACGGCCGACACGGATGATGGGGAAGGGGGAGGGAGGGGGGAGGAGGAGGAGGAGGACGGGGGTGTGGGAAGGAAGCCGACACCGAGGCGGTCCCCGGTCCGAAGCGTGGGGGCCCTCCCCTCCGGGCTGTTCTTGCACTGGACGGGTCGTCGGAGACAGCCTACACTGACCAAGACTACACCCATCTTATTTATCCAATAAATTTTCCACTTTGATAAAAAATATAAAGTTAAAAATATTCATATTAAGAATTACGTATCTTTAGTTCAGATAAACGATATAATTTTATACAAAATTTAAGAGACCCAAACTCTTTAAAATTGTGGACTCCTTAAAACCTATATTTTGGACGGTTCTATCCAGACGGCAGTCTAATATTTCTCATCCATATTATTCTATTAAGAGTAAGAAAATTATCTCAAAAATTAAAAAAATAAAATCTCTGATTACCCAAATGACTACACCTATGCGCTTTCCTCTTCTCATACAATCAAAATATACTGCAAAATGTAACAAAAAAATTCACATGATCAACTAGCACATCTACTTTACTATTAATTTCTTGCAACATTTCGCACAGCCAACCAGCCCTCAAACCGAGCTCCATCATAAAAAAAAATGTTGTAGATTTTCTCTTAAGGCAATAATTAATGACAAAGCTTTTAGGACATCGCATTATTAAAATTTTCCCCTAATTAAGTCAGGTCCCTATCGCAATGTTCTTGTTAGCATATCAATTTTTGCCCCGTTGTTTCTACAGTAAGGGTGTAAACGGAATCTGATAATTTGATATTCTGATCCGATTCTAAGAAAAATTATCGGTTTTAGAATTAAAAATTGATATCAATAACTTGTCAGAATCGGTATTGGACATTCCGATAAACTATCGGAATCAAAATCGAAATTGATAAATAATCGAAATCGGTATCGATTATAACGATAAATTATCCATAAAATTAAAGAAAAACTATGGTAAACAACTTACCTTATCGAAATTTCGGTTCCGATAATGTTATCGGAATCAGAATTAACCATTCGATATTATCAGAATCGGAACTATATTTCGGTTATCGAAATCGAAATCGAAATCTGTGTTTCCGATTTCGAACTCGACCCGTTTGCAACCCTATCCCACAGCAACACTAGTTCTGCTCACCAACCATTCTCTCTCGGTTGTAAACCCCACATGAATCCTCTTACATGTAATGTTTGAGATCTTTATTCCTTTCCAAAAGAAAATTGAGTGGTACAATTGTTATAATCATGAGAGTTTACAAATTTATTAAGAAAAATATTTATTACAAGAAAAGTTTAGTTCGAGATAAAATATAAAAAAAAATGATTATATTGATTGAGAGTTCTATATTATTAATATTTATTGGTTTTCGATCTATGTTATTCTTATTGCAAGATCTTTCTCGTTATAAATAATTCTCGTTCACTAAAAAAAGAGATTTGATCTCTAGATGATGTAGATGTATCATCATAGATAGTGACGAAGATAGTAGATGACAGTGGTGATGGACATGTCCATGATATATAGATAGTCCACCATTGATTGCCAGTAGCGTAGGACTTGTCAAACGAATTATTTGGTATCCGTCGTTTGGGGGTACTTTTCAAAGTTTTAATTTTAATTTTTTTTTCAAACTCTCTTCCAAACTACGCCTTAGACACAATCCAGTTTTAGTGTGTTTGAAGTCAGCATCAGATGGCCCCGTCCTAGATAGGCAACAAGATTTTCTCTTGCTATTATCACATATGATGATGACTTGACTGAATAAGTGTGAAATAAATTAATACATCTCACCTCTATTAATTGCACGACTACAATAAACATTGCTTATAAAGAATTATATATACCACAACTTTGATGGAGCCTATGCCAATATTGTCTGGTAAGTGACAAAACTTATGAGAAGAATGCCGTTCCTGCTGCATGACTTTTAAATATGAAATGCTTGTTTAGAAAGATAAGATTAATCCAACAAATGTCTCTAGTTACGTACTTTAAGAATTTAGAAATAATAGTTAAACATAACGCAACTTATTAAGAAAAAGAATTATGAATTCAAGTAGTAGTTTAGTGATACTCCTCTATGTACACTAAGAAGATGTCAATGATTCAACTCTCTTCGTCAATAAATTACAATTCAAGAAATTTTAAAAAGTGATGTCAAAAATTTAATCTCATGAAATAACTAATAAACTAGTTTTAATATATATATATTATATATTTAAAGAAAAACAGGAAAAAGAGTGGCGCTTTTCTACCACACATTGTAATTTGTGTTCAACCATATTAAGAAGTCATTTGTTAGGTGACTTTTTTTAAAAGTTGATACAAGTTGGATTGTTAGGGTTTGGATGAGGCAACGTGGAGGCGCCTTTAGGTGACTTTTTAAGTTTATTCAAATTAGGGTTTTTGGGCGAATGAGAGGGGTCTCGGGTCTCGAATTTAAGACAGATGAATTTTCACCCGATTGTATTTACCACTGTGACAGTGTCAAAAAATTCTTTAGAACTCATCTATGGAGTGATCAGCTTTTTAAAATAGAGATAATGGGATGAGAGTGATGCAAAGTTTGCACAATGGTGTAAAATTATGTCTAATCATTTGCAAAGTTTACTTAGAATCAATTCATTTGGTGCATTGTCATTGTCTTAAACGTTGGCGATGCCAAATCTTCGGCAATCATGTCAGACTACAAGCAACCACATCAATATCTTACAATATAGCAAGTATTATTCTTAGCAAAAAAAAATGCCGAGGTGTTGAGCAGCATTATGTCCATGGAAACCCTAAAGCTGTCGGTGAAGCTCACTGTAGATGGCCATGGCCAACATTATTAGACACTGTGATTGGGCAGCATATGATAACATCCTTACATGCAATCACAACAAAGCAGGAAGGCCCCATCCCAAGCATCACCTCTTTGCTCTAACGAGAAGCTTCTCTTGTTTTGAGCAGAGCAGCAAACATGTCTTGAGACCCACAATAATTTCTTAGACACGTTTGGCAACATTCGCGAAAAAAAAAAAGAGTAAAATCGACAAAAATTGATTTTGCGTAAAAGCACTGTGTGCAATACTTTGCGACTTCGTCACTCGTATGTGTATGTAAAAAGGTGACGAACATAAATATATATATATATATATTATATATATATCTCTCTCTCTCTCTCTCTTCGTACCCGTTGTGCAAACCTTCGTCAGCCACACCCAAAATCTGCCAAAAAACGAGCGGAGATCCGCTTTTAACAACAGGGAGAGAAGATTGTACTTCTCTCTATCTCTCTTCTCGTTGCAAAATCGATCTGACACGGAAGTCGAAGCCGTCTAGGTTTATTTGGGAACACACACAATGTTGTTAGACATTTTAGTCTCAAAATCTCTACCACCAACGTTTCGGGAACATATATGGAGTCGATGTTGGCTCTACAAATCTCTGATAAAGCCAAAGCAAAACCAAATGTCCATAGAATTTCGTGTCGAGAGGATTTTGCAGATAGGAGAGAGATAGAGAGTGTTGTCGTCTTCTCTCTCTACTATCAAAAAGTGAGTTTTCACCCGCTTTCAGGGATTTTAGGCACGGACCGAACTTGTTCCCATTAGGGGTGTGTAAGGTTCGGTTCGATTCGATTTCCTTCATTTTTGGAGGAAATCGAACCGAACCGAATTCATTGTTCAGTTCGGTTCAAACTAAAATTCTATTTTTCTAACATTTTATGGTGTTTTCTGGCATTTTTCTATTTAAAAAAAAAAGCACAACCCATCGTTTTCTCGAACTCGCGACTACTAGGCACGTGGAGGGCACGCGACGCTGCCCTCCACTGTGCTACTATTTTTTTTTTACATAATTTTATTATTACTATAATTATATATCTATATTCGGTTCATTTCGGTTTCCCACCTTGAAACTGAACCGAACCACCTGACTCATGAAACCGAACCGAATCGAATCGGTCGGTTTAGTTCAATTTTCGGTTTGAACTGTATTTTGCACAGCCCTAGTTCCCATGCTAAACACGAGGTGGGTTTTATTTTGTTTTTATTTTTATGCTCCTTTCACGCGGAAAGAATCAGCGCCAAAGCCTCGTCTTTGGTGTTGCGAAAGGCACGAGTGACGAGACCTCGAAGCACTATTGTGTGATGCTGACATGTTGAATCGACTTTTGTCAATTTTCACTTTTTATCGAGCATTGTCAAACGGTGCTTCAGTGGAAAATTCTCCACAAAACAAAAATAAAAACAAAAACAAAAAAGACAATAGAAAAGATGTCCAAAAAAACAAGGATAAACTTGGTTTAGAAGACATGAACGGACCATTTTGAAACTCGGTTAAACTATATAAAGATATGCTATTCCTATATAACTTAATAAGAATTTATATAAAAATATTTTGGTGAGATATTTGGGGGTCTATTAACTTTACATCACGTTCGTAACCTTTATATCACATCCACTCTATTAAGATGCTTTATCTACAAGTGACGTGTTTTTATCCTCTTACAAATCTAAATGTGCATGAATAACTCAAGTTATCCATGTATAAATTTATCAAATCTGATAATAAGAGTTAGATTTATAAGATTTATCACCAATAACTACTGATAATGTCATGATAAATTATTCGGTTTATCAAAGTGATAAGAGTATTTATCCAGACTAATAAACTTCTTTTATCAGAGATTATTTGATTATCAAGTGGGTCTTAGAAATAAGTATTTTTTGGGATCTCTAACCCACTCCAATAGCCTTTTTGTTCGATTAATCAAGAATAGGACTTTTAAAAAACCATCTTTCAGTTAGATTTTCTTTGTTAAATCATAAATAAAATACATTTTTTTTATAAACATATATATTAGGATACTCTCATCTCCACACATCTTCTTCATTAGTATGTGTTCATATGTTGTGGAGGAGGTGCTCAACTGGCCCAAGCAGGTTGGAGGGCCCATTAAGTTTAGCCCAGTTTTATTGGACCGGCCCAAGGTTTAGGTCGGGCTTCTCCGTGAAGCCTGGCCCAACCCCGCCCATAGCTTTTTTAATCCAAATCTTGTTCTCCATCACATATAAAATTTCCATATTCGGAAAGGGAAATTATATTAGTTTATTAACTTTATTCCATGATAATTTTATTTTGAAGGAACATAAATCTCACAAACTAAGAATACGGACATGAATGTAGGTGAAATATATTTTTGCTCATTAGGCATATAAAGAAAGACGCCTATGTATGTGTATATATATATATAATATTTGGAAAAAATATTTATATATATTTAAAATTTTTCATATTTATGATTATATCTCTGAAATCTGATTATTAAATTATATATTCTTTAAATTGAAAGAAAACATCAATTATATTTCTTTGGCTACTTTGAGATTAGAATTTGAGGAATATTCTGTCAATAGATAGATGAAACCTTCCAAATAACGCCAACCAGACAAAAATACCCTTAGACAAGTGGGCATTAACAGGAAATGGAGAGAGAAACAAAAGGGTATATTTTGCTATAACCCAATCACGGACAATAAGGGGGTATATATAATGATTTTTTTCTATTTAAGAAGTATATAATTTAATAGTCAGATTTAAGAGATATATCTATAATATGAAGAATTTTAGGGATATATAAATAATTTTTATAATATATGTTTTTCTTACAGTCTGGGCCGATTCCAGGCTTTCTGAAGCCCAGCCCAAGAAGAACCCAATAACAAAATGGTTTAATTACATATAATTCACATAAACACTAGAAATGGCATTTTGGTAATTGCGGAACCCCATCAAGTAGCACCTGTCTTCTCTCTTCTCCGGCCATCGCTCCTCCCGGTGCGAGGAGGAACCCTAGAAACCTCGCCGAGGAGACAGAAGAAGCTGCAGAAGGAAGAATGCGATCCAAATCGGAGAACCCGAGTGGAGGCGGAGGTGCCGCGGCAGCGGCGGCGGCGGCCTCCTCGTACTCCGATCTGGATTCCATCGACCCCGTTCTCCTCGTCCTCAAGATCCTGCCCTACAGCTTCCTCCGCCCGCCTCGCACCCGCCTGAAGCTGCCCACCCTCGTCCTCCCCTCCGCCATGACCGTCTTCTCCCTCCTCCTCCTCACCTACTTCGCCGTGGTGTCCGGCCTTGTCTACGACGTCATTGTGGAGCCCCCGGGGATCGGGAGCACCCAGGACCGTGGCGCCGTCCGGCCCGTCGTGTTCCTCCCCGGCCGCGTCAACGGGCAGTACATCATCGAAGGGCTCTCGTCGGGGTTCATGTTCGTGCTCGGCGGGGTCGGCATCATCCTAATGGACCTGGCGCTGGATCGCAACAGGGCCAAGAGCGTCAGAGTCTCCTTTGCCTCGTTCGGGATTGCGGCGGTGGTGATCGCTTACGTCATGAGCATGCTCTTCATACGGATCAAGATCCCGGCGTATCTCTACTGATGATCTGGTACGCATCTCCCTCGGCACGGGTGAACTTGCGAGTAATTTCCCGAAATCAAAGGCTTGTCTGGTGAAGTTAACTGGTGATGCCACTTGGGGTAAGGGGAATCGGAGTGCTTTCTAGTTTTCGATTTTCATAATCTTGAAAATGGTAGACCTAATAGAACAGACACCTCTACTTTTTGCGCCGATTAATAAATATGTATAATTGGCTAAGCTGTATCTGTAGAATTTTAAGTTGTGGACTAGTGATTTTGTAACAATCTGACTTTCTTATTATCTGTATGGAGCCATGTGTTGGTCACTTTTACAGCTACAGTTCTAAATCCTCCAATGTAGTCTGCTAAATTGACATGCTGTTGGACGGGGCTCCATAATCATTGTGCGCTGTGTTTAATGCTGTTAAAGATCTTATGTTAGTCATACTCTAGGTCGAGAAGTACAGAATTCTGTTGGTGGAAAACTAGTATTTTTCAAAAGAAATTAACGTATTGAGCTTGTAGCAGTTTGGTAGAGGACCATGGTTCAATTGCAACGAAATGAATGTTGCTCTCTTTCCAAGATCAGAAATTAGGAATATGGGTCTAATGACTGGTGGCTGCAGTGTTGATCATGCATGTAGGATGATCTTCTATCTTTATTAAATGATACTACATGTATTGCCTTGTTATGGTTCTTGGTCAGTTTGTTGCTTGCTCACAAAGTCTGTTTGAGATATCTTTCTCTTCAAAGTCGGACGATGGAATTGGGATTGACGCGACATTTATCTTTTTTATGACTCTTTTGCTGGCTGCTGCTAGTTGCATTTTCAACCTCTGTTTATAAACCAGACAAGACCCTGTACCAGCAAAGTCTGCATTCTATTCCACATTGGATTGGTGAAGTCTTGAATTTTAAATGCTTCTAAAATCTTGAATTTTATTTGTTGAGATCTCACGGTTTTCAGGTGTCTAAGATGGTTTCTCATCTCTTCCAAAAAATGTAAAATTTCCAATCATTTCACTGTCTTGCTGCGATCTCTCCAAGTTGCTCAGAATTCTTCTCTTTTGGTCTCTTAAGATACTGCCAAGCAGACAGATGGCAAACCTGTCTTCTCTTTTGGTCTCTTGAGATACTGCCAAGGTGACAGATGGCAAACCTTGCCTAATAATATGTATGATGGAGATTTTTTGGTTGCACAGCCTAGTGGTCAAGGACCACAGACAGACAGCGTATAAACCCAGTGCACTCAGGGATCGATCCCTGGGTGCACACCTCCCCACCCGTCAGGTGTCCACTGTGCTAGCGCGCATGGACAAGCCAGCCCAGACACCAGTTTGATCGAGATGTGGAATACATTGTCATGGAAATATGAGTGGCACTTTGATCGAGGGCTTTCTTTCTTCATCTTGAGGGTTTCAGCTTCTAAGATGGTCAACGTTTTTACTTTAAGAAATGAGGTTCTGTTTTTCAAATGATTCCTTAGCTTTCCAAGGGTGTTGTGGATAACTGACTGCTGTTAGTTTTTTGTTTTTTTTCTCAACCATTCTATAATTGCAAGAAGGAAGGATGCCTGTCTAATTCTGCTTTAATGTGGCTGGACAAGCCTGCCCAGATGCCAGTTTCATCTCAAAGTATGCTGTAGATTCCTTTCTAGGACCTGTGACTTTTCTTTATTTTTTGGTGTTGGACGTTTATGTTGTCTGTTAATGAAGATCAAGAAGAAGAAAGAAGCCAATAAAGAAGTTTCAGGGAGTTATGAGAAAATGCTAGGACATGGGAGTATTTGGTCATGGTAATGGAAGGCTTTGGACAGAAATAATAAATTTGGCAGAGGTGTTGAATGGAACTCTTTATCAATGAATATCTAGGCCTGATTTTGAGAAAATTACCTAATCCTTTCAATTGACTATCTTCCAAAAGATTGAACTTGACTTTAGATCTGAAGTTGCCTCTTCCCTCCTAGAGTTTGCTGTCTTTGATGGTGCTCTCATTCATGAACTACCATTGAAAATTTTCTTAATAAGATTGTGTCTTGATTACACCTTCCAAAAAGGGTTATGCCTTAGGAAGGCATGTGAGAGCCATGGTCATGCAAGGAGAACTGCTTGGATTTCATGTCTCAGCTGTGACCGAATGTCATTATTTTCTTTCATCCATATGGCTTATATTGAAGAAATAACAAATTTAAGCAATATAGTGTATGTAAGAGCATATGTCATTTCTAACTCCCAAGGGAAAAGGACTGTGTCTCCTGTGAACTACTATCATCATAGTTGACCTCGTTGACATTGTTACCACATTATCATGGACCCCTAGACCATTGATGATAGTGACTAGCTTGTGGTTCCATCATGGAAAACAGGATCAGATTGGCCCAGAAATCAGCTTGGGTTGATCCGGCTTGGATTGGGTAGGAATCGGCCGGATCCGCAGATAGGTCAATTCCGTGAACCTTGGGTTCCATCCGGATTCAACAAAGATTTAGGCAGGCTTTTGCCAGCCCGCTGTCAACTTGAAGTCCTCTTGCCCCTACAAGTCAGAAGCTATGGCACAATTTGGGGGGGATAATATGCCTCTGTTATTGCATTTCCTACTTGCAAGAAAAGGACTATCCTGGTAGAACCTGCACTTAGCTTTCCTTGTGCATGTAATTTTATGGGCACATAGTAACCCTCAGTTTTGCAGTTTAATATTATCCATCCAATTTCACGATGCTTTGAACACATGTTATCAATTTGGCAGAGGGTTGAAATTTCATTTGAGCTCTACACGAGATAGTACTGTTTCAAATGAATCAGATCCTCTTATCCTGTATATTGAATATCATGCCTTCTGAAATCTGAAATTGGGTTAGACATTTATCAGTGAACTATCAGCATGATTACCTTAGTGTTCTATGAGACACATAGATCTTTCTTATCTATGTGTGAGATCTATGTGTGCACCTTATATTTCAGTTTTGACCATTTTGTCTTATTGATGGGAATCAAAAAACTGCACCAAAGGATCCTTGGGCCATTTGTTTATTTTGTTTGGCCCATTAGAGGCCCACTTGATGTAATTTTCTCTTTTAAAATTTTATATATTTAGAAAAGGGTTTTGGTCTTTTGGGCCCTTAGTAGGTGAGAAGGGCCATGTGGTCTTTAAATACATGTAAACCCCCCCCCCCCACACGTTGGAGCAATGGATGTTTGAAAAAAAACAAAATGGCCTAGTGTCTGCTTTGAGGGGTGCGCCCCTGTTCCCTTTCTCCCTCCCCCTCCTGGTGGATTCCGACCACCTCCCTTCCTCCCCCTTTTCTCCGGAGACCCTCTCTCCTTCTCTCCCTCTCGGCCTCTTTCCCCCTTCCCGTCCCACATCAAATTGGTATCATAGCAAACGTCGGTCCCTTGCCGGCTGTCCACTGTCGTTTGCTCCCCCTCTGCACTCTCCCTCGCTGCACTCAGCTCTCTATCTCTCTAAGCTCTCTCTCTCTCTCCTGGAACTCCTTCTATCACTTCTTCTGAGCCCTGCGACCCCCCCATCACACCAACCCAGTTTCCTCACCCCCCCTGCGCAGAGGTTCCCCACCCCTTGCGCAGACCTCACCCCCATCTGCGACCCCCCTCTCTTAAGACCCTTGTGCAGAGCCACCTCCCCCCCCCCCCCCCCCCCCCCCCCCGCTTCGCCTTCTCCCCCGCGTCACACTCTCCCTTCTCTGTTCTCTCCTTCGCGACCCCCTCAGGCCCAACCCCCATCGCGGGAAGAAGAGGAAGTAGAAGAAGAGGAGGAGGGAGGAGACGTCGCCGCCAGCTGTTGCCGGCCCGATAGTCCCCGCTGTTAGCCCCGCCATCGCAGCCGCCGCGCTGCGCTTCCCTCTGCTCCTGCAGCGGCTGGAGCCTCCACTGTCGCCGCCACGAACCCGCCGTCCGCTACTGCCGGACCCGCCGTCCGCCGCAGTCACCGCCGGCCCCGCCAGTAGCTACCCTTCCCCGCCATCGCAGCCGTCGTTGCCCTTCCCTCTCCCTCTGTGGCTTCTCTCTGTGCAAGGGCTGGGAGAAAAGGGGGGGAGAAGAAACACCCAGCCACTTTAAATGGACCGGGTCAATCGGTTTGCCCCCCCCCCCCCCCCATCCGTCCGTTATAGTACATGGTGGTGCACTAAGGCTGTTATCGCACCGCTAGCACACCGCTCATATGTGTTCCGTTTTTTGTGCCATTTGCGCCAGTGGTCTTCCTCGCAGCGACGCCAACTCGATCAGTGTGCTGACATCAACGACAAGTATCGTTTACGTGCCATCTCTGCAAGTCTTTCATGAACGTTGTCAGCACTTCCAACGATGACTACCGACTACCCGAGTCTCTATTGGAGATTGTCTGAAGATCCTGATTGGGTAGCTTTCAAAAATGACTTTCGCCAATTGCGCGACATCTTCCACATGTTTGCTGCTACTCTACAGAGGGTTGTTTACAAGGTCAACTCAACACGTGAGGATGAGCATGAAGAACAACCTAAAGAAGTGCATTATGTGGCAGAACCGAGGCTGATTGAGGAGTATGAAGAACAAATGAAAGAAATACATTATATAGCTAATCCCGCACTAGAAGATGAGTACTATACAGATTGAATCAGAGTTGTCTGAAGCTGATGAAGACGTCCCTGTAGAGAAGCATGGGCCAAGGATAAAGGAGATTGTGGTCGACTAGAAGCGAAGCCCATTGTGGATGCTACCAATCTGAATGACTTCGATCACATTTGGAGCGATATTGAGGCGCACTACCCATTTAGCAGCGCGATTCTTCTCTACACATTGGTCTAAGAGGGTTTCATGATATCAGTTGGATTCTCTTCTTCCCTCATCTCCCTGTGGATATTACTTTACTTCAAAACTCGAGGATGAGTTTTTTCGAACCGGCGGAGAATGATGAGAATAAAAAAACTGCACCAAAGATCCTTGGGCCATGTGTTTACTTTGTTTGGCCATTAGAGGCCCACTTGATGTAATTTTTTCTTTCAAAATTTTATGTATTTAGAAAGAGATATTTTGGTCTTTTGGGCTCTTGGTAGGTGAGAAGGGCCATGTGGTCTTTAAACCCCCCCCCCCCCCCCCCAAACACACGTTGGAGCAATGAATGTTTGAAAAAAAAACAAAATGGCTTAGTCACTGCTTTGAGGGGTGCACCCCTGTTCCCTTTCTCCCACCCCTCCTCCGGTGGATTTCGGCCCACCTCTCTTCCTCCCCATTTTCTATGGCGACCCTCTCTCCTTCTCTCCCTCCCAGCTTCTTTCCCCCTTCCCGTCCCGCATCACTTATGCAGCATTTGTTTTCTTTCTTATGCTGTCTGATGTTCTATGCAATCTTGAATCTGAGCTTACAAGATTACTGCTTCTGCCAGCAATTTGTGTACATGAGCTTTTACTTGGCCGTAATGCTTGGAACCTTTACAAGATATTAAAGGTTACTAGATGGTCCTGTTTTCTTCCTATGATTCCACTTATTTAGAAAATAGGACTTCAGCTTTTGTCAGCAAATAAGGGTGAATATGCTGCAGCAAGTGCAGAAATTAGTATCTGTTAGTATGCGAAATGCTCGTTGAAAATTTGGGGAAAGTAAATGCAGTATTTTTTTTTACCGTAGTCCTTTCTACAGGGTGAAAACTTAAACCTACTGTCAATGCCTAGGTGAAGGTCAGGTTTGATCATCTCTGATTTCAAGGAGTACTCCACAATGGCGTAATGCTTTCGAATATTCCAAGTTGTGGATTAATATCTTAAGTTGGATTTGCTTTGCATGGAAGTAATGGCTGATCAGAAATCTTTGAATAGGCTATGTTAAATGTTAGTGCTAGATGAATACCTTGGGGCTAGCTACTAGGAAGGGCGAGATGAGGTAGCCGTAGCAGGCTTGCCATCTATCAAGGGCGTGAAGAGCAGAAAAGGGTGTCTGGGTGGGTTTAGGTGTTTTGCCGCAATGTTGTGCCAAGGCGCTTCCGAGCTTCTCGAGCTCGGGTTACGTTTAGCTCGACATAAGTAGTCCAACAAGCTAAGCTACAGATTTGAGCTTCATCAAGCTCGCTCGATTAGCTTGTGAGTGGACTTGAAACAAAATGGTTAGGTTAAATTAATGTTCAAAATTTTAAAATTAACTTGGATTTCATGCATTAGCCAAACTCCTATCCTCAGAATACCGCAGAAGATGTTTTCACAGAAGATGTTTTCACACCCCGATTTGTGAACAAAAGCACAACAAAACACCTAGGCCATCTCACATTTGTTACATGAATTGCATGGCAAACGGGCATGTAATCCTTCACTTCTAGTCCTAGCCTTCTGGCTTCCCATCTGTATTTAATTAATTCAACCAAGCCAAACTTGATCTTTGTTTGAGTTGTAATTGTTTTAAGAATCTGGGCTCAAGCCTATGAAAAGGGCTCGAGGCCAGGCTCTGCTGCGGTTCAAACTCGGGTATTTCTACGTGTGAATCAAGCTCATGTTTGGTGAAAATCGGCTTGGCTCATCTGTTTCCCAAGCCGAGCTAAGGTTGGAAGGGGAGAAGACGAGTGGCCGGTGTAAACTGACGGGGAACTTGGCACAGTTTGTTGGGGCTCAAAACAAGGCACCCAATGACCTAGATTCGAGTCTAACAGAGTCATTTTTGTCTGTATTATTCCTTTTTTACACCATCTGTATCAGTAAATCCTGTCTATCAACAGTTCATGTGGTATGAGCTCAAATATCTTCTACAGCGGTACATACACACGTTGGTCAAAACATGTATGTTTGTGCGCTGATGGTGCGCGTACTCTGCAGAGAATGTTGAAGACTGTTTTAAAGGTCTCAGCTTCGGAGTGATAGATTATATGTGGCCGTCTGAATTCATCTGACGGCTCTAACAGTTGTCCTTGTGGTTTAATATTGGATTAACATTCTTGCTTGGACTCCACAAACCTTCAACGTTATTGTCTCGAGTTGTGTGAGACATCTCCAATTTCCACTTTAACTGAAAGTTAAAAAAGAGGAGCTGCTCAGACAGCTATCTGTTCAAGGAGACTTTGTACCTGCTCAGGCAGATTTTAATCATTTCTCAACAAGAAATAGCTCAAGATGGACCATCAGATCAATGTAATTCAAGCTTTTGTCATCACGTACGTAGATCACTTATCATATGCAAAACACAGTGTTGCTTGTTACCGTTGCTGCTTTGGTACAGGGGTATGTACTCGCTATATGAGAAAGGGGGCTGAGTCTGCTATGTTTATACTATTCTTTCTTTGATTTGGGCTGCCGGTGGGTATGGACCATAAATCGAAACAAGATGATTTAGTCCCATATACGTTACTGTAATCTTATTCAGAGTCTTCTACGGACAAATAGGGAACAAAAATTTTGTGTTTTTTTGGTAAGCAAGCACACAGAAAGGTATATATAATAATATGAAGGAATATACATGGTATAATGTTTAGGCAATACTCAGACGTGCCTGAGCTACTTGCCTATTGAAATTTAAAATGACACGCTTGACCACACAAACTGTGGTACTCTCAGCTAAACTGAGGAGGAGGAAAATGCGAAGACCAACTTCTATATCTCAAAGACACCAACCTCAGTTAAGGATCCACCGTGAGAGGATTGAATACGGCCCATCCAATTGTCCACAAGTCAGGTGCTCTGGATTAGAATCCATATTCCAAGTAGCCTTTAGCCAATAAGAATGCCCTAAAGAGCTCCTGTCTACAATGTTAATCATACATCTTTCTTGTCAGCGACCCATTTCATGAAAAGAAGAAGAACAAAACAAGCTAAAAACCGTGGAAGAGCATTTGAATGGTTGTAGGTAAGACCTACCTCATCTAACTTGCAGGCCAGCAATGACATTATAGTTGTTTGTACTGAGGTTGAGGAATGGGTAGGTAAGAGGGACCTCCAGGAATCAAGGCTACCACCAAGGCGAAAGGGGCAGTTGAGGTGGGCATCGAGAACGCAGAGGAAGGGCATGTGGGAGGGAGGAGGCAAGTTTGTCGGGAGTTTGGACAAGAGAATTGTACTTTTTCATGTACTTCTTACTTTTCATTGGATAAGTATAATGTGTTCTTGGTGTATTGACCAATAAAAAAGTCCAAGTGCATGAAAAAGTGCAATTATCAAATACTGTAAACTTTTCTCGTCGCACATAGCCCACATTCACATATGTTGGTGGACTCAGGAAACCCATCGATGTGCAGCAACGTAGTCCACTCGTTGTGGGTGGTGATCAACGCCTCCCCGGCTCTATTCACTTGAGAAGAAGTATTACTAAGTTGACAACATTACTAGTGGCAGAGGTAGAATCAAACAGGAGCGTGGCCCAAGTTATGAAATCCACCTTTTATTTAATCATTACTAGTGGCAGAGGTACGCACGAACTAGTATTTTCACCATCGAGAAGATTAACTTGAATCATATATATGGAATCCTCTTTTAAACTAGCACAATTTTTGCCATTTTATTTGATAACCTCTGATCATACCGAATATAAATAGCAAGATAAGAAGATGGGTTTGTGCCGCCATATATGCAATGAGCTTGTCTAATCCGAAAAAGATTTCAATGTTTATAATCTCCAGAGGAAAATTCTTATCAATGTTTTTTTTAATTCTGTTCTGTGCAGCGGCGTCCACATTGATACGGTTGTTTTGGTGATGTCGGTCTGAGTCAAGATGATTTAGGGTTGAAAGATCTGTGTGTAGGGGTGTTCATTATTCGGTTCAAACCGAAAAATCAAACCGAACCGAGCGATTCGATTTGGTTTAGTTCGGTTTGAATATGAAAAAATTTTAATTTGATTTCAAACCAAACCGAAAAAGAAAAATTCGGTTTGGTTTGATTTCTAAGCTCTAGAAACCAAACCAAACCGAATTACAATAATAAGTTTTAATTTGTATATATCTATCAAATTTTTCAATATATTTACGTAAAATATATATTATGGAGGTTAATATGGTCATCAATATTTAATATTTTATTTTAAATATTATTTGATAATTATTTATTAAAGAAATAAGTGATTAAAATCTTATTTAAGACTAAGAGAATCTAAAGACCCATTTATTTTCAAGTTAAACCGAACCAAATCGAACCATGGTTTGGTTCGGGTTGGATCCAAATGTGGTTTGGTTTCTTAAAAATCTCCTATAAACTAAACCAAACCAAACCATGAACACATAGACAGATCTAGAATAGGACCAGTGGGGTCACGTGACCCCATTGGAATTTTAAAATTCTATTGATGAGTCTAAAAATTTCCATTAAATTAGTTTGGTTGGAAATTTTCTTAAAGAGAGTGACCCCATTGAAAATTTTTCTAGTTCCATCTATGCATGAGCACCCCTATCCGCTGTGGTCGACATGAAGAATAGTCCGACATGAAGAATAGTCCATCCCGAGATTGAGATCTGTAAGACCATCGAGGAGTCTCGGTGAAGAGACTCCGATGCCATTGATCTGTAACGAGAGTGATGTCTATACATCGGCTGAATCTGATGTTATAGATTGAGACGTGAGAGTTATCCGTGTCACATATTATACACAATGGTTGAATGTTTGCAAGTGGATGGGATTCACGTCTTAGAACTTGGTGTTGCGGACAGCCCATGGGGGTAATAATACCATGCAGTTAAGCATATATACTCCTCATTAGTGTACTGTAGGGTGCACAATCCATGAAGCACTTTAAACCGTGCATATATGCTCATAATTTGTAATTGCACTACAAGAATTTACGAGTTTAGCGACTGTCATTGAGACTGAAATTTTTTATCACAAATTTTCCCCTGAGCCTGAACAAATTGGTAAGTCCTATTGTTTACTTTGAAATATAGGTGCCGGAATCCGGACCAATTTGATCATCTGTGAGGCACCGTATCTAATATTTATAAATGAAGCAATTCTTTTCAAGGTATATATGATCATTAGCTAGACGTAACTACTACTCATGAGTGGTACCAGTGCGAAGCCATACAGTAGTTATAACTGTCTTCACAGGATATACTCTACAGCAAGATTGGTCGGATCGCATCGGTTAGCTCATAGTACAGTTTGTATGGAAGTGTACTGAATTAATACACTCTGATTAGGTCCAATTCACATTAAAAATATAATAAATATAATAAAAAATAAAAAAGAACAACTAAACCCAACCGACGATCTGAGGTACAGTACAAATCACTACGGTCTGATAACTCCAATCGTGGTCTAGAGAAATGAAATGCCCCTTGAGATTTTTCGATCTAAAACTCTTGGTGGGCATGTCCTAATTAGAATCCTGCAAGCGATGCGCGAGCATACTGTACATGTACACATGCATTATTCTACGTATCAACACTTTCACACTCTGACGAGGAGGAAGAAGCGAGGCCTTTCTCTCTGCAGAAGCATATCCACATGCACGCCCACCATGTAGCAAACGAACCCAAATTAAAGATGGATGCAAGAAAACCCGTACGTATGTGCGTGCACACACATCACAATCACGAGGAGATACGCCTCAAATCTAGCTAACTTAGAGACCTCCTCGGCGAATTCCTGCTGGGGGAGAAGAGCCTGCGCGGAGAGAACAACATTCCCATATACCTCGGCGACGCCAAGCCATCGATGGGCCGATACTGCGACGGGAACAGGCCCTCTTCCTCCCTGCTGAGCCTCAGGTCGTTCTTGATCATGCCGTCCGTGAAGGTCCCGCACTTCACCAGCCTCCCGAACCACGACTTCTTGCCCTTCCCGTTGCCACCGCCGCCGTTGATCCGGGCGGTCAGGTACTGCCGGACGGCGTCGACGCCGTGCTCGACGACGTCCATGGGGGGGCACGTCAGGGGGTTCCCCTCGGCCCGCAGCTTGCGGAGCTTGCCGAGGCAGGCGAGGGAGTCGGGGAGGGCGGTGATGTGGTTGTAGCTGACGTCGAGCTCGACGAGGGCGGCGAGGAGGCCGAGGGAGGCGGGGAGGGAGCGGAGGTAGCGGAAGTTCTGGGCGAGGTTGAGGACCTCCAGGCGGGAGAGGTTCTCGAGGCCGTCGGGGAGGGAGCAGAGGCAGTTGAGCTGGGCGTCCAGGACGCGGAGGGAGGTCATGTGGGAGGTGGAGGAGGGGAGGGAGGCCAGCCGGTTGGAGCTGACGCAGAGCTTCTGCAAGTTGGTGAGCTCGAACCCCATGGTGTCCGGCAACACCGTCAGCTTGTTGAAGTTGGCCTGCAGCTCCTCCAGAGACCTGTAACACCACCATGCACACACCATGCACACCGTGATTAGACGTTTTGATGTATATATATAGCAAGATTGTTTGTATTATATATCTATATATAGAGAAATATTTAATGCACATCTTGATATGTATTAAGCATGGCACACTCACTGGAGGTGTGCCATTTATCTTTTGAGAATTATAATATCTCCCTCATCCAATGTTTTCATACGTCAAAGGATAAATGGCACACTCTTAGATATGTCCAATTTAGTGCACACTATAGATGTGCACTAAATATTTCTCCTATATATATAGCAATTTAAAGATTTAATTTGCCTTTCTATATATATATATGTATATATATATATATATATATACAGCAAGACATCTACTATGAGAGAGACCATTTTAATGATCATTTCTCATGTATATAGTCCGACCGGTGATCAACAGTAATGAAGGGTGCTGCTGCAAGCGTGGACTAATTAATTAATATAAGATTATAACTCAGAGACCATGTTGTGCAGTTCATTGGTTTGTTTAACTTTATACATGACTATTCTACGATACGCCACAAGTACATTTTTATACATATGGCCGCCTCTACATGTCGTTGTCTGCCTAAAGAAAAAGAAAAAAAGATGTCATCAAAAGCAGATGGTAACACGTAAAATTTCCCCCTTAAGAACAGGTTCATGTACTCTTTAAGTGAAGCCAGACAATTAAACTAAAAGAGAAAACAGCGGTTACGTTTGCCTCCGTCCTGAGGTTTTGAATTATAATTAATTAGCCAAGATTAATAGGAGTACTCTTAATCGTTGTTGAAACATAGTGGGGGCATTGCTGATACCGAAGGCAGCCACAGAGTATTATACGTAGACGAACTTGTGTCTTTAGTTCTAACGAGTGCTTATATATGTAGAGCAAACCTCATTTTTTTTAATTATTAGTCATTCACGCACTTTCAAGGAAGCATCGAAGAAGACTTGGAAGAAGACTTATGTGTGAAACCAAGCCCTGGGATTCCGTCGCAAGGTAAGCCACTGGAACACGTTAAGATATATTGGACTAGCAGGGAACCCGAGCCACTGAGTTTATACGCCGGGTTCCCGGACTAGTACTGTTCATGTCCCCTTCCCCCTCGTCTCAATATGGTGTGCTTCTGTTAAAACATGTACAGAACTACCTGTGCAAATATGTCTGCATGAACTACAGTTTTTGTGGGTTACCTGGGAACCCATTTTGGGATGACTCACCTGCAATCCTCGATGGTCTTGGGGAGGGACTCGAGCATGTTGCCGGAGACGTTAAGGACCCTGAGCTTGGACAAGCAGCCGATGGAGTTGGGAAGTGTTTGCAGCTGGTTGGAGTGCACGTCCAGCACCACCACGTTCAGAAGCCTTGCCGCTAGGGACTCTGGTATGCTCTGCAACAGCAACAGCAGCAGCAACAAAAACAGCTCATCAAACCCCCCTTTAAAAGAGTACATGAGGTGGAGGGGGGAAAAAAATTATGCCCACAAGAAGGATGAGATGTAGAAATCTGAATTATAGTGTTGCTTTAAGATTAAATACACAAAAAAGTGAACAAAATCCCCTCCGATCTGACTCATAGATTCCAAGTTTCTGATGACTATTGTTGGGAAAATTGGAAAAAAAAAAAAGAGAGAGAGAGACGACGCTTGGGTCTACACCTTTCCCTACCCAGAAAAGACTAAAACTAGTGGCCACAGTTTAACCGCCTTTCCTTTCCATCAACTCAGAAAAGCACTGGGTTGTGAACAACACTGGAAAAGATTGTCCCCAGAGTAGGAAATTAATTAAGCTTACGGAAAAAGATGTGATCGTATTTCGGGATAATTAACCTGCATCACAGAAATTTCTGTTTCGTACTTTGCATCTCTCTCTCTCTCTCTCTCTCTATATATATATATATATATATATATATATATATATATATAATATATATATATATATATTATATATATATATATATATATCTGGGCACTAATTACCTCTAGATTGTTATTGGAGAGATCCAGCTTCGTGATGGCCGCCAGGTTCAGGGAAGGGCCCGGCAGAGAATCCAAGGACATCCCGCTCAGGTCCACGTCGTGCGCCGCCTCCTCCTCCCCCACGAACCCTCTCGCCCCTCCTCCTCTTCTCGCAAAGGAGGAACCCCTTCTCGGCCCCTCTAACCTCATCGTCCACCCTCTGTAGCTCCCACCTAGCTAGCTACATATAATATCAGACGATCCAAAACAACAGCAAAGAGCGAGTAGATATCAAGAAGACTATATATGGTCAGGTGACTCAATCCAGCAAAGCAAAGCAAACATGAACAAAGAACGAAGCTTGAGACAAGCATCTATGCATATACGTACCCAGATATGTCTACCGCCTTCGAACAGGTGAGCGGCAAGCAAACGCGAGCTTCCTCAGCCTCTGGAGCTCTCCCTGCCGTCCAGAGAAGAAGAAGAAGAAAGTTATAAGGAATAAGGTGAGGCGATAAGCCTTTATGTTCTGCGCGCTGTCTTTTAATATCTTCTCCTCGTTCCATGTGAGGACGGATGGGTACGTACGGATGTACTCTTTCCGCCTGACACGTGGCAGTAAGTCACCGACCCCGCATCACCTGCTCCGATTTGTCTGATACAGCGGGGGGCGGTTTTCCCTCCTAAAAAAGTCAACACCCCTCTTACAACGGCGCCAACGGACTGTACGGCGGGAGTACGTTGCGGTCCTTACGGGCTTTGCTAGATTCTCCCGCGCTGATCAGATCACGGTTGGTCTTTTTTTTCCCGCCATAAGCAACAGGTCGGATCAGGATTGGAACCGTCTGATTGATGTCTCCGCCCGAGGCCCATCCATTGTACCCTGATGGTAGAAGTAGAACCAACCTGTGGCTTTCGCCGTAGATAAAGCATCTCCAAGCCCTTTGCGTGTAGTTATCTATATGTACAAATGACAATTACAAGGATGTACGTATACGCAAAAATGTCGTTTCTTTATCACAACGAGTAGATAGTGGCTCTGCAAGTTGCATCAAGTCCATCGTGTTTTATAAATTTTTTAAGAGGTGTACCTAAATGGAAGGAAGGTGGTGGCAGACACAATCATACGGAATGGAAAGCACCATCTCCTTCCGAGTGTTGGACCCATGGAACAGATGGCTGTGTGCGTGGCTGCTAAAGTACCTTTCCCCTGGCTTCTTGTATCCAATGCGCATCCAAGTCATGGCGATGAGTTCCCACCCATCAACAAGTCCAAGGTGTGTTCCTCACCCATTTCCTCCACAGTGACTGCTGATGGCTGTTCTGACTTGACTTCAAAATTGACATGGCTCTAAGGTTAAGGCTCCCTCTCTCTCCTTCCCCACTTGGGCTTCTTTAGGAGCTTCTTTTTCTAGCTTACTCTCCCCGTTTTACGATGTGCTAGCTGCTGTTTAATTAGGATGCATAGTTTTCTGTTTGTTGACGCAGAGTAGCTGTTCTTAATTAACTGTGTCCATTGGGACCTCAGAACAGCATATTCCGGGTGATAAAAGAAAAGGGATGGCGCCCTTGTGCACATGGGTGAAGGAACAAGGAGATAGTTTTTTTTTTTTTTTAAAAAAATCTCACCGGGGCTATCGTTGATGGCGGCCAATGGGGACAGACAGTGGTGGGGTTCACGAAGAGGTTCCGTAGCTGGCTAGGTTGGTGAAGTGCGCATCATTTTGCGGAGCCAAGGATTTAGGTACTGACGTAAGGGGAGTAGATGTAGAGGTAGGCCGACCTCATTTTTTAGTGTAGTTAATTCACACTTATTTTTTGATAAAATTTATTTATTTCACTTAATAGTAAGTCAGATAATTTGTCACTCACTTAGCAGTTACTTATCTCAATTATTTTTGATAAAATTTATTTATTTCACTTAATAGTAAGTCAGATCATAATTTGTCTCACACTTAGCAATTATTTAACTCACTTATTTAGTTAAATAAGATAAATAATTGAACAACTTAATTAGTGCAGTTTTTAACCACCGTTAGCTCCCATGAAAATGGGAGCCCCTCTGCAAGGGCGCGAGTTGGAACTTGTGCTTACTTTCGCCGTTCTTCCTAACCCTCTCTGTTCTCAATTTACATACCAAAAAAAAAAAAGAAATGGAGAAAGAATTAAATGTACCATAGAGTGAGTCCCATGTGCCACCTGCATCTATCAATTATTTTTTGGATGAAAAGATAGTAAGCATTTCTCTTTAGGTAAGGCTATTGTTGTTCTCTTTCCCTCTTTAGAGATCCCTTCTTTACTTTGACAAGAGAAATACTTATCTCCCATCGTCTTAGACGGCTAACAAAATTTACCGTTCAAAATGGGATACGTCTTTTTGGGTAGTGCATAGATCCCATCATAAAGTAGTTTTAAATATTTTTCTTCTTCTTATAAAATGAATTTGTTTCACTTAATAAATTATTTATTTCATTTATCAAATTATTTGTTCTACTTAACAAATTAAGTGGAACAATTAGTGTGCTAAGTGGAGGAACAAATAATTTGCTAAGTGAAACAAATTTATTTACGAGGGATGAAAAGTATTTAAAACTTAAGTAAAATAAATAGTTATTAAAGAGAACAAATAATTTATTAGTGGAACAAATAAATTTTTAAATAGAAAAAATTCACTTTACGAGAGATAAAAATAATATTATTTTGTAGTGGGGCCCATGGACCACTTAATAGGACCAATCCCATCTTAGGTGATAATTTTTTTTAGCCGTCCAAAACGGCAAGTTAGTATTTCTACTTTGACAGTGTGTTTAGAGCCCTTGATATTGATTTCAAAATGAAACCCGAGTTGTCCGAAGACTTCTCATGGCTCCTTTTTATAGTGGAGGTGAAGTTTTGTCAGTTATATATGAAGACTTCTTTGAGTTGAGCGTTTGAGAATCTGGGGTCCCAACTTTAAATCTGCACATAACGCTTTGAGAGATGAGTGTGTGCTGCAAACTCCAAAGTCCAGCAGAAAGCATCAATGTTGCTTCAAGATTTTCGTGACTTCTAAAAGATATAGTCCACTGAGTGGAAGTGGAATTTTATCTTTTAAAAAGATTTTCTTGAGTTGAGGGATGAAGTCTGATATTTTAGGCCTCTATAACAGTAATAAAACAGTAATAAGCTTAGATAATTGATTAAGATGCATCATTTGAAAGAAGAATGCACAAGAAGAAAGTTTAAACTTAATATTCGTGCCCCATCGGAGTCCAAACAATGAGATAGAGAACGTACACGTAAAAAGATTATATATATATAAATATATATATATATATATATCTTTTTAAAATATATATTTCATGTTTATGACAATCAAACAATTTTCTTAGTCATATCCCTGATATGTACAGCATTTTTGAAGAACGATAAACCATCATCTGGTTTGTTTAAAACGATGTAAGTTCCGAGGTACATATATATATATATATATATGTATCTTTTTAAAATATATATTTCATGTTTACGACAGTCAAACAATTTTCTTAGTCATATCCCTGATATGTACAGCATTTTTGAAGAACGATAAACAACATTTTCCCGAAGTTAGAATCTGTTAATTAGGGCATATTCTTAAGACATTAATATTTATCGCACCTTGACCGCAGGATATACAGAGAAGTCTCACTTTTAGACCATGAAGGTGAAACCTAGAGGGATTCCTCCAGTAATCTGATTGACCAAGCCATAAGCATAGTACTAATCCCTGTTTATCTAACTTAACTTTTCATTGTCACATAAGTAATTTTTTATTAGGTGGAACGTCCTCATCCAGCTTAATAAAACTAAGTTCATCATGATAACGTCTAGGTTTAAATAAGATAGAAGACGAGGAAAATTTTCGGTGGCTAACTAAGGTGGACACAGTCACATATGTAAGCCACGAATGTATACTAATCTCCCTGAGGCTGCAAAGACCTTTTTTTCGCACAAATCAAAACGGAAAAGGAGAAGAAAACTAAGAAGAAGAAAGATTGAGAAAGCAACTGTTTCTATATATTTGGCTGATGCCACAAAATGGGCTCCACACATACGCAGACCTACCTCAACCAAAGCTTATCATCATACCAGACACTTGTTAAACAGATAAAAAGGCTGCCAAGAATATTCAACCCTCGTCAACTTGCAAGCTGCACTTGCATTCGAACTAGTTCACACCATGACATGCGTCTCACAGTTCCAAGTAGTCATGCCTTCATACAGAGTAAACTATATAGAGTTATACGTAATTTCCTTCTGAGAGTACTGGGTCCATTACGACGACTCACTCTCTCATGGGCATAGGTTTCGAAAGTTTGGGGCAAAAAATGCGTTCCCTTCACAATTTTCCGCATGGGTATGCACAAACTTTCGAACCGGCGGGAATTTAAACACTTTAGTAACGTTGTCTTCGAAACATATATATATGCATACCTCCCATCTTCCTCTCACACACACACCCTTGCATTGAAGTGTCATGCTTCTTGTTCAATCCCTTCCTAAGGGTTTCCTACGAGATCATGTGTTCTTGATGAAACAATCAGCAGACCAAAAGCGAAGTTAGATAGAAAGAAAGGCACCAGTACTGCACATGATTAAACTTCTAACCAATTGATTCTTCATGTGCATCCACAGCTATGAATATGGCCAACTGTGCCTATATATATATAGGCCAAGTTCTCTGACTCATCTCCACAGCAACAATCCAAGCTATCACAATGTGTGCGTAAGAAGTGTCTTCTTAGCCCTATATTAATTCAATTGACAAGTTGTAAAATTAATTACTTATTTGGCCTCTCATCGTAAGATTAGGGGCAATATTAATATCTCTACTTGTCAGAACTTGTGTGAGAAGGTGGCATGTATTGGACTTTCGTACAGCCCACGTCGGAAGAGTACTCTTTAATTAGGGTTTCCTAGGTTGCAGTCTTCTATTTTGGTGAGTTGACATATCAAAGGGCGTGGGTATATTCCTCACACAGTCCTGATTGCCCTCTCTGGAGTCCGTTTCTTCCTCTTCTTTTGTACACAATTTGGAGTCTGTTTCTTCCTCTTCCTACGACAGTTCTTGCAATTACATCTCTCTCCCCATCTACTCTTGCACGATCTCTTTATCTCCAACTGCACCGTTCTCTCTCTCTCTCTCTCTCTCTCTCTCTCTTGCAACTCCTCTCCCTGTAAGGCCTTGAGCCTTGTTGGACCCTTAATGAGCCTTCTTCTGGAATAGTGCTTGTTGACGTCAAGAGATGTTGACGTCAACAGTGAGTTGACGTCAACAGTAGAGTTGACGACAAGAGTGCTACCGTCGACTGGGTCTTGGCGTCAATCGATGTTGACGTCTACCGAAGTTTCTAGAGTCTTTCCATACATGAACTTGATGGCAATCGATGTTGACGTCAAGGTTTGTCAGTACAAGTTGACGGCAACAGATGTTGACGTCAACTTGCCCGGCCTCCCTCTCCTTCCCACCACCATCGCTCCTCTTCTTCTCCACTTCTTCCGGCGGCCGACGGGAGTTTGTGGGGAGGCTGTGGTGCTCGTGGCGGCAGTGGATCGGGCGAGAAACGGGGTTTGAAGGATCATCCTCGCGGGAGAGCTCTGGGAAAAAATGGCGGGATTCGAGGTTCTTTTGGGAGTTTTTATTGCATTTTGAGGTAGGGACTCTGCCCCTTGACTCTCTTGTATGTAATGCCATGCTTGTATGTGTGTGATTTGCATGAAATCTACGGTTTTGGGGAGGGTTTCTCCATGCCGGGTTTTTGGGTGAATCCGTCAATCCAAGTGTTGGATCATTGTTTTCCGGCTTCACATTAGTATTTTGAGATGAGGGAAAGCGTTTCCCATCATCAATCCGTGGTTTCTTGGGCTAGATCGCCCGTGCGAACGGCCTGGGGCCGTTTCAACTGCTGGATGCTAAAGAACTTAATGTCAACATCGGTTGACGTCAAGTTCTTCAGGGAGGAACTTGGCGGCAAGATCCCTTGCTGTCAAGATGAGGTAAACGACAAGCATGTTCCCGTCTACTTTCTATAGACGGCAAGGGTGTTGCCGTCTACCCTAGGGTTGGCGGCAATCGATGTTGCCGTCAACCCCACAGGTAGGTCCCAGCAGGCTAACCCCATTTGCTGTTGTGTGAGGTGTTGACACGTGGTGTCCGCCTCCTAGCACGGTGTGCCGGACGTTGAGAGCATCTCCGTCTATGCTGGTACTGAGTTTTGTCATGCTTGTGTTGTGTTTCCCAAACGTCGAGGTGAAGGCTCCGTCTAGATGACTGGAGTTAAGCTATTCCGTCGGTGAGCCTGGACATCGAGTGCGACTCTGTCTATGCATGCCCCTTGTGGTGGTTACGAGCCGGTTTCTATGGGGCCCCTTCTCCACCGTTCGAGTCCGACGTAGGGGAAAATCGGTCAAGGACCAGACGCGAGAGAGAGCATCTGAGTGTGCACATGTGGCTAGAGTTGGAGGACTCTGTGGTGTCGAGGCGCCAAGCCATAGGCCCTAGCTGGTCCTACCTTGTGTGTGTGTGTGTGTGTGCTTGTTTGTGTGTGTGTTTGTTGTACTGTCGAGCCTGTGAGGTTCCAGTTTCTTGGCGCACTCCTGCGAGGAGTTGGGCGTCACGTCACCAGTTTCTTAAGTGTTGTGCAGTGTTTACTTACTATAGTCTTAATTTTCGCACTGCTTTTTAGTACTGTTACCTGTGGGGGTTAGTGTCCCTACTGGGTCTCTTCTTGAGACTCACTCCCTTCCTTTTCAGGTGGTTCGTCATCGGCTCCAAGTGCTGAGGAGCCTGGTCACTCCAGTGCTGGTCCTGCTTAGCTGCTGTGAGTAGTATTTAGTTTATGTACGCGTTGTACTCCTGTACTTAGCCTAATTCTTTTGCTAAATGGGTGAGAATAATCTGGACGGGGTGACTATATCGGCGATGTTCGTTGTTGAGCAATTATCCCTTAAGAAAATTGTTTATGACTTTAAACTATTTTAATATGGTGATTTTGCTATGACAAAACCTTTTAAAGATTTTCTAAACAAATCTACTGGAATATATCATAGAGAACATAACTTTTACAATACTATGTATCAACACTATCTTGAAATTTCTTAAGTCCACAAAGTATACTATGTACCATACTAACTCCGACTCTGGACTCTGACTCCAGAAAAGTCGAAGTGTTGAACCATCTTTGTACTGGACTCCAACTCTTTGGAAGTCGAAGTCTAAACTCCAACTCCCTGGAAGTCGAAGCCTAGACTTCGACTCTCTTAAAGTCGAAGTAAGGTATCGATTGATGAACACCTTCTTAACTTCAGAAAAGTCGAAGTCCTCACTCCAACTCTTGAGAAGTTGAAGTCTCTATATTGTATTCCAACTTCCTAAAAGTCAGAAGTATTCACTCCGACTCCCTCAGAAGTCGAAGTATGATCAATTGATGCTTATCACTCTGACTTTCCAAAAGTCAAATTCTGTGATCAGTCTCACTGCGACTTCTATAGAGTCGAAGTTCAGTTTGTATCTCTTGTATTTGACTCCGACTCCAAGAGAGTCGAAGTACTTATCTTTCTGACTCCGACTTCCCTGACAACTTCTATACTCTTGATACTTAATATTTTATGGTATAAAATTATTATTTCATAAGATCCATGAAATCTTGATTGTATGTTTTTTCAATGTGATTGTTATCCCTAAGGGACCTTTTTTTACAGAACATATAATACTTATTTATCCTACATAATAATGTTCTGTCTTGTTACCATCATTTAAATATTCTTCTAGGTAGGATATATTATATTCAAAATGACCACAAAAATTATATTTGAAAAGATCTGAAATATTTATACACATTGGTCTCTTGCTTTTTGTCAGAAGTTCAGTTCTTCTTTATTCAGCAGTTGTCTTACAGTAAATGCTATCAGCTGCGCATGAGGTATCTGACAGAGGCTCACCTACCATTGTCAGAACCTCACCTTACTTTCTGATGCAATTGTCTATCTGCCTTATATTTCTGACTAATCTACCTCAGAAAGTATGGAGGTATCTTTTTCTTTTGTCTTGTCCTTTGTTGCAGAACATTTATTAAGCACATTTCCAGCATGGAGTTTCACAGAACATTAATTGAAGACTATCTTTTAAGCTGTGAAGCTACAAACATAGTCTGAAGTCGTTGGAAAGTCAAAAAGCTAAAGGACTGTTGATAACACAAACTCAACAGCACTCACATCCAAAGGATTAACGGCTACTCTTCAAACGGATAGATCTCCAACGGATAGTTTCAAACGGAAACTTAAAGAATTCTGAAGCATATATAGAAGCCAAAGTTTTTAACAAGACATACACTTAAACAGTGAGACCAATTAGCAACACACTCAACTCACATCTGCATTTTGCTAGTAAGAGTCTTCTCAAGCCTTCTACTAAATTGAAAGTTTGAGAGCTGCTTCCTCAATCTGAAAACTTCCAAGCTCTCCTTTCTTAGAAGTATTGTTTTGTTGGGTGGCATCTCTGTAACTAGATCTTTTCTTCAGTCCACCCTCCTAGATTCAGAAAGGATCAGAGCTGTAACTTTTACTTGTAATCCTTTCTGAATTCCCTGTGTTTGCTCATCCTTCTGAGCAAACACATGTGTTTTCATTTCTGTCTTTGCAACCCACAGGAGGGTTGTTCCTGCAGTGCCCCTCTTGTGAAGGGAAGACCTTTTTGAAGGTAGTCATTGTATCCCGGTTAAGGGAAGAATTTCTTAGGAGCAAGTGGGCTTGTAATACCTCTCAGGGGTGAGAGAAGGTCAAGTATTCTTGGCAGTTAGTGAAATCTCAAGTGATTTGCTTAGGGACTGGACGTAGGACTTCCATGTGGGAAGGGCCGAACCAGGATAAAATTTCTTGTGCATCTGTGTGATTGTTTCCGCAAACTTTTTTTTTTTTTTTGAATATGGTCCTCAGGGTCGGGATCCAGGAGAGTGCACCCTTCCCCAGAGGGGAAGAATGGTCTCACTCCACCAGATCAACCCTGGGCTGAAAATATATAAAATATAAGGAGACATTACAAAGGGACTACCGGTTACAAGTTTCTCACATGAGGAAGACCGGTTTTGTCCAAGACCATGGGACCTTTACAAGTATGAGGTAAGGAACTAACCCCCCTATACACATTATTTTCCTTAGATAGACAACCAAGATTGGCTAAGCTATCAGCCAATTGATTTGCCTCCCGATAAACATGGTTGATATGAAAGTTTCCTTGCTGAATCATCATATAAGCTTCACGCCACCAATAAAGAGTCTGCCAGGAAGGGCACTTTTCAGATGTAAAAGAATTCACCAAAACTGCAGAGTCCGACTGGATATAAGCAATCCTAACTCCAAGAAGAGACGCTAGGCGGATACCATCGCATAAGGCTCTGACTTCTGCAATTAGACTGTTACCATGGCCATAGAAATAGGAGAAAGCAACCAGCAGGTTACCTCTGCAATCCCGGATACAACCACCTCCTCCAGACTCTCCTGGGTTTCCCTTACAGGCACCGTCAACATTCAAACAGAACCCGGTGATTGGTGGAATCCATCTGATTAGTTTAAACTACCGAGAGGAGAAGCTGGGCGTAAAACCAAAGCCTCTAAGCACTTCCATCTCATAAGGGGTCGGTGCCACTTTGAATTGAATAGATTGGAGAGAATGCGCAACCTTGAATCTGATGTTACTGATGGTTACTCTAGTAGAGTGTTTCTTGTCTTCAAATCTCATTCCACATCTCCCCTTCCAAATCTCCCATAGCATGAGAATGAGGCAATAAAGAGACACGAAACCCATAGCAGAAGAAAGATTTGTGGTTAACAGGAAACTCCAAATCCTCAAAGTGATATTATCATGCAAGTGAACTGTAGTACCCCAGAAAATCTATTAATTAAAAATTATGAATAAATCGAAATTTTCTCAATTAATAAATTCAACCAGTTAAAAAGGTACGCATTATTATCACATGCATATAAACCCATATAAAAATTCCGTAAAAATAATAATTATACTTTAAATAATATTCTCTAATGACCCATCATTAAATTTGGGCACAGAAAAATCATTTAGATCAAGTTTAAGAAATTATGCGACTTATTAGCGTAATTAAGGAATAAGTCGAAGAACCCATTATTTTATGAGCCAAAGTGGTTTATAAATAAAAATAAACATGTGGGTAGACTTTAAATAATATGGGTCGATAGCCTGTTATGATATTTAGACCAATGAACAATCTTGGCCCATGAATTAATTCTCTAATAAAAGGATAATTAAAAAATTCATTAAGTAAAGTAAGTACATGGATTGTACAATTTAGTTCACACGAGTTATTGGGCCAAGGGTAAGAGCCCAAATGATGAAGACTAGAAATATTGGAATGAATAATATTTAATCAAATTAAAAATATGAAATTACTTGAATAAGTGTGATAAATAGATTTATATAAGGATAAATGGTGAAGAATTAGAAATTAAATCAATACCCATTAAGTTAAATTAGTAATGAGTTTTATTAATGGTCCTAACATAGATTGTTAGGCCCTAATATGAAGAGCTCACCATGAGATGGGAGTTAATTAAGTGAAATTCGGATTTAATATAGTAATAATTAGAAAAAAGGATTAGATAAATACAAAATGACATATATAAATCCCTAAAAAGAGTCCTAGACTTATCCTAACTTATTACCCATGGAATTAGATCTCACCCCAAATCAATTAGTGGATAAATGCTAGAATAAGGGAAGATAAATGTAGAAATTTGGAGTTAATTATTAAATAAATTAAAAAGGGATAAGATAATGACTAAACTAGCTTATAAATGTCCTTACAATAGTCCTATACTTACCCTAAACCTTTACCCACGAAATTGGATCCCTTCCCAACTCTATTAGATGGATAAATAAGAGAAAGTGAGAGATAAAGAAGGAAATTCGGAGTTTAATGGAAGGGAGGACTCTTATAATGGCTAGGACTCCTATAGTTAGCCATATACACCAAAAACTCATCCCTAGCAACCCATTTTCGTGGCTGAAACTCTGGAGAACGAGGAGAAGGGCTGGAGACAGAGGAGCAAGGAAGAGGAGGCTAGAACAAGGAGGAGTTTTTCCATTTTCGTCATCAAACTAGGACTTTCTTACTCCACGAAAAAGGTAGGCAATCTCTCAAGATAAAATCGTGAAATAATTTCCCTAGGTAGAGTTCATGTACCTCTTCAAAAGCCCTATATTTTTGTTGTATTCTGTTCATCCAATTGGGTGAATTTAATTCGTGAATTCCTGCTGTAACATGAACCGGAATCTCATGTTTTCTCTAATTCTCCTCATGTACTTGTTCCCATGCCATGATAAAATTCTCAGTTATACTACATCATAATAGCTTTCAAACGCCCCTGGTCTTGCTCTATTTTGACCTCCCATGAGGGAGAATTAAATCTTTGAATCTCTATCTATTGCATATACCTGACTCTTCAAGTTTACCTTTAAACTCCATGCATACTTGATCCCACACCATGATAAAATTCTCTAAAAAACTACTTCGTGTTAGCTTCTGAACGCCCCTGGTTTCGTAATTTTTTGTTATGTATTCATCTCAGATTAATTCATGGAACCCTGACTGCGCCTGTTTAGGTTACCGAAAAGTAACCCGATCAATGCATGTCTAAACCTTGTCTATTTTCAAATTAATCATGCATGTTGATAGATATATATGTCTACTTTCGTTTAAAACTAGTTTCATACTTTTTGGATCACCGTGCTATTTTATATGAAATTTAGAACGTCCCTATATCACAGAGGACTCGCCCTGAGAAAAATAAAAAAATGGGCAAGCCCACCTGTTATCGCGACGGCGCGATCCGCCGCGATATCAGTGGGGTCGCGCCGGCCGATGGCGTTGCGTCAAGAACGCGGAGGCATAAGCCACCGCGATTCACTCCGGACCGGGCCAGACCGGTCAGGTTCCATGTCGCGCCCGACCGCCCTGTCGCGACTTGAATCGCGACGGGTAAGTCTGCCGTGTTTTCAAGAATCCGACCAGAATGGAAAATTGTGCATATGTCCTGTTGTTTAAGCTTTATACCCTTTAATGAGCCATGATTAAATCATGTTATAGTTAATTCGACTTGGCAAGTTAATAAATGGCATTAATGATATAAATTTAATTATTTTAAAAGGACATTTGCACGACTTGTCATATCCTCAAGATTTCTTTACACTTACACACACATGACTTTATTAATTGTCATTTGACCCTAATAATTTATGCAATAATTTATCTGGTAACTTAGCGAAATAAATGACTAAATTACCCTATTTTATTAATATAATTGTTTCCATTTTTACTCGTGCATTTTATCTACCGTTATCGTTTTCCCTCAGCCTTGAGCACTCAAGGTACGACGGACCCGTTTTACACACTTTCCCTTGACTTGGACCACCTCTCCACCGGGAATACTCTCGACTGGACTAGGGAATTCTTGTTAAGACCTCCGTAAGTCTCCTTGACTTTGGCGCACGTCCTTAGTCAACGAGCTGGTTGTACCCTAAAACCGTTACACCTTAGGAATCAGTACGATCCATGGCCTTAGTGTTTCCTCTTGTCTTGGGTTCACGCCGGACCACCTGACCCGTGTACCCTGCACGGCTAAGGGGACGATTGTGACTTCTACCAGACTGCCGGTATCCGACCTGGTGTCGTGCAACCGTTACTATCATGTGTTTCTCCTCCTTTTACAGAAATGTCCCTATCTCATCTACTACTCTCATCTATTCTTGGTACTCTACTTGGCCATCAATTGATTGTCTAAGATAACAAACATGACTATGCTAGGCAACATTATAAGGGCCCGATCTGGTCCTTGGGAGGAGCACCTGAAAGGCTATAACTCGCGGGGGTCTAATGATCAGGTGATGGCATACACCACACGCATGACTATCAAGATTTAATCTATGACAATCAATCAATCAATCACAATACTAGACTTTCTCGGTTGATAAAATGATCAACCAAACACACGTTACTTGCTATCGTGACTAGTGCACTATTGTGCAACCATACATGCTATCTCGTTACACGCTATCTCGTTACATGGCCAGTTCTTTACCATTCTAGTTTTGCAATAATCTTTTGAAATGTATTACCGTTCACTTGTTATCTTGTAATGTTACTCTCTTGACTATACTTAATCTTCTCTCTAGTTAACCTACTTTACAAGACATTAATCACTTAAAGCATGCTTGTTTACACGAGATATTAAGTCCTACTGAGCGTTATCGCTCACCCTTCGTTATTTGTTATTGTGTTTTCAGGTAAGTCAAGTGACGACCTTACACACAACAACGGGATTGGACTGGAGTGATGAGCGTCCTGAAGTCATAGCGATGGAATGTCCTTAGTACCTTAGAGTCTAGTTAGATATTTGCTTTAGATTTCTTTTCCAATGTAATATGTCATTGAGCCCTATGTTTTGGCTCTGAATTAGTGGTTGTAATAGTTTAGATGAATTATCAATAAAATAGAGAGTTTATTACAATTATTATTTCATTAGTTTGCTCTGATATTTGCGAATGTATGCGCAATTTACGTTACCATACACGTTGTTCATGCCTCCCCGATTTATTCCGCTGCTAAATTGGCGGGGCATGACATGACTCTGTCATTTATAAGTGGCATAAACCAGTTCCACAAAGAACGAGCACTATCACTTTCAATGAACAGGTGGTTATAATCCTCGCAGCTCGGTGACGCGCAACAGGAACAGCGTGAGGCCATGCAAATTCCACTCTCCATGATTCTTTGGTCGGCTGGTATAGCTCTGTTGAGGAGCTTCCAACAAAAAGAGATGCTCTTCTATAAAACCTGCTTTGCCAAAGTTTTTTTAGAACGTGTCTCTTAGGGCCAGAAGGGCAGACCAGATTGTAAGCTGATGTCGCAGAAAAACTTCCATCCGAAGAAGGACACCAGATTCTTCTATCCTTCTCATCATTGAGGACAACCCCCTCATGGATATTTGCTGGCAGAAAAGGCCGAATGGGATGATCAGAAGACTCAATAACATCTTTAAGCATATAATTATCCCACTCCACCGAAGTGGATATCAAATCTCTCAACGGCTTTTCCCCAATCCAGTGGTCAAATAGAATGTTAATATCACTGTCGTCACCATGGATCCATCTAGTATTATCCAGTACATGCTGATGGGCAAGGGACCATATGTTAGAAGCCATCCCCTTAAAGTTTCATTTCATGTTGGACATAAAGCACTGCTGAGCATACTGGCCCCAAAAGGAGACTCCCTGGTAAATATTCCATATGGACTTCATCGCTAAAGCCAATTGGACAGTTTTAACACTGTGAATACCCAACCCTCCTTCATCCAAAGGACGCTGGATGGTACTCCAAGCTACCCAGTGACGACGCCTCTTGCCTTCAGAAGAATTCCAGAAAAATGCAGCACAGGTTCTGTCAATATACTTCAAAACGCTGACAGGAATAGATGTAGCAACCACCAGATAAACAGGTAAAGAAGTAAGCACAGCGTTGATAAGAGTAATTCTCCCAGCTTGAGATATCAGTCTAGGCTTCCAGCAAGCAAGATAACCATTAATCTTCTGAATGAGGGGAGCGGGAGTGAAATCAGATGCCAAAATTCTGCCGGGACGTAGGGGAACACCTAAATATGTCAGCGCACCACTCTGTCTTCTGAACCCCGTGACCCTTATAATTCTATTGACTGTTTGAGTAGGAGCTTTTTCTAAAATCATAAAGGAACTCTTAGAGGCATTGATAAGCTGACCAGATGAAGAAGAATACCTGTTAAGGAAGGTAAGTAATCTCTTCACATTGTGAACTCCGCCACTAAGAAAAATGAGGGTATCATCCGCGAACAGGAGGTGGGAAATCAAGGGACAAGCTCTGGGGCCCAAGTACGGATGAAGTCTGCACGTGACCATCATGTTTCTGACTCCTCTGCTGAGAACCTCCTCCATGATAATAAAAAGTGCAGGAGCAATTGGGTCACCTTGACGGAGACCCCGAGTGGAGGGAAAATAACCAGTTGGAGCGCCATTAAAGAGGATAGAGAACCAACAGTTACTGATTAACATGCCAATGTAAGAAGTGAATCTGTGACAAAAACCAAACTTCTTGAGAACTGCCAAAAGAAAATCCCACTCCACACTGTCATAGGCTTTTTTAATGTCCAGCTTCATCAAAGTATTGAAACCTCTAACTTTTTTCCCCATGTCTCTCACCATCTGTCTAGCAAGGGAAATATTGTCATGGATGACCCTACCTTTCACAAAAGTACCTTGCTCCTTAGAAATAATATGAGGAAGGATAGAAGACAATCTCTCACACAGAATTCTAGACACAATCTTGTAACAAAAATTGCATAAGCTAATTGGTCTGTAGTCATCAAAAGTAGTAGGGCTATCCTTCTTGGGGATCAAAGCAATCAAGGTTGAGGTAACACCTCTGGGCAAAGGGAAACCCTTAAAGAACCCAACCACCGCATCCACTACCTCTTTTTGAATAATCTCCCAACAGGAAATGAAAAAGTGACCCGTGAAACCATCTGGGCCCGGAGCTCCATTAGCATTCAAGCTCCACACCGCCTCCTGATGTCTTCCTTGGAAGGGATAGCAGTGAGCATAGAATTTTGGTCTTCACTAACCAAGGAAGGAATAACATCAAGCAAAGAATGGTCAATAACATGATTAGAGGTTTGAAGTAAAGATTCGAAATGACTCACTGCCTCTTGTTTAAGAAGTTCTTGGTTTTCCGTCCAAGAACCCTCCACCTGAAGTCGGAGAATATTATTTCGTTTTCTCCTCCCTTTAACACAACATGGTAAAAAGCGGTATTACGATCACCATTGTCCAGCCATTGCATCCGAGCTTTCTGAGCCCAGAACATCGAACACAGTTAATAGTCTTCCTGAGGTTTGCATTGGCAATACGCATTGCCACACGATTTTCAGGAGTAGGAGAATCATCAAAAATTTCCTGCATCTCCTTTGCCTGTTCTTCATGGATGAGCAGATTCTCATGAATGTTCCCAAAAATATTTTTGTTCCATGTGCGCAGAGCGGACCTGACTGCCTTAAGTTTCATGTGGAGAATAACAAAGGGGTTATAATGCCATCCAGTAGTAGACTCCCAGGCCAATTCAACTGTCTCCTAAAAGGAGTCATTAGAGCACCACATCGATTGGAAGGTGAACCTAGAAGGAGACCGGGTAGAAGGAACGAGGGAAACCAGAAGTGGGGCGTGATCTAAGGGCCCCCTCGGGAGATGTCTGACCTGAAGATCCGGATAAGCATCCATGCATGGAAAATTACTCAAAAATCTGTCCAATCTTGCTTTCACAGCCGCCGGTCCAGTGCGGTTATTCGACCAGGTAAAGTTCGAACCAACGTATCCCATGTCCAGCAGAGAAGCCCCTGAGATAAATGCATTAAAATCTAGCATACCATGCCATCTCACTGGGCAACCACCATATTTCTCAGATGGGAGAGACACACAATTGAAGTCTCCGCCAACCACCCAAGGTACATTAACAGTGTTAGAAAACTCCAGTAAATTTTCAAAGAGTAGGCGCCTATTGTTTGCACTGCAGCTAGCATAAACCATAGTGACATAGAAATTAATTCTGTTGTCAATGATAGCCGCCAAGGTAATGTGTTGTTCTGAAAAGTTAACCAGCTGACAATGGAGATTACGCCAGAAAATCCACAGTTTGCTATTATTGTCATTATTTCCATAAACAGAATCCATATAAAGATATGAACGAATCTTGTCCGCCTTATTCCAGGAAACCATAGGTTCAACAATGGCCAGTATATCCACATTATTTGTATTAACCATCTTCTGAGCGATCGCCTAGATGTCAGATTTGTTATACCTCTAATGTTCCAAAATAAGGTTGTGGGAATCATGATGAAGAATAGCCAGTGGACCCTCCGGTCACAACCTTCCCTTTTGAACGGGTTCTGGCACCAACTTCCATACTTGGATACACATTCTTTTGCTGTCCCAACGGAGGCATGAGAATATTCTCCTTACTAGCAAGGGAAGCAACCTTCTGGAGAATATCTTGTAGAGGTTGAGATTTGGAAATGTGTCTAGGTAAGACTTCTTCTTCTCCAGATGGTGGGCTACCCAGGGAAACCCTAACAGGCAACCCTCCGTGCTGCTGATCTCCATGAGAAGAGCCAGACGGATGATGTTCTTGAATTCTGGAAATAGCGGATTTATCATGCAGGCCATGCAATGTTGGAAAAACTTCTGAGCCCTCTGCTTGTTCTTCCTGGAGTCTAACAACACTGGCTCTTCCAGAGCTTCTATGGGACCCGGCGTCATTGCTTCATGCGAACCATGCACCTTCAATAAAACTTGATGAGTGGTCATTGAGGGATCTTCCACATCCTCTTGAATGTTAAGAACAGAAGTACACAGAGTAGCATTTTTCTGGACCACAAGGGGAGTATTCACTGCTTGCACCTCAACTTCCACATGATTTGCCGGCGGATTAGAGACTTCCTTCTGACGCCAGATCCTCTTACCAGCAGCTCCCAGATCCTCTTACCAGCAGCTCCTTGAACAGCCCCTTCATCTTGTTTTTTGTTGACGATATCAGGATCCTTATTTTTTTTGTTACACTCTAGTTCAGCATGCCCCAGCTTCTTACAGAAGGAACAAATCGGTGGCACCCTGTTGTAAACAATCTTCTGCCAGAACCCATCTTGACCACACCCAATCCAGATTCTGTCGGGCCTAGGCTTAGCAATTTCAAGTTTCACACACAAAAAGCTTCATGGGTTTGAGTTAACGCCTGTGTGGGTTCATAAATCCTGAGGACATGGCCAATATTCCCTGCAATGGATTTTAAGAAATCCTGGAAGTAGTAATTAACCGGCAGTATGGGAAAACCTACCCAGATGGGCATGATCGTAGGATCTGAGTTGAAATCAAAGTTGGTTTCCCATTTGAAGAATCTAAAAAGCAATCCTTTGATGTATAAACTTCTTCTCAAGATTACTTTTAAGTAGTCCTCTTCTTCCTCAAAACGCAACAGTAGATGCCGTTGGTTCAAAGAACTAACAATGAAATCACACTTGAGAGCAAGACGTTGAGATAAACAATTCTTGAGGACAGGGATAGAGCATCTACCATAAGAGCACCTCACAATAACTGCCAAATTAAGATGACCAATAGATCGACTCACCTCATCATGAGAGAAAAAAACAGCGGGTTCTCCAACGTCTGTAAAACCTGGGGCCTTGACACCGATGTTAACCTGTGGGGGCGGCTTTGTTTGGAAGATGACTTGTGCATATGATAGACGACCTGCCATGGAGACACCCGATGCCGCACCCTGCACAGCCTCCCCACCGTCGGATGGGGTCGCCATGAGACCAACAAAAGAGCGAGATCACCTCCGGCGCAGGGCCGACGGTAACCCTCCAACAACCGTGGACCAGGAAACCCTTCACAGGAGAAACCTCCTTTGTTTCCGCAAACTTACACTCGTTTTACACACTACACTAAACGCTAACAATTTTATTTAGTGATGTCCACTTTCAGATAAAATTTTTAAAGCGCAAGAAGTCCTATTCACCCTCCTCTAGGACATTATTTGTGCCATCTCAATCCAACATTCGTGCACCCATATTTACAACCTGGGGAGCAGTTCTCGTGCGGAGTTAAACACAACTTCCGATTGTCATGACATGTCGACTCTGTGTGGTGGCCCCGCCAGTGATTCACGTGATCGAGGGAGACGTTATTGCTTGAAAATCATGGAAACGGGGAGATCATCCGTATGCGATCGCATCGGCAGCCCACGACCACTCTCCCAGCAAGGAATTTGGGTGCCAGACCGAAAATCTCCGAATCTGACCTTGTGCCGACCAGGTCCAGGTGTCGATTCCGAATTGCGGCCTTGCGAGCAGTTTCGATCACTGGATGAACAAATATCCGTGACTTACCTAAGGGATGCGACAATCAGTGTACTACTACACACGCTCTGCGGTAGAATTTCGGCCCCGGAACGGAATTTCACGAAACAAGCATCCTCTCGATCGTCTCGGAGTGTCGATTCCGAATTATGGTCACATAAGCGATTCCAATATCTGAGCGGGAAGTTATGCCAACTTCTTTCGCTGAAGGGGTGAGAATAATCCAGACGGGGTGACTATATTGACGAGTTGAACACAACTTCCGATCGTCGTAACAGGCTGATTCTGTATGGTTGCCCCGCCAGTGATTCGCGTGATCGAGGGAGACACTACTACTTGAAAACCATGGAAACGTGGAGATCGTCGGCTGGAATCGCAATTTTGGAGTGCGAAACGAAGGTTTTTTGACCTAAAATAACGTCTTATCACCTGAGGCGATAACGGGCGACGAGCACTTCTGAGTGTCGATTTCAAATTGGGGTCATATAAGCGATTCCGATAACCGAGCGGAAAGTTATGTCCGTTTCAGCGAAGGGATGACCGTATGCGTTCATATCAACAGCCTGCGACCACGCTCCCGGAGAGGAATTTGGGCGTCGAACAGAAAATCTCAGAATCTGACCTTGTATCGACTGTTTTAAGGTGCCTATTCTGAATTGCGTGCTCGCGGGCGATTCCGATCGCCAGGCGAACAAATATCTGCGTCTTACCTAAGGGGTTTGACAATTGGTGTACTAGTACACACGCTCTGTAGTAGAATTTTGGCCCCGAATAGAATTTCATAAATCTAGCGTCCTATCGTCCGTCTCGGAGTGCCAATTCCAAATTGTTGTCACATAATCGAATCTGATACCCTGCCCAATTCTTTTGCTAAAGGGGTGAGAATAATCTGGACGTGGTGACTATATCGGTGATGTTCGTTCACCCATATTTCCGACCTGTAGAGGAGTTCACGCACCGAGTTAAACACAACTTCCGATCATCGTGATAGGCTGACTCTGTGTGGTGGCCCCGCCAGTGATTCGCATGATCCAGGGAGACGTTACTACTTCAAAATCGTGGAAACGGGGAGATTGTTGGCTGGAATTGCAATTTTGGAGTGTGAAACGAAAGTTTTTCGACCCCGAAATGTCATCTTATCACCTAAGGCAATAAGGGGCGACGAACGCTTCTGAGTGTCGATTCCGAGTTAGTGTCTTATAAGCGATTCTGATAACTGAGCGAAAAGTCATGCCCGTTTGAGTGAAGAGGTGTCTGTATGCATTCGCATCAGCAGCGCGCGACCACGCTTCCGGAGAGAAATTTGGGCGCCGGACTGGAAATCTCCGAATCTGACCTTGTGCCGACCAGGTCGAGGTGCCGATTTCGAATTGCGGCCTCGCGGGCAGTTTCGATCACCGGGTGAACAAATATCTTCATCTTACCCAAAGGGTGCGACAATCGATGTACTAGTACGCACGCTCCGCGGTGGAATTTCGGTCCCTGAATGTAATTCCACGAAACCAGCATCTTGTCGACCGTCTTAGAGTGTCGATTCTGAATTGTGATCACATAATGCATTCTGATACCTGGGCAGAAAGTTAAGCCCACTTCTTTCGCTGAAGGGATGAGAATAATCCAAAGAGGGTGACTATATCAACGTTGTTCGTGCACCCATATTTACGACCTGAGGAGGAGTTCTCATACCTAGTTGAACACAACTTTCGATCGTCGTGATAGGCCGACTCTATGGGGTTCTCCGTCAGTGACTGGCGTGATCGGGGAGACATTACTGCTTGTAAACCGTGGAAACGAGGAGATAATCGGCTGGAATCGTAATTTTGGATTGGGAAACGAAGGATTTTTGACCCGAAAGTGATGTCTTATCACCTGAGGCAATAAGAGGCGACGAGCACATCTGAGTGCCGATTCCGAATTGGGGTTATATAAGTGATTCCAATAATCGAGCGGAACGTTATGCTCGTTTGAGCGAAGGGGTGTCCGTATGCGATCGCATCGGCAACTCACGAGCACGCTCCGGGAGAGGAATTTGGGCGCCTGACTGGAAATCTCAGAATCTGACTTTGTGCCGACTGGGTCGAGGTGCCGATTCCGAATTGCACCCTCATGGGCAGTTCCGATCGCCGAGCGAACAAATATCCACATCTTACCCAAGGGGTGCGACAATCGGTGAACTAGTGCACACACTCCGTGGTGGAATTTCAGCCACGGAGCAGAATTTCATTAAACCAGCGTCCTGTCGATCATCTCAGAGTGTCAATTCTCAATTGTGGTCACATAAGTGAATTTGATACCCGGACGGAAAGTTATGCCCAATTCATTTGTTGAAGGCGTGAGAATAATCTGGACGGGGTGACTATATCGGTGATATTCGTGCACCCTTATTTACAACCTGGGGAGGAGTTCTCGCACCAAGTTAAACATAACTTCTGATCGTCATGACAGGCTGACTTTGTATCGTGGCCCCACCAGTGATTCGTGTGATCGAGGGAGACGTTACTGCTTGAAAATCGTGGAAACGGAGAGAACGTCAGCTGGAATCGCAATTTTCGAGAGTGAAATGAAAGTTTTTCGACCCCAAAACGTCGTCTTATCACCTAAGACAGTAAGGGGCGATGAGCGCTTCTGAGTGCCGATTCCAATTAGGGTCTTACAAGCGATTTCGATAACAGAGCAGAAAGTCATTCCCGTTTGAGCGAAACGGTGTCTGTATGCGACCGCATCGATAGCCCGCGACCATGCTCCCAGAGAGAAATTTGGGCGTCAGGTTGGAAATTTATGAATCCGACCTTGTGCTGACCGGGTTGAGGTGCGTATTCCGAATTGCGGCCTCACGAGCGGTTCTGATTGCTGGGCGAACAAATATCCGTGTCTTACCGAAGGTGTGAGACAATTAGTGTACTAGTACATACACTCTGTGGTGAAATTTTGGCCACAGAACAGAAATCCATAAAATCAGTGTCCACTTGATCGTCTTGGAGTGCTGATTCCGAATTGCGGTCACATAAATGATTCCGATATCAGAGCAGAAAGTTATGTCAACTTCTTTCACTAAAGGGGTGAGAATAATCCAGACGGGGTGATTATATCGGCGATGTTCGTGCACCTATATTTACAACCTGGCAAGGTGTTCTCGTGCCGAGTTGAACAAACCTTTCGATCGTCGGCTGGGATAGAAACTTTAGAGTGCGTAATGAAAGTTTTTCGACCCCGAAATGTCGTCTTATCACCTAAGGTAATAAGAGGCGATGAGCGCTTCTGAGTGCCGATTTCGAATTAGTGTCTTCTAAGCGATTCCGATAACCGAATGGAAAGTCATGTCCGTTTGAGAGAAGGGATGTTCATATGCGATTGCATCGACAGCCCGCGATCATGCTCCTAGAGAGAAATTTGGGCACCGGACTGGAATCTCCGAGTCCAACCTTGTGCCGATCGTGTCGAGGTGCGGATTCCGAATTGCGGCCCCGCAAGCAGTTCTGATCACCGGGCAAACATATATCAGCGTCTTACCGAAGGCGTGCGTCGACAATTGGTGTACTAATACACACGCTCCGTGGTGGAATTTCGGCCCCAGAATGGAATTTTTCAAAACTAGAGTCCTCTCGACCGTCTCGGAGTGCCGATTCCAAATTGCGGTCACATAAGCGATTTCGATATCCGGGTGAAAAGTTATGCCCACCTCTTCCGTTGAAGAGGTGGCAATAATCCGGATGGGATGACTATATCAGCGATGTTCGTGCACTCATATTTACGACCTGGGGAGGTGTTCTCGTGCTGAGTTGAACACAACTTCCGATCGTCGTGACAAACCGACTCTGTGTGGTTGCCCTGCCAGTGATTCGCGTGATTGAGGGAGACGTTACTACTTGAAACCCGTGGAAATAAGGCGATCGTTAGCTAGAATCGCAATTTTGAAGTGTGAAATGAAGGTTTTTCGATCCTAAAACGATGTCTTATTGCATGAGGCAAAAAGGGGTGGCGAGTGCCTCTGAGTGCCGATTCCGAATTAGGGTCCTATAAGCGATTCCGACAACCGAGCGGAACGTCATGCTCGTTTAAGCGAAAGGGGTGTTCATATGCGATCGCATTGGCAGCCTGCGACCACGCTCTCGGAGAGAAATTTGGGCGCCAGACTGGAAATCTCTAAGTCTGACCTTGTGCCGATCGGGCGAGGTGCGGATTTCGAATTGCGACCTCGCAAGCGGTTCTGACCGCTAGGCGAATAAATATATGCGTCTTATTGAAGGCGTGCGACAATCGGTGTACCAGTACACATGTTCTGCGGTGGAATTTCGACCCTAGAATGGAATTCCGTGAAACTAGCGTCCTCTCGACCGTCTCGGAGTGCTAACTTTGAATTGTTGTCACATAAGCGATTCCGATATCCAAGCCGAAAGTTATGCCCACTTCTTTTACTGAAGGGGTGAGAATAATCTGTACGGGTGACTATATCGGCGTTGTTCGTGCACCCATATTTACGACCTGGGGAGGTGTTCTCACGCCGAGTTGAACACAACTTTTGATCATCGTGGTAGGCCGACTCTGTGTGGTTGCCCCACCAGTGATACTCGTGATTGAGGGAGACGTTACTACTTGAAAAGTGTGGAAACGGGGTGATCATCGACTGGAATCACAATTTTATAGTGCGAAATGATGGTTTTTAGACCCCGAAATGACATTTTATCACCTAAATCTATAAGTGACGACGAGCACCTCTAAGTGCCGATTCCGAATTAGGGTTATATAAGCAATTCCGGTCACCGAGCGGAAAGTTATGCAAGTTTTAGCAAAGGGGTGTCCGTATGCGATCGCATCGGCAGCCCGCGACCACGCTCCAGGATAGTAGTTTGGGTGTTGGAGTGGAAATCTCATAATCTAACTTGTGTCGACCGGGTAGAAGTGTCGATTCTGAATTGCGGCCTCGCAGGAAATTCCATAAAACCAGTGTCCTATTGACCGTCTCAGAGTGCTCATTCTAAATTGTGGTCACATAAGCAAATCCGATACCTGGGCGGAATGTTATACCCAATTCTTTTGCTGAAGGGGTTAGAATAATCTAGATGGGGTGACTGCATCGGTGATGTTCGTGCACCCATATTTACAACCTGGGGAGGAGTTCTCACACTGAGTTAAACACAACTTTCGATCGTCGTGGGAAGCCGACTCTGTGTGGTGGCCCCGCCAGTGATTCATGTGATCGAGGGAGACATTACTGCTTGATAATCATGGAAATGCGGAGATCGTCGGTTGGAATCACAATTTTGGATTGCGAAACAAAACTTTTTCGACCCCGAAATGTCGTCTTATCACCTAAGGCAATAAGGGGCGACGAGCACTTCTGAGTACCGATTCCGACTTAGGCTCTTATAAGCGATTCCGATTATCGAGCGAAAAGTCATGCCGTGGAACTCTCTGAGTCCGACCTTGTGGCGACCGGGTCGAGGTGCGGATTTCGAATTGCATCCTCGCGAGTAGTTCTAATCGCCGATGAACAAATATCTGCATCTTACTGAAGCCGTGAGATAATCGGTGTACTAGTACACATGCTCTGCGGTGAATTTCGGCACCGCAATGGAATTCTGTGAAACCAACGTCCTCTCGACCGTCTCGGACTGCCGATTCTGAATTGCGGTCACATAAGCGATTTCGATATCTAAGGAGAAAGTTATGCCCACTTCATTCACTAAAGGGGTGATAATAATTCAGGTGGGGTGACTATATCGGCGATGTTCGTGCACCTATATTTAGGACCTGGGGAGGTGTTCTCACGACAAGTTGAACACAACTTCTGATCGTCGTGACAGGCCGACCTTGTCTGGTGGCCCCGCCAGTGATTTGCGTGATTCAGGGAGACGTTACTGTCTAAAAAGCGTGGAAACAGGGCGATTGTCGGTTGGAATCATAATTTTAGAGTGCGAAATGAAGGTTTTTCGACCCCGAAATGATGTCTTATCGCATGAGGCGATAACAGGCAACGTGCGCCTCTGATTATCGATTCTAAATTGGTGTTATAAGCAATTCCGATAACCAACCGGAAAGTTATGCTCGTTTGAGCGAAGGGGTGTCCGTATGCGATCGCATCGGCAGCCCGTGACCATGCTTCTGGAGAGGAATTTTGGCATCGGACTGGAAATCTCAGAATCTAGCCATGTGCTGTCCGGGTCGAGGTGCCGATTCCGAATTGCTACCTCGCAGGCAGTTCCGATCACCGGGCGATTAAATATCTACATCTTACCCAAGGGGTGCGACAATTGGTGTAATAACTATTACACACGCTCCGCGGTGGAATTAAGTCCCATAACAGAATTTTTTAAAACCAACGTCCTGTCGACCGTCTCGGAGTGCCAATTCCGAATTGGGGTCACATAAGCGAATCCGATACCCGGGAGGAAAGTTATGCCCAATTCTTTTACTGAAGGGGTGAGAATAATCTGGACGAGGTGACTATATCGGCGATGTTCGTGCACCCATATTTACAACCTGGGGAGGAGTTCTTGCGCCGAGTTAAACACAACTTCTGATCGTCGTGATAGGCCAACTCTGTGTGGTGGCCGCCTGTGATTCGCGTGATTGAGGGAGACATTACTACTTGAAAATCATGGAAATGTGGAGACCATCGGCTAGAATCACAATTTTAGAGTGCGAAACGAAAGTTTTTCGACCCCAAAACGTCGTCTTATCACCTAAGGCAATAAGGGTGACGAGCCCTTATGAGTGCTGATTCCGAATTAGGGTCTTAAAAGTGATTCCGATAATCGAGCGGAAAGTCATACTCGTTTGAGTGAAGGGGTGTCCGTATGTGATCGCATCGGTAGCCCGCGACCACGCTCCCAGAGAGAAATTTGGGCATCGGACTGGAAATCTCTGATTCTGACCTTGTGCCGACCGGGTCGAGGTGCAGATTCCAAATTGTGGCCTCACGAACGGTTCTGACCGTCGTGTGAATAAATTTTCACGTCTTACCGAAGGCGTGCGACAATCGGTGTACTTGTACACACGCTCCACAATGGAATTTCGCCCCCAAAATGGAATTCTATAAAACCAACATCCTCTCGACCATCTCGGAGTGCCGATTCCGAATTGCGGTCACATAAGCGATTCTGATATCCGGGTGGAAAGTTATGCCCACTTCTTTCGTTGAAGGGGTGAGAATAATCCGGACGTAGTGACGATAACGGCGATGTTCATGCACCCATATTTACGACCTGGGGGGGTGTTCTCGCACCGAGTTGAACACAACTTCCGATCTTCCTGATAGGCCGACTCTGTGTGGTGGCCCTGCCAGTGATTCGCGCGATTGAGGGAGACTTTATTGCTTGAAAACCGTGGAAATGGGGTGATCGTCGGCTGGCATCACAATTTTAGAGTGCGAAACGAAAGTTTTTCGACCCCAAAATGACATACTATTGCCTAAGACAATAAGGGGCGACGAGCGCCTCTGAGTGCCGATTCCAAATTGGGGTTAGATAAGCGATTCTGATAACTGAGCAGAAAGTTATGCCCGTTTGAGCGAAGGGGTGTTCGTATGCGATCGCATCGGCAGCCGGCGACCACACTGCTAGAGAGGAATTTGGGCGCCAGACTAGAAATCTCATAATCTTACCTTGTGCCGACCATGTCGAGGTGCCGATTCCAAATTGTAGCCTCGCGAGCGGTTCCGATCACCGGGCAAACAAATATCCTCGTCTTACCCAAGGGGTGCGAAAGTCAGTGTACTAGTACACACGCTCAACGGTGGAATTTCAGCCCCGAAACAGAATTCTGTAAAACCAGCATCTTGTCGACCGCCTCGGAGTGCCAATTCCGAATTGTGGGCAAACAAGCAATGTCGATATCCAAGCGGAAAGTTATGCCCACATCTTTCGCTGAAGGGTTCAGAATAATTCGGATGGGGTGACTATATCGACGATGTTCGTGCACCCATATTTACAACCTGGGGAGGTGTGCTCGTGACGAGTTGAACACAACTTCCGATCATCGTGGCAGGCCGTTTCTAAGTGGTTGCCCCGCCAGTGATTCATGTGATTGAGGGAGACGTTACTGCTTGAAAATCGTGAAAACGGAGAGATCGTCGGCTGGAATCGCAATTTCAGAGTGCGAAACGAAAGTTTTTCGACCCTGAAAAGTCATCTTATCACCTAAGGCAATAAGGGGTGACGAGTGCTTCTGAGTGCCGATTCCAAATTAGGGTCTTATAAGCAATTCCGATAACCGAGTGGAAAGTCATGCCCGTTTGAGCGAAGGGGTGTCCATATGCGATCGCATCGGCAGCCCAAGACCATGCTCCCAGAGGGAAATTTGGGCACCGAACTAGAAATCTTTGAGTCTGACCTTGCGCCGACAGGGTCGAGGTGCAGATTCTGAATTACGGCCTCGCGAGCAGTTCTAATTGCCGGGCAAACAAATATCCACGTCTTACCAAAGGCGTGCGACAATCGGTGAACTAGTACACACGTTCCGCGGTGAAATTTCAGCCTCGGAACGAAATTCTACGAAACTAGCGTCCTCTCGACTGTCTTGGGGTGCCGATTCAAAATTGCGGTCAAATAAGCAATTCCGATATCCGGGCGGAAGGTTATGCCCACTTCTTTCGCTGAAGGGGTGAGAATAATCCAGACGGGGTGACTATATCGGAGATGTTCGTGCACCCATATTTACGACCTGGGGAGGTGTTCTCGCGCCAAGTTGAACACAACTTCTGATCGTCGTGACAGGCCGACTCTGTGTGGTTGCCCCGCCAGTGATTCGCATGATTGAGGGAGACGTTAATGCTTGAAAACTGTGGAAACGGGGTGATCGTCAGCTCGAATCGCAATTTTAGAGTGCGAAACGATGGTTATTTGAGTGCCGATTTCGATTTAAGGTTATATAAGCGATTCTGATAACTGAGCGAAAAGTTATGCCCGTTTGAGCAAAGGGGTGTACGTATGTGATCGCATCGGCAGCCCGCGACCATGCTCTTGGAGAGGAATTTGGGTGCCAGACTGGAAATCTTCGAGTCTGACCTTGTGCCGACCGGGTCGAGGTGTGGATTCCGAATTGCGGCCTGCGAGCGGTTCTGATCTCCGGGCGAACAAATATCCTCGTCTTACCAAAGGGGTGCGACAATCAGTGAACTAACTAGTACACATACTCCGAGGTGGAATTTCGGCCCCAGAACGGAATTCCGTGAAACCAACATCCTCTCGACCGTCTCAGAGTGTCGATTCCGAATTGTGGTCATATAAGCGAATTTGCTACCCGGGTGGAAAGTTATGCCCAATTCTTTTGCTGAAGGGGTGAGAATAATCTGGATGGGGTGACTATATCAGCGATGTTCATGCACCTATATTTACAACCTAGGGAGGAGTTCTCGTGCCGAGTTAAACACAACTTCCGATCGTCGTGACAGGCAGACTTTGTGTGGTGGCCTCGCCAGTGATTCACGTGATCGAGGGAGATGTTACTGCTTGAAAATCGTGGGCACAGGGAGATTGTCGGCTAGAATAGCAATTTGGAGTGCGAAACGAAAGTTTTTCGACCCAAAAATGTCGTCTCATCACCTAAGGCAAAAAGTGGCGAGAAGCGCTTCTGAGTGCGGATTCCGAATTAGGGTCTTATAAGCGATTCCGATAATCGACCAGAAAGTCATGCTTGTTTAAGCGAAGGGGTGTTCGTATGCGATCGCATTGGCAGCCCAAGACCAAGCACCTGGAGAGAAATTTGGGCGACAGACTGAAAATCTCCGAGTCCGACCTTGTGCCGACGGGTCAAGGTACGGATTTTGAGTTATGGCCTTACGAGCAGTTCTGATCGACGGGTGAATAAATATTTGCGTCTTACCGAAGGCGTACGACAATCGGTGTACTAATACACACACTCCACGGTAGAATTTCAGCCCATGAACGGAACTCCGTGAAACCAGCGTCCTCTCGACCGTCTCAGAGTGCCGATTCCAAATTGCAGTCACATAAGCGATTTCGATACCCGGGCGGAAAGTTATGCCCACTTATTTCGCTGAAGGGGTAAGAATAATCCGGACGGGGTGACTATATCGACGATGTTCGTGCACCCATATTTACGACCTAGGGAGGTGTTCTCGTGACGAGTTGAACACAACTTCCAATCATCGTGATAGGCCGACTCAGTGTGGTTTCCCCTCAAGTGATTCACATGATTGAGGGAGACGTTACTGCTTGAAAACCGTGGAAACGGGCCAATCGTCGATTGGAATCACAATTTTAGAGTGCGAAATAAAGGTTTTTCGACCCCAAAATGATGTCTTATCACCTGAGGCAATAAAAGCATGAGCGCCTCTGAGCCCCGATTCCGAATTGGGGTTATATAAGCGATTCAGATAATTGAGAGGAAAGTTATACCCGTTTGAGCGAAGGGGTATCCGTATGCGATCGCATTGGCAACCCACGACCAAGCTCTAGGAGAAGAATTTGGGCGCCGGACTGGAAATCTCATATTCTGACCTTGTGCCGACCAGGTCGAGGAGCCGATTCTGAATTGCGGACTCGCGGGCCGTTTCGATCGCCGGGCGAACAAATATCCGCGTCTTACCCAAGGGGTGCGACAATCAGTGTACTAATACACACACTCCACGGTGGAATTTCAGCCCCGGAATAGAATTCCATAAAACCAACATCTTGTCGACCTTCTCGGAGTGCCAATTCCAAATTGTGGTCACATAAGTGAATCCGATACTCGAGCGGAAAGTTATGCCCAATTCTTTTGTTGAAGGGGTGAGAATAATATGGACGAGGTGACTATATCGGCGATGTTCGTGCACCTATTTACAACCTGGGGAGGAGTTCTCGCACCGAGTTAAACACAACTTTTGATCGTTGTGACAGGCCGACTCTGTGTGGTGGCCCCGCTTGTGATTCGCGTGATCGAGGGAGACGTTACTGCTTGAAAATCGTGGAAACAAGGTGATCATCGGCTGGAGTCGCAATGTTGGAGTGCGAAACGAATGTTTTTTGACTCCAAAACGTCATCTTATCACCTAAGGCAATAAGGGGCGATGAGCGCTTCTTAGTGCCGATTCAAAATTGGGGTTATATAAGCAATTTCGATAACTGAGTGGAAAGTCATGCCCGTTTGAGCGAAGGGATGTCCGAATGTGATCGCATCGGGAGCCCGCGACCACACTCCCAGAGAGGAATTTGGGCACCGGATGGGAAATCCCGGAATCTGACCTTGTGTCGACCAAGTCGAGGTGCGGATTCCGAATTGCAGCCTCGCGAGCGGTTTTGATTGCCGGGCGAACAAATATCCGCATCATACCAAAGGCGTGCAACGATCGGTGTGCTAGTACACATTCTCTGCGGTGGAATTTCAGCCCCAGATCAAAATTCTGCAAAACCAACGTCTCTTGACCGTCTCGGAGTGTCGATTCCGAATGTGATCATATAAGCGATTCTGATATCCGGGTGGATAGTTATACCCACTTCTTTCGTTGAAGGGCTGAGAATAATCCGGACGGAGTGACAATATCGGCGATGTTTGTGCACCCATATTTACGACCTGGGGAGGTGTTCTCGCGATGAGTTGAACACAACTTCCGATCGTCGTGAGTGGCCAACTCTATGTGGTTGCCCCGCCAGTGATTCGCGTGATCGAGGGAGACGTTACAGCTTGAAAACTGTGGAAATGAGGCAATCATCGGGTGGAATCAAAATTTTAGAGTGCGAAACGAAGGTTTTTCGACCCCGAAATGACATCTTATCTCTTGAGGTGATAAGGGGCGACGAGAGCCTCTGAGTGCCGATTCTGAATTGGGGTTATATAAGCAATTCCGATAACCGAGCGGAAAGATATGCCCGTTTGAGCGAATGGGTATCCGTATGAGATCGCATCGGCAACCCGCGACTACGCTCCAGGAGAGGAATTTGGGCGCCAAACTAAAAATCTCTAAATCCGACCTAGTGCCGACCGGGTTGAGGTGTGGATTCCAATTACGGCCTCGCGAGCGGTTCTGATCACCAGGCGAACAAATATCTACATATTACCGAAGGCGTGAGACAATCGGTGTACTTGTACACACGCTCTGCCGTGGAATTTCGGTCGCAGAATCAATTCCGCAAAACCAGGGTCCTCTCAACCGTCTCGGAGTGCCGATTTCAAATTGCGGTCACATAAGTGATTCCGATTCCAGGTGAAAAGTTATGTCTACTTCTTTCACTGAAGGGGTGAGGAGAATCAGGACGGGGTGACTATATCGGCGATGCTCGTGCACCTATATTTACGACCTGAGGAGGTGTTCTCGCGCCGTGTTGAACACAACTTCCTATCATCAGCTAGAATTGCAATTTTAGAGTGCGAAACAAAAGTTGTTTGACCCCAAAACGTTGTCTTATCACTGAGTGTCAATTCCGAATTAGGGTCTTATAACCAATTTCGATAACCGAGCAGAAAGTCATGCTGTTTGAGCAAAGGGGTGTCTATATGCGATCACATCGGCATCTCGCGACAACGCACCCGGAGAGAAATTTGGGCGCCAGACTAGAAATCTCCGAGTCCGACCTTGTGCTGACCAGGTCAAGGTGCGGATTCTGAATAGCGGCCTCACGAGCGGTTCTGATTACCGGGCTTACCGAAGGCGTGCGACAATCAGTGTACTATTACATACGCTCTGTGGTGAAATTTCGGCCCCGAAACTGAATTCCGCAAAACCAGCGTCCTCTCGACCATCTCGGAGTGTCGATTCTGAATTGAGGTCAAATAAGCAATTCTGATATCCGGGCGGAAGGTTATGCCCACTTCTTTCGCTGAAGGGGTGAGAATAATTCGGATGGGGTGACTATATCGGCGATGTTCGTGCCCCCATATTTATGACCTGGGGAGGTATTCTCACACCATGTTGAACACAACTTCTGATCGTCGTGATAGGCCGACTCTGTATGGATGCCCTGCCAGTGATTCGCATGATTGAGGGAGACGTTACTGCTTGAAAACTGTGGAAACGGGGAGATCGTCGGCTGGAATCACAATTTTAGAGTGCGAAACGACAGTTATTTGACCCTGAAACGATGTCTTATCGCCTGAGGTGATAAGAGGCAATGATCACCTCTGAGTGCCGATTCTGAGTTAGGGTTATATAAGCGATTCAATAATCGAGTGGAAAGTTATGCCCGTTTGAGCGAAGGGGTGTCCGTATGCGATCGCATCGGCAGCCCGCAACCACGCTCCCGGAGATGAATTTGGGCGCTGGACTGGAAATCTCAGAATCCGACCTTGTGCGGACCGGGTCGAGGTGTCGTTTCCGAATTATGACCTTGCTGACAGTTCCAATCGCCGGGCGAACAAATATTCGCATCTTACCCCAGGGACGCAACAACCGATGTACTAGTACATACGCTCCTTAGTGGAATTTCAGCCCTGGAAGAGAATTCCCTAAAACTAGCATCCTATCGACCGTCTCAGAGTGCTAATTACGAATTGTGGTCGCATAAGCGAATTTGATACCAGGTGGAAAGTTATGCCCAATTCTTTTGCTGAAGGGGTGAGAATAATCTGGACGAGGTGACTATATCAGCGATGTTCGTGCACCCATATTTACAACCTGGGGAGGAGTTCTCGCGCCGAGTTAAACACAACTTTCAATCGTCATGATAGGCAGACTTTGTGTGGTGGCCCCGCTAGTGATTCGTGTGATCGAGAGAGACGTTGCTGCTTGAAAATCATGGAAGGTAGATCGTCGGATAGAATTGCAATTTTGGAGTGCGAAACAAAAGTCTTTCGACCCAAAAACGTCGTCTCATCACCTAAGGCAATAAGGGGCGATGAGCGCTTCTGAGTGCCGATTCCGAATTAAGGTCTTATAAGCGATTCCGATAGCCGACCGAAAAGTCATGCCTGTTTGAGCGAAGGGGTGTTCGTATGCGATCGCATCGGCAGTCCAGGACCACGCACGTGGAGAGAAATTGGGCGAAAAACTGGAAATCTCCGAGTCTGACCTTGTGCCGACCGGGTCGAGGTGCGGATTCCGATTTTCAGCCTCACGAGTGGCTCTGATCGACGAGCGAACAAATATACGCATCTTACCGAAGGCGTGCGACAATCGGTGTACTAGTACACACACTCCGTGGTGGAATTTCGGCCCAAAATTGGAACTCCACGAAACCAACGTCCTCTCGACCGTCTCGGAATGCTGATAACGAATTGCGGTCAATAAGCAATTCTGATATCCAGGCGGAAAGTTATGCCCACTTCTTTCACTGAAGGGGTGAGAATAATCCGGACGGAGTGACTATATCGATGATGTTCGTGCACCCATATTTATGACCTAGGGAGGTGTTTTTGTGCCGAGTTGAACACAACTTCCGATCGTCGTGAAAGGCCTACTTTATGTGGTTGCCCCGCAAGTGATTCGCGTGATTGAGGGAGACGTTACTGCTTGAAAACTGTGGAAACAGGGCGATCGTCGACTGGAATCGCAATTTTAGAGTGTGAAACAAAGTTTTTTTGACCCCGAAATGATGTCTTATCGTTTGAGGCAATAAAAGTCGACGAGCACCTCTGAGTGCTGATTTCGAATTGGGGTTATATAAGTGATTCGGATAATCGAGCAGAAAGTTATGCCCGTTTGAGAGAAGGGTGTCCGTATGCGATCGCATCGGCAGCCCGCGACCAAGCTCCAATTGAAGAATTTTGTGCCTGACTGGAAATCTCAAAATCTGACCTTGTGCCGACCGGTCGAGGTGTCGATTCCGAATTGCGGACTCGCGGGTGGTTTCGATCACCGTGCAAACAAATATCTGTGTCTTACCTAAGGGGTGCGACAATCAGTGTACTAGTACACATGCTCCACGGTAGAATTACAGCCCCAGAATAGAATTCTGTAAAACCAACATCCTGTCGACCATCTCAGAGTGCCAATTCTGAATAGTGGTCACATAAGCGAATCCGATACCCATGCGGAATGTTATGCCCAATTCTTTTACTGAAGGGGTGAAAATAATCTGGATGGGGTGACTATATCGGCGATGTTCGTGCACCATATTTACATTCTGGGGAGGAGTTCTCGCGTCGACTTAAACACAACTTTCGATCGTCGTGATAGGGAGACTCCGTGTGGTGGGCCCACTAGTGATTCGCGTGATCGAGGGAGACGTTACTGCTTGAAAATCGTGGAAACGGGGAGATCGTCAGCTGGAATCGCAATTTTGGAGTGCGAAATGAACGTTTTTCGACTCGAAACATCGTCTTATCACCTAAGGCAATAAGAGGCAACGAGCGCTTCTGAATGCTGATTCCGAATTGGGGTTATATAAGCAATTCTGATAACTGAGCAGAAAGTCATGTCCGTTTGAGCGAAGGGGTGTCCGTATGCGATCGCATCGGCAGCCCACGACCACGCTCCCAGAGAGGAATTTGGGTGCCGGACGGGAAATCTCCGAATCTGACCTTGTGCCGACCGGGTTGAGGTGCGGATTATGAATTGCGGCCTTGCGAGTGGTTCTGATAGCCGAGCGAACAAATATCTGCATCTTACCAAGGGCGTGCGACAATCGGTGTACTAGTACACACGCTCCGCCATGGAATTTCGGCCGCAGAACAGAATTCTGCAAAACCAGGGTCCTATCGACCGTCTCAGAGTGCCGATTTCGAATTGCGGTCACATAAGCGATTCCGATATCCGGGTGGAGAGTTATGCTCACATCTTTCACTGAAGGGGTGAGAATAATCGAGATGGGGTGACTATATCGGCGATGTTCGTGCACCTATATTTACGACCTGGGGAGGTGTTTTTGCTCTGAGTTGAACACAACTTCCTATCGTCAGATGTAATCACAATCTTAGAGTGTGAAACGAAAGTTTTTTGACCCCAAAACAACATCTTATCACTTAAGGCAATAAGGGGCGACGAGCACTTCTGAGTGCCGATTCTGAATTAGGGTCTTATAAGCGATTCCGATAACCAAGCAAAAAGTCATGCCCATTTGAGCGAAGGGGTGTCAATATGCGATCGCATCGGCAGCCCGCGACCACGCTCTTGGAGAGAAATTTTGGCGCACGGTTAAGGTGTGGATTCCGAATTACGGTCACACGTTCTGCGGGGGAATTTAGGCCCCGAAACATAATTGCACGCAACCAGTGTCCTCTCGACTATCTCAGAGTGTCGATTCCGAATTACGATCACATAAGCGATTCCGATATCCGGGCAGAATGTTATGCCCACTTCTTTCACTGATGGGGTGAGAATAATCCGTATGGGATGACTATATCGGCGATGTTCGTGCCCCCATATTTATGACCTTGGGAGGTGTTCTCGCGCTGAGTTGAACACAACTTCCAATCATCATCATAGGCCGACTCTGTGTGGTTTTTCCGACAGTGATTCGCGTGATTGAGGGAGACATTACTGCTTGAAAACCATGGAAACGGGGCCATCATCGGCTGGAATTAAAATTTTAGAGTGTGAAATGAAGGTTTTTTTTACCCCGAAACGACGTATTACCGTCTAAGGCAATAAGGGGCGACGAGCGCCTCTGAGTGCCGATTCCGAATTGGGGTTATATAAGTAATTTCGATAACCGAGTGGAAAGTTATCTCGTTTGAGCGAAGGGGTGTCCGTATGCGATTGCATCAGCAGCCCGTAACCACGCTCACGGAGAAGAATTTAGGTGCCAAACTGGAAATCTCCAAATCTGACCTTGTGCCGACCGGGTCAAGGTGCGGATTCCGAATTGCGGCCTCGCGAGCGGTTCTGATCACTGGGCGAACAAATATCCGCGTCTTACCGAAAGCGTGCGACAATCGGTGTACTAGTACACACGCTCCGCGGTGGAATTTCGACCTCAGAACGGAATTCCACGAAACCAGTGTCCTCTAGACCATCTCAGAGTGCCGATTTTGAATTGCGGTCACATAAGCGATTCCGATGTCCGAGCAGAAAGTTATGCCCACTTCTTTTGATGAAGGGGTGAGAATATTCCGGACGGGGTGACTATATCGGCGAAGTTCATGCACCCATATTTACGACCTGGGGATGTGTTCTCATGCCGAGTTGAACACAACTTCCGATCGTCGTGATAGGCTGACACTATGTGGTTGCCCCGCCAGTGATTCTCGTGATTGAGGGAGATATACTACTTGAAAACTGTGGAAACGAGGTGATTGTCGGCTGGAATCGCAATTTTAGAGTGTGAAACGAAGGTTTTTCGGCCCCAAGACGACGCCTTATCACCTGAGGCTATAATGGGCGACGAGCTCCTCTGGGCGACGTCTGACCTTGTGCCGACTGGATCGAGGTGCCGATTCTGAATTGCGGCCCCGCGGGCGATTTCGATCGCCGGGCGAACAAATTTCCGCGTCTTACCCAAGGGGTGCGATAATCTGTGTACTAGTACACACACTCCATTGTGAAATTTCAGCCCCGAAATAGAATTCCGTAAAACCAGTGTCATGTCGACCATCTCGGAGTGCCAATTCCGAATTGTGGTTGCATAAGCAAATCCGATATCCGGGTAGAAAGTCATGCCCAATTCTTTTGCTGAAGGGGTGAGAATAATCTGGAAGAGGTAACTATATCGGCGATGTTCGTGCACCCATATTTACAACCTGGGGAGGAGTTCTCACGCCGAGTTAAACACAACATCCGATCGTCGTGACAGGCCGACTCTGTGTAGTGGCCCCGCCAGTGATTCACGTGATCGAGGGAGACGTTACTATTTGAAAATTGTGGAAACGGGTAGATCGTCGACTGGAATCACAATTTTACAGTGCAAAATGATAGTTTTTCGACCCCGAAATGTCGTCTTATCACCTAAGGCAATAAGGGGCGACGAGCGCTTCTAACTGCCGATTCCGAATTAGGGTCTTATCAGTGATTCCAATAACCGAGCAGAAAGTCATGCCCATTTGAGCGAAGGGGTGTCCGTATGCGATCCCATCGGCAGCCCGCGACCATGCTCCCGGAGAGAAATTTGGGAGCCAGATTGGAAATCTCCGAGTCCTACCTTGTGCTGATCGGGTGGATATGCGAATTCCGAATTGCGGCCTCGCGAGCGGTTCTGATCGCCGGGCGAACAAATATCCGCATCTTACCAAAGGCATGCGATAATCGGTGTGCTAGTACACATGCTCCGCGGTGGAATTTCGGCCCTAGAAGGAAATTTCATAAAACCAGCGTCCTCTCGACCATTTCGGAGTGCCGATTCTGAATTTCGGTCACATAAGCGATTCCGATATCCGGGCGAAAAGTTATGCCAACTTCTTTCGCTGAAGGGGTAAAATAATCCGGACGGGGTGATTATATCGGCGATGTTCCTGCACCCATATTTACGACCTGAGGAGGTGTTCTCGCAATGAGTTGAACACAATTTTCGATCGTCGTGATAGGTTGACTCTACGTGGTTGTGCCATCATTGATTTGTGTGATTGAGGGAGACGTTACTGCTTGATAGCCGTGGAAACGGGGAGATCGTCGGCTAGAATCGCAATTTTAGAGTGCGAAATGAAGGTTTTTCAACCCCGAAACGACGACTTATTGCCTAATGCAACAACAAGCGACTAGTGACTCTGAGTGCCGAATCCGAATTGGGGTTATATAAGTGATTCAGATAACTGAGCGAAATCTTATGCCTGTTTGAGCGAAGGGGTGTCCATATGCGATCGCATCGGTAGCCCGCGACCACGCTCCTAGAGAGGAATTTGGGTGTCAAACTGGAAATCTCAGAATCTGACGTTGTGCCGACTGGGTCGAGGTGTCGATTCCGAATTGCGGCCTCGTGGGCGGTTCCGATCGCCGGGCGAACAAAAATCCACATCTTACCGAAGGGGTGAGACAATCAGTATACTAGTACACACGCTCCGCTGAGGAATTTCAGCCCCATAATAGAATTCTGTAAAACCAGCATCCTGTCGACCGTCTCGGTGTGTCAATTCCGAATTGTGGTCGCACAAGAAAATCCAATACCCGGGCGGAAAGTTATTCCGAATTCTTTTGCTGAAGGGGTGAGAATAATCTGGACTAGGTGACTATATCGGCGATGTTCGTGCACCCACATTTACAAACTAGGTAGGAGTTCTCGTGCCGAGTTAAACACAACTTTCGATCGTCGTGACAGGCCAACTTTGTGTGGTGACCCCTCTAGTGATTCGCATGATCGAGGGAGACGTTACTGCTTGAAAATCATTGAAACAAGGAGATCGTCGACTAGAATCGTAATTTTGGAGTGCAAAACGATAGTTTTTTGACCCCGAAACGT
>CM024756.1:155130516-155409085 GCA_014218235.1 Colocasia esculenta
ATTGAGTAATTCCTCAGTAGCAGTCGATCCACTCTCTATATTCAAGTGTCCCGGACGGGCGTTCGGATATTCTTCTACTCGCCCACTTGAAGACAGAGAGTTGGTAGCTGCGGAGATCTACATCTTCAGAATTGCGCAGAACTAGAGCCCTACATTGAGTAAGTTGTGCTCACTTATGATATACATCATTTACATGTAATGCTGGTACACTGAACGGTTTTGTGACATTTACATTGCAGATTTTGACTCGTTCATACTACAACGAATCCACGTCCCACGGACGGACTGCAGGTTGAAAAGGACGGGAGAAGTCTTTTCCGAGTTGGTTAAGATCTCGAGTATGTGTCTAAATATTTTGAATCATATATGTTACGTTCTTATGCATAATTAGTTGTTGTAAGTCTGTCTATTTTTTTGCTAATAGGTTGATCAAGGTTTTATTATACCGATTTAAGAGTACAAGAGATCAGTTATGGACCTCGAAGATTGTACGTGTCTACCCATTTACATTGTGATGGATACAGATTTCACACGAGAGATTATGGACGCAATAAGTCTACGATGAACAGCGGCGTATGTGTGAAAGGAAGTGCCTACAATGAAAATGAAATTGACTATTATGGCATTCCCTCGAAGAAGTCATTGAACTGCAATTTTTGGGACAAGACAACATTATATTTCTCTTCAAGTGTCTTGGTTTGATCCGACATCTATTCGTCATGACACAACATATGGATTGTCGATGTCAAGCATAAGTCCAAGTTGAGTACATCTTCCCGTCATATTACGACGCTGGTCCATGCACATATTCCAGGACCAGTGGACACATGGAGAGAGTTCCCGGTGCCCGTCCGGGATCAGTTATTTGACATGTTCACGGTATTTTTAAATCTTAGATAACTATCGTCATTTATTTAATTACTATCCATGTTCGTGCAAAAGCTGAGTAATTTCATTTCTTACAGCGGAGGTTCACATTCACGAGACCCGAGGATCTCCCTCGCTCGAGCCGTCTGGGTCTACTGCCCAGACTAATTTAAGAAAGTCGATGTGGGAGGCCCGGACAAGGCGCAAAAGAGCACAGGCAATAGGGATCCTAGGGCTTGGCTTGATGACGGCCCTTCTTGGCTGAGGAAGGATTATTGGCAGTCCCTTTGTGAGCGATGGGCTGCTGGACCATGGCAGCAGCGGTCACAGGCGGCCAGACGCAACAGATCAACTCATCTCCGAGAAGAATGTGCATACTAGTGGGTCCATATCTTATGCGACCCACAGTCAAAAATTGGGTAGCATAATATTGTTCAATTGTTTAGTACATTGATTATTATGGTCAAACTAACTACTTCCGTTGAATTATAAGCATCACGAGCTCGAGCGTGCCCCTACCTTTCGCGAGTTATTTGATCGGACTCATAAGCGGAAGGGGACAGATGACTATGTAGCGAGAGTGCCCGCACGATCGTTGTAAGTCAACCTATAATTTGAATTCATTATGATATAAATAATTTATTTTTAATAATTAATTTTAATTTATTTTGCAGGAGAGGTACGACAGGACGATGACGGAGCGTTATGCAGAGGGCACTCCTCAGCCAGAGTTGGATGCAGAGGCTTGGTCGGGCAGCGGAGAGCCGAGGAAGGGCCGAGTGTAGCGCTTTGGGATAGCCTGGATACTCAACCATGTTGTCCTCATTTGCCAGTTCGATCGCTCTCGGCACAACGCGAGTTCATCTTCTGCGCCGCCCGTCAGTGGTGTACAGGACATTAGAGGCATCATTCGGAGGAGCTACGTACAGAGCTACAGACCCAGCGGAAGAGCTACAGACGCAGCGGGTAGAGCTGCAGGTGCAGCGGGTAGACATAGAGACGCAGCGGGCACAGCTACAGACGCAGTTCACGATATGCTTCAACAGTTCCTCTCATAATGCAGGGAGTACACCCCACACAGCCAGCAGCTCAGGTCATTTATTATTAATTTCATATACTAGGATTGGGTGGGCATCTCCGACACGACCGGGTGGGTTAAAGCGACGTGTAGAAACTGACGGAATCCAATTTGGATCTCCGGATTGCCTGGCCATTCAAACGACCGATCTAAAAACCCCCAACTTCATATAAAGCCTTAACACACCAACCCGGGGTCCAAAATCCCAAATAGGGATCGGATCGACGTGCCGTTTTCTCCGACACGACCGGTGGGTTAAAGCGACGTGTAGAACTGACGGAATCCATTTGGATCTCCGATTGGCCTGGCCATTCAAACGACCGATCTAAAAACACCCACTTCATATAAAGCCTTAACACGCACAACCCGGGGGTCCAAAATCCCAAATAGGGATCGGATCGTGTCCGTTTTCTCCGACACGACCGGGTGGGTTAAAGCGACGTGTAGAAACTGACGGAATCCAATTTGGATCTCCGGATTGGCCTGGCCATTCAAACGACCGATCTAAAACACCCAACTTCATATAAAAGCCTTAACACACACAACCCGGGGGTCCAAAATCCCAATATGGATCGGATCGACGTGCCGTTTTCTCCGACAACGACCGGGTGGGTTAAAGCGACGTGTAGAAACTGACGGAATCCAATTTGGATCTCCGGATTGGCCTGGCCATTCAAACGACCGATCTAAAAACACCAACTTCATATAAAAGCCTTAACCACACAACAACCCGGGGTCCAAAATCCCAAATAGGGATCGGATCGACGTGCCGTTTTCTCCGACACAACGACCGGGGTGTTTAAAGCGACGTGTAGAAACTGACGGAATCCAATTTGGATCTCCGGATTGGCCTGCCATTCAAACGACCGATCTAAAACCTAACACCCAACTTCATATAAAGCCTTAACACGCACACCCCGGGGTCCAAAATCCCAAATAGGGATCGGATCGACGTGCCGTTTTCTCCGACACGACCGGGTGGGTTAAGCGCGCGGTAGAAACTGACGGAATCCAATTTGGATCTCCGGATTGGCCTGGCCATTCAAACGACCGATCTAAAAACACCCAACTTCATATAAAGCCTTAACACGCACAACCCGGGGGTCCAAAATCCCAAATAGGGATCGGATCGACGTGCTGTTTTCCCTCTCCGACACGACCGGGTGGGTTAAAGCGACGTGTAGAAACTGACGGAATCCAATTTGGATCTCCGGATTGGCCTGGCCATTCAAACGACCGATCTAAAACACCCAACTTCATATAAAAGCCTTAACCACACACAACCCGGGGGTCCAAAATCCCAATAGGGATCGGATCGACGTGCGTTTTCTCCGACCCGACCGGGTGGGTTAAAGCGACGTGTAGAAACTGACGGAATCCAATTGGATCTCCGGATTGACCTGGCCATTCAAACGACCGATCTAAAAACACCCAACTTCATATAAAAGCCTTAACACACACAACCCGGGGGTCCAAAATCCCAAATAGGGATCGGATCGACGTGCCGTTTTCTCCGACACGACCGGGTGGGTTAAAGCGACGTGTAGAAACTGACGGAATCCAATTTGGATCTCCGGATTGGCCTGGCCATTCAAACGACCGATCTAAAAACACCCAACTTCATATAAAAGCCTTAACACACACAACCCGGGGGTCCAAAATCCCAAATAGGGATCGGATCGACGTGCGTTTTCTCCGACACGACCGGGTGGGTTAAAGCGACTTGTAGAAACTGACGGAATCCAATTTGGATCTCCGGATTGGCCTGGCCATTCAAACGACCGATCTAAAAACACCCAACTTCATATAAAAGCCTTAACATACACAACCCGGGGGTCCAAAATCCCAAATAGGGATCGGATCGACGTGCGTTTTCTCCGACACGACCGGGTGGGTTAAAGCGACGTGTAGAAACTGACGGAATCCAATTTGGATCTCCGGATTGGCCTGGCCATTCAAACGACCGATCTAAAAACACCCAACTTCATATAAAAGCCTTAACACGCACAACCCGGGGGTCCAAAATCCCAAATAGGGATCGGATCGACGTGCCGTTTTCTCCGACACGACCGGGTGGGTTAAAGCGACGTATAGAACTGACGGAATCCAATTTGGATCTCCGGATTGGCCTGGCCATTCAAACGACCGATCTAAAAACACCCAACTTCATATAAAAGCCTTAACACGCACAACCCGGGGGTCCAAAATCCCAAATAGGGATCGGATCGACGTGCCGTTTTCTCCGACACGACGGGTGGGTTAAAGCGACGTGTAGAAACTGACGGAATCCAATTTGGATCTCCGGATTGGCCTGGCCATTCAAACGACCGATCTAAAAACACCCAACTGAAATAACGGATCTAAAAATACTATTGTTTCACAAGTTTTAAATTTCACTATTGAAAATAATGTATGTCTTTTATTTATTATTAATGTTTCTCATTTTAATTGTTTTAATATAGGATCCAGCTCCAGACGATGACGAGGCAGGGACAGCAGACGATCCAGCAGATTTATCTTGATATTTGTATTCATTATTCTGTATATTTTATATTTATTGTATGTTATGATATTATGTTGATTGTGAGTATTTGTTAAATTTATGAATATTGTAGCAGGTTTGACATTGTAGCAGCAGGGTTCACAAACCATTTTTATTTCTTAATTTTAAAAAAAATATGGTTTAATTTCCGACGGATTTACCGACGGTTTATTATCCGTCGGAATTACCGACCGCAATATCCGTCGGTAATTCCATCGGAATATGCTGACAGATGGTTTCCGACCGAAAATGTGTCAGCATTTACGGACCGGTATACCGACGTATTGCCGACGGATAAACCGTCGGTAAATACCGACCGTGTTTCCGACCGATAAATCCGTCGGAGTTATCGACCGAATTCCGACGGATATTTTGTCCGTCGGAAATTTCTGACCAGCTAGTTCCGACGGATCATTTCCGACGGGCTTTAGACGGAAATCGGTCGGAAGGACTCATTTCTGACGGTATTCCGTCGGATTTCCGACGGATTCAATCCGTCGGAAATTCCGCATTTTCTTGTAGTGGTGTTAGCCCTCGCATAGAGGTAGATATCGTATGTGCAAGTGTAAAAGAGAAATTCTTTGTACACGTTACATGTGTCGGCCGTAAACACAAGTGAGATAAATCTTATAACACTTTAAATACTCAAATTCGTCCCCTTATACTCGGGACGGATGTAGAGCGGACAACCCAAAGTCTTTCTCAACACAAAAATCGTTATCTTATATGAAAGATCTCCTAATTTGATAACCCGCGGAAGGTATCTTTGATCTTTTAAACTAGGGATAGTTTAATCCAAAATTTATTTAAAACATTTTGGCACAAAAAATCTTGACTTGGGGAGGAGTGGGTTTAAAAGGCTTAATTAGGTTAACCCCCCATATACCCTCTCTATAACCCAGATTTTGTCAAAAACTTGTTGATTAAGCAAATTTGAATATCACAGTGAAAAAGTTAATTAAGGGTAGATATATCTACCCTAAACCTAGCCAACACGGTTTGTTTTGGAAGTCAAAGTCAATTTCCAGTTTGCAGACAAGTCCCACCAGTTGATTTTAAAAGATTGTTAACACATTAATAAAATAAGTTTACATAGTACAAACATATATAACATAGCAACAAAGAGAACATGAAAATGACAACAAAAGATTACATTGAGAAATTCTTCCAAGATACGAATATATTGTGAACTGCATCATATCTATAAATGTCATGGAGAAGAGAAAACTTGTTATATTACTTAAGTTTTTGAAAGTGGCTAAGAAACTTGTGAAAGTATAATAAATATATTTTCACAAATGCACGATATTGCAGAACTATGAGCAAGAACCCATAGAAGTAAGCAAATTTAAAGAAAGATTTAGTATACTTCATATACACTTTAAGTGCAATATGACTAAGCAATAGTTCATGTGACACCCCTCATATGAGGAGTAATAAAATAATAACTTAATTATAGATGCCACATGAATTTATTGTCTAATCATATTACACTTAAGTGCAATATGAAAATACACTAAATCTTTCTTCAAAATGGTGCGCCTTTGACAAGGTGGAATGCTACATCTCATACTTAACAGTAAAATTGAAGAAAGAGATCGAAAAACGCATACTAATCTATTGTGTGCATTTTTATGAGTCCCATCAATTGATAGCACCATTCACACAAGCCCCTCTTATGATTTTGGCATTTGGTTCTTTTTGTACATCAATCAATGCAGTCCATGAGGGTTTGTTAATTCCTTGTGCACCAATGAGAAAAGGATGAAATATATATATTTGATGTCCACTAGTCAACCAATAAACTAACTTTGGAATTTATTCGGCCAAATGTGATGTTAGGACTTCAACTTTCCCTAAGTTATAAATCATCAATTACATGTGATATTTGACCCATCAAAACTTGGAACCCATTTCGTTCTCACAACATGAATCCAACTTTCCAACCCTAACTTGGGGGATGGAGATGACCCTGTCCCTGTGTGTGCTTTGAAAACCAGTACTTCGTTGACCAACTGGAGGACCAGCTAGCTTTGTCCTAACAACAAGGTCAGCTCTTTGGGTCAGAAAGAAGAGGCAGCGGTCTGAAACTGAGACCAATTCCATTTCTTCCTCAGGGATCTCTCCGTGGTGCGCAGGAGAGGAAAATGGGTTCCATATTTCGTCAACTTGGCCTTCCAAGTTCTCCCTTTCACATGCAGCTTATGGAATCAGTCATATCAAGATGATAAAACATGATACCAGGAAAAGAAAAAAAAAAAAAAGGAAGAGAAGTGACAAAATCTATTTATGTCTCGTCTCAAATCTTTGTCACAAACAAGTATCGCTAAAAAGAAATCTAATTCTTATGTGTTAACAAAGTAAGTGAGATATGGGACTTAAGCCTGCAATGAGGACAAGCAATGAGAAGCACCTCATGACTTATAGGTGTTGGGAAATGTTTTATACCCGTGCGTCCGGATAAATGATTTACTCGAGCGTCGGGTCAAGACGCACCCATATTGGGCACCCGCTTCAATACGAAAAGATGACTCCATAATAATGTGATGATTGTGGGACCCACCCTATATATGTTCGGGGCGGCCGACGTCATTGAGTTTGTAGCAAACTGTCCTCCTTAATCAAAAGCCATTATCAATATATAAAAGTAACATACATAATGTAGATGCATTATTTCATGTGCTTTTCTAGATACTCATCTTTAACCATACCTTTATCTAATCTGTTTTAATACCTCAAAATCTACTAAATAGAGTTGTCGTACCCTCAAATGTCAAATTTCAGGGGTATATATATAAGTACTATTTTTTATAAGAGTATACATCACAAAGATTTCTGTGTATTCGTGCTAATTTTTGAGGGTTTCAGGGATGCAGGTATAAATTAAAATGGGGTACATCAGTCATTTACACAGATTTTAGTGGTGCATCAGTACTTTTCCCCTGAATTTATGAACAGCTCACCTATATATTTCAATCTAAGAAGAATACATTTCTAGTATAAATTTACCAGCATTAGGTAAACTTGCCAAAAACTCAAAATCAGCAAAAATCGATTTTGCCTGCGTGTCGCACGATCCGTGTCGATGATGTAAAGTGGGATTTACCATTTAAAAAAGGAGAAAGACTTGTGCACTTTGAGAAAGTACAAAAATTTTAGTCATCATGTACTTCTCCTTTCTCATTGGTGAAAATCATCATGATGACTAGATCTCTCTTCTCTTCTCCACCAATGGGAAGGGAGAAGTGCATGATGACTAGGACTTTTGCACTTTCTCAAAGTGCACAAAGTCTTTCTCTTAAAAAGAAGTAAAAGAGTCCACTTTGCACCGTAGAAAACCATGTCGACGATCCCAATCGATTTCTCGGAAGCGAATTCCAACCCTTTCGACCACGGTAGGAAGAGAAAATTTTGGATAAACTCCTACCCCAACTTATCACATAAAAAAAAAACAATCATTGCCCACTTGACCCTTAGGAAAAAAATATCATTTTTTTGGGCTTAATTCGGATTAGCAAGTTATCTCACCTATCTAGGCTGGACAAGTTAACCCTGCATTGACACCATCATACCTTGCCATAACCCTCATACCCTGTGGTTATCTTATCTGCAATACCAAACTCACGTAAATACTAATCTTTTTTTTTGGACAATAAGTAAATACTAATCTTACCTTAATTTACACCACCATACCTAGATATTAGCAAGGGACTTACCAAAATGTAGGTATGTAAATGGATCGGGATTGGTTTAATTAGACCAATATTATATGTTACCCGCGAATATTATATAAATATCATACCCAAATAATATCCTATTATTTTTTATGGGTATGGATACGGATAAATATCCATCACATATATCCACGGATATTGATTTTCTTTTAAATTTGTTTTTCTAAGTTAGAACTACAATTTAAATATACTACGTAGTAAATGTTAAAATTCATAAGTTAGAACAATAATATAAGTTACTAATTTCTTATTTATTAAAACCAAGTTCAGATCAAATATGGATTTAGTGCACTAAATTTATATCCGACCCGATATTCAGCGAATATTTTAAAAATATCTGAATTCATATTCATATCCGATTATGTGAGTATTACTCGATCCATTACAGATCGAGTGACACAAATAATCAGATTTTCAAGTTTTTTTTTTGACATCTCCACCAAAGATCTGTATAAAAGTCCACCTTCCTTTCTTCAGCAAGGCAGAGTCCAGATAAAAGATGATGGGCTTGTGCGTAAGGTAAGAAGACTCCAAATATATTGATTTAATTGGATTTTTGGATATTTTTGTATCAGTAAATCAGATGTTTCTTACTTGTGTTTCAGCTTACTATTATAAACTGTGGGACGCAAAGGTTGACAACACACATGATTTTAGTCTTTCTCAAACTTGGGCAGTATAAAAGATGGAAGCACCCACACTGGCAGCAAGATGGACAGTAAGCAAACATTTTAACTTATATTCATAATATATATATATATACATACATATTATGAATATTATGAATAGGCCGGGAAGAACTTACTTTGTATAATCAATGGGTCGGGATGAGCTTAACATTTGTGTCACCCCCCATTAATTCTTCTTTGTTCATATATAGGGCCATTCACTACAACAAAACTGGGCAACACTTACGTCGAAAAAGCGTAAGTGTAAGTGTCAAACCGTAAGAACAGACCTATACTTACGGAACTTCCTACGGTTCGTTTTCGTAAGTACAGCAAGCGTGCTATAACCTTACTTACGGTTAAGAATACGTAATAAATACATTCGTTTATAAACCGTAATATATAGACTTGGCTTACTTTTATAAAGCGTAAGTATACATATGGAAGACCGTAAGTATACTTGGCCTACGTTTATAATCCATAATTTGACTAAAAATATAGCCTACATATTTACATACATCCATACACATAGCACACAACCTGCATATTTACATACACAATCCACACACATAACACATAACCTGCATATTTACATACACAATCCACACACATAGCACACAACTTGCATATTTACATTACACAACTTACACTGTTTGAAAAGAAACATTCACATAATTACACCGCCAAAACAAGTGCATATAGCACTGATTTATATCACACCACAAATCTACAACATAAAATTTAAACATCACATATGTACACATCATTGTTTGTCCTGAGGATAAGACAATCATAATTGTTTTGGTCATAACATAAATCCAATGACCATAATTGTTTCATAAGGTGAGAGTGGACAATGTTAGTCCTATACTTAAGGAGGAGAGCTGTTATGTTGGCACAATAAAAACTTTAGTGTGTCATCTAACTCAACCTGCAAAATAAAAATCATTCAATTAGTATACATATAAACAAGTTCATTTATTTTCAAAAAAATTCTGCAAAATAAAACTTCAAGTGTCATAAACTTACAAAGGTCTCTGAACCACACAATGTGACTTCCAACAGCATCTTGGACGGTTTTTCGTTCATCATCTTCCACAAATAGCTCAATGGGTTTGTAAGAAAACAAAATAGCTACCTCATAATACTCCTCACCCAAACTCTTACCCATAACCATCTTATATTTATCTAACGACATGATTATGGCATTGGCTAACGGTGTCCTTCCATGTCCACACAACTTCATTTTCTTGCCCAACATCAAACTCTATTATTCAATTCATTTCATAGATCACACATCAAGACACAATTGAGTTTCTAATGAGAATATAAAACATAATGAGATATGAACATATTTACCTCTTTTCCTTTAGGTTCTATTACACTTGCAGATGATTGCACACATCTTTTCATATTGGGAGTACTTTCTACCTGTTTCGACTGTCAAGAAAGAAGAAGAAGACTAGTAAGGAAAAAATTATTTCACAAAGAAACTCATAAGCACAAGCCAGGAGTTTATTTCTACTACTGCAAATGTATTAGTGTTAAATAAGTGAGAGTGCTGCAATGTATGTTCATTGTAATCAGCTCCTACCCAAGTTGATGAAGTGAGCAAAGGAAGTGGACTAGTCCATTGGGGGCTTAAATCCAAGAAGAAAGGCCATTCCATTCTAGAGCAGGTTTTATTATGCAGAAATGGATTATACTAGAACTATATATGTGACAGAAGAGAAAACACCTATTTGATTAAACTATTTGGTCAAATGAGTTTCTGGATCCAAAACTAGAGACAGTGGTGTCCAACATGGTAACGCCCCTATTTCTAAGACTGAAATCAGATGGAATTTGGACAGGTTTGGAAGATGTAAATAAAGCTTGAAAGTAATGGATGAAGTGAGCAGGAGGCACCAGGTCAGCTGTGAAGAATCATGCAAAAAAAGAATGCCATTTAGTTTGTTGCAAGGAAGAGAATGGATCTAAGAACTCATGAATTTCAGCGAGGATTTTAAGAAGCATCTACGTATGGGTGAATCTGCCTCATACAACCTGCATATTACCAATTTACATGTTAACATCCCGAATGATTATATGCAGAAAATATCCTTACCTGCACTCCTGCAGCATCAAAAACAAAGACCTTCTGGAGCATAGCTGCAACTGCAAGAGCCACTGCAACTGCAAGAGCCACTACACAGACCCCAAAAAAATGGTTTACAGCATAAAGCACAAGAAAGATATAGCAAAGCCGCATGCTAGCTAGCAATGGACACAACATATTAACAAGATTATATTTTGCAATTCTAACGTGTGAAGAACAAGATTAATATTCAGAGGAAAGAGCACCTGGCACCTAAATGCCTTTTCCTTCGTAACTAAAGTGTGGTAGATTGTGGAGTTCATGAGTTTTAACTTTTTCTTTCTTTCAGGGAGTGGAAGAAGGAAGCTGCTGATATTTTTGTTAGGAGGAATTTCTCCTCCTGTCATGATTGTATCACCTCTGCTTAGTAATAAAATTGGTGGTGCAGTACAAATTTTTTTCCAAACATAAAGATCTATTTTGAGCAGTTCACATAAGAACAGTGACAAAAAAATTTTATTATTAAGCAAAAATACAAATTAAAAAATCTTAAAATTTTTCTCCAAACAACATACATAGAACTATGGATTTTTCATTCCCTAAGAAATAGAACACTTCCACAAATTCATAACATCAGCATCATTAGATCCTGACCCCATATATTTGGTTAGGTACATCGATATGTTCTGCCATCTAATCTATTAATGCCACATTTGTTGCTTAAACCTCTACCCTCTCACGTAGGACCTAGTTATAATAACTATAATTGACCAAATTTCAAAGCTCCATATGAAACATCACACAGACAGGCCAACTGAAACATTTGTGAAACATCAGATGCGGCCACACTTTAGCAATTGAGAAAAAACTAACCTACCCGATCGAGTTAAGCTGAAAGTGTCAGAATAGGCTTCTGCATTCACAAACAAACAGCACTCGGATTCAACCCCAGAACAAACAACACAGTAATCAAAGTTCATCATCATGAAAAAAAGACAAAATAAACGACACACAATAGAAGAGAGAATAGAGAAGCACTCAAATCTGACAATCCAATAATGTAGTACCTCTGCTTACCAGCTGCTACCAGCTGCTTATTATAAGACCCATCACTGTACCAACTGTATAAGACCCATCACTGTTACTAGCTGCTTATTATAAGACCCATCACCCTCCCGTCTTTAATCTGACAATCCAACAATGTAGTACCTCACATGAGATTAGATTATAGAGCTGAGGCTGGCTCTTGCACGGGCAGCTCCACCTCTGACCCGCCAGCAAGACTTCACTGCAGCTTCCTCCTCTCTTCGATCGCTCTCTTGCTGCTCCATGGTCTCGTAAAAGGTGCGTCCCTTGTCTCCGGCGGCCACACCGTGAGTGCCCCGCTGAACAGGGAAAGGCACTCGAACACCACGAAGAAGAGCTGGGGCTGACCCGCCCTAGCACGACGAGTGCGGCACCACCGTCGCCCTAAGCATCAGTGCCTGCCGCAGCATGGACACCGCGGAGTTCCTCACGTTTGTGGGGAACAGCTCCACGCAGTACACGTACAGCACGTCGAAGGCCGTGGATGCCGCCATGAACCCCACCGCCTCCGCTGCCATGAACCCCAACGCCTCCGCTGCCGTGGATGCCGCCATAAATAAAACGCACAACAAATTCGCCAGATAGCACACGAAAAGTTGGAGGAAAAAAAAACACAACAAGGATAGGAGGATCCAAAAGCAGATTTGGGCGAAAACGAACGCAAATAGGGAGACCGCACTGGACGAAGGTGAGACGCTCCAGAGCCTGGCGGAGAGGAAGGCGACGGGGGCGAGGACCGAGAGGGAGAGCAGCGAGAGGATCAGGATCCTCTGGCATCTGAGGCCCTGCTTCATTTAAAACCACCCGCGGCACGACAGCCTCCCTTGTCGCTGTAGCTGCTGCTCCCCCCTCCCCGCGGCGGGAGAGAGCATGGCGGGGGCCAGCCACCGATCGAGCTCGAGCGGGCCACCGCTGTGGCTCCCCCAGCCTTGCTCTCCCCTTCCCTCCTGGTCGTGCTGGAGCAGCCCGAGAAGGAAAGCACGAGAGAGAGAGAGACGTGAACACCGGAGGAAGAGACGAAAGGGGAGGGGGAAAGCCGGCAATGTTTCCAGAGGGAAAATGGGGTTTGGTACCTCAATCTCACCGGAAGGGATGCACTCGATCTCGCAAACGGGATGACCTCAATCTCGTCGGTTGCGCAGAAGAATAGTGGGGAGATGGGGGATGGCAGAGCACCGGGGAGGAGGGTTTTGTTTTGAGAGAGAGAGAGAGATAAACTGTAGCCGATCGGGGGAGGAGGGTTTTTTAGATTTTATTTTGAGAGAGAGAAAAGTTGAGAAGAGGCGGGATTTGCGTAAGAGGAGCCCCGCCAACAAATTTTTTTTGGTCTATTCATACGTTCTCCAAATTTTTACGCAGTAGTTAATATTTATTCTTACGGTGTACTTACGGTGTTGGAGATATAATATTAAAAATTAATAAATTTTCTAACAACGTAAGTATAATAGATAATACCCTACGAAATAAGAAAACCGTAACCAACTTTCCGTAAGTGTTGCCCACTTTTGTGTAGTGATTTATAGTTCACAGGATGAGGTTGATAACCCAAGAAAACTATGCTAGAAGATTTAAGATACATCATGATTGAGGAATGCCTGCAGGGTGGTGCATGTTATTGCCTCCCTCATCTTATTTATTAAGTTTGGCACACACATATTATTGTATTATAAATGAGAGAGAGAAAGAGAGGGAGTTAATTGTCTCCTTCCATATATCTGAACTCCTCATGTCTGTCCTTTTTATGAATTTAATGGCAGTCAAAACTACTTGGTCATAAGAGTGATCTAAGGGATAGTTATAAAAGTGATCTTCTTATATACGTGGAGTCCACATAATGAGAAATATGTATTGTCTTCCAGAGAAGGTAATAATAAAATTAATATAAATTGTTTGACAAATAATGTTATTAGTTGAGAGTCTGTTAAAATCCTTCTCTCTCTTTTAATCAATAGAATTGTTTACTACCCAATCCATATCAACTCTATGAAGGGCAACAAACATTTCTCTCCATAATAGCTTCTAGTCGTGGAGGGATAGAAAGTGATCAAAAGTTGATCTTTTTATGCGGAGAAATGCTAGATTTTGTTATGAAAAGTAATTTAATTTTCTCGCCATCATCGACAGGATTGGGTCATGTGGACGGAGGTCCTACCTTATATAGCCATTAAAGGTGAGAAATAAATAGTTAATGGTGACAAATTATTTTTAGATTAAAATAAAATGTGCAAGGAAAAAAAGAAGAAAAGTGGGAAACTATTGTGATCCATGAGAGTTGCCCACGGACATAAAGATGTAGGCCCCAAGCCATGATGTGGCCCATGCCCATTTGTCGAACAACTCCTATCGAATGCAAAGTTGTTCTTGGTGGGGGACTTGTGTACAATCTGTGCGAATTTTTAGACCATATTTGGTATCAAGATAGACTGAGAATAGAATGAGATATTTTCAAAGTTTTGAAGATATTTTTAAAATTATCCATGAGAGTTGCCACGGACATAAAGATGTAGGCCCGAAGCCATGATGTGGCCCGTGCCCATTTGTCGAACAACTCCTATCGAATGCAAAGTCGTCTTGGTGGGGGACTGTGTACAATCTGTGCGAATCTTTAGACCATATTTGGTATCAAGATAGACTGAGAATAGAATGAGAATATTTTCAAAGTTTTGAAGATATTTTAAAAATTATCCATGAGAGTTGTCCACGGACATAAAGATGTAGGCCCCAAGCCATGATGTGGCCCGTGCCCATTGTCGAACAACTCTATCGAATGCAAAGTCGTTCTTGGTGGTGGGACTTGTGTAAATCTGTGTGAATCTTTACACCATATTTGGTATTAAGATAGACTGAGAATAGATGAGAATATTTTCAAAGTTTTGAAGATATTTTTAAAATTTTAAAGTTATCCTCAATTTATCCTCATTCTATTTTAATACCAAACAACCTCTTAATATCTAGAACGGGTAAAAAATCATTTCTCTTTCATGTGTACTTTTTTTTAAAAAGGTACCACTCATTGTTTATATACATAATAATTAATGTGACTCCGTCATGTAGTTTATATTAAAAAATAATCCCTGCAGCTAAAAGTCATGACCTGTACTGTAGTCAAAACATAATTAATTCAAAATTAACTGTTGTTACTAATGTTTTGACTAACTAGCTAGCAAAAACAATTGCCTTTGTGCATTGATGTATGTGCAATTAAAATAACATCACTCGTTAAACATAAATAGCAAAATAACTTTCTAGTCATGAAGGTTGACCGAAAAGGATATGGTCATAAGTAGTACAACTTATTTTTTACATACATGAAGGTTTGGTAGGACGATTTGGTCATATTAATTAATGATGACAGGTTGCCCTATAAATATGAAGAACAAGGCCATAGAGGCCTGTATGGTGTTCTCTGTTGGATGAAAAGACTTGGGCTGAAAAGATGATTTCTTGGTGTATCTTCTTGACGATTTGTTCTTTTGCATCATTAAGTCACGGAGGCATGCACAATGATCTATCCAAGGTTTTGAAGCTAGACAAAGGAGTAATCATGTCTTTTGAGGTAATATATAAAGATATGAAACTTGGGTCAAATTTTCCTTTTCTTTCTTTTCCCTATCTTAGTTGAATGTGGTCACGGATAGGTGACCTTTGGTAAAGAGGAGAGGAGAAGAAAGAGAGAGAAATGATAGAAGATAGAAATAAGACTCATCAGAATGAAGTATATATCTTCGCATGAACATTGTGTTTTATGACTCTCAATCAATTTAGAGATTGGTGGATGTTAGGAAGACCTAAACATTTTCAGATATTGCAACATGATGATGTTATCAATTTATGTTTGATATTTAGATAGATAGGGATAGAGTGGGGTTATCCTCAAAATTTTGAAGATAACCTCAAAATTGAGGATAACCTCACTCTATTCTCAGTCTATCTAAATACCAAACATGATTAATGTATTATGTTATGGTATTCTGATCATTATGAAATTGTCTTTACATAGGATGATGGTCATATTATCGACTGTATTGATATCTACAAACAACTGCTTTCCAACATCCGTTATTGGTTAACCATACAATTCAAGTAAGTATTAATGTTGCCTTTTCTCAATATCTTTCGTTCACAAACTTGTGTCATTTGATTCATTAGTTAAAGGGCCAATCGTTTCTTCGGTGGAAGATATTATTTTAAAATTTCAAAAGACAACACTCAATTATGTAGTGACTCAAATTAAAGAAATCCTTGCCCCTATAATGTCCATCACAACACACCATTGCCTTCAAAATATATATGATCATGCATAAATTTTGTTTATTGTTGTACGTAGCTGAAACCAGATGATCTTCCAAATGAAACAAGTGACCATGTAATGGAGGCTCCTCGTCAGTTCAACTTAACCAAAAGTTGCCCTAAAGGATCAATACCTATTGAGAGGACCCAAAGAAATGATCAGTTTGGGGGCAACCATGTGTACAAAAGTCCCCCTTACTTTCTTCAGCAAGCACCCATATTAGGTATTGATGGGTATGTGCATGAGGTGAGAGATATATAGTCTCAAAATATAGATATATATATATATATATATATATATATATATATATATTGATTTGATTGGATTTTCTGAATATTTTGGATCAATAAATCAGATATTTCTTGCGTTTCAGTATGCTACTATTGTAGACACCGGTGCTTACTATGGTGCAAAAGCCACCATGAGCCTGTGGAACCCAAAAGTTGAGACACCTCATGAATTTAGTCTTTCTCAAATGTGGCTAATATCAGCAGATAAAAAACCACACTGGAAGCCGGATGGATGGTAAGCAATTTTAACCTCTATTCTAACATAATATTATATTATATATATATATATATATATATATATATATATATGTTGTTCAAGAGCGACAAGAATCATTCATGCATGCAATAAAAGTTGTATAGGATGGCATTTTCCTGCAGTCTTCATGCAGATCCAACGTTATTTTCTAACAATAAATTTGATATAGGGATATTATTATAATAGTACTCATGCCTTTAGGTTCCTTGCATTTAAGGAATCATCTCTTATAATTATAATTGTTAAAAAAATGGTAGGGAACTTATAGTGCAGCCACACTGCCTCCAAACCACATAATATATATATATGGGTATGTGTTTTGTGATTGATTCCTTCTCCCCCCTCTTTCTTCTTCTTCTACTTTTATCCATCGTTACAGGATACTCCGGTTCTTAACAATATGTTGATGTGTTCTCCTGATATGTATGAGATGTTGCTATGTGATTATAAAATTACTAGTTCAGCATCCAATTAAGTTCAGCCAATCATACATATGGAAACCAGAGAAGGCAACAAAATAATGCTAATGATTTTAGTGCTAATAAGTTAAAACAATGGATGAATTCTTTACCATTTAAAGATTTTAAAATTAATCGAGCAAGTCAAAATTTACAAAATGTAATCTCATTCTTGTGAGTACATGTAGTACTTGTCACAACATCCAAGCAAGGGCTATCTTTTCACAAAGATTTCATGGTGTTTTTTTTTTGTCCATTGGGAGCTTGCTGTCTCAGATTGCAGAGAATAATTATATATATTGTGTAGTTAATTAAACTGGAAGTCATCATCCAAATCTCTTGCAAAATTCCCCATATTCGCTACCATGTTGACAATAAGTATTAAATGTGGATATATAGTTAATTATCTGACATCAAAAACCTCAATTTTCAGGTGTATCCACAATTGTATGGTGATTCACAAACTAGGTTCTTCATATTCTGGACAGTAAGTACTTGTTATCCCTCTCTGTACTCGTAATATAAGTACTTGTTATATATATATATATATATATATATCCCTCATTACTTGTAATAAGTTCTTGTTATCTCTCATTACTTGTGTGTTAAAGCTCCATTAATTTAGTGTAAGCATAATGCATGATATATATATATTTTTCTTTTGATTCACATATTTTAATATCCATTAATTTAGTGTATGCTTGCCATGCAAAAATTTCTATTTTATTAATCAGTTTAATGTTAATTTGCAGGCAGATGGATACCGTACTGGTTGCTACAATTTACGTTGCCCAGGTTTTGTTCAAACCAATAATAGATTTCCACTTAATGGCGTTCTACGGCCCATTTCGGTGTATGGAGGTGATCAATTTGATATAACCATTCAGATATTCAAGGTAATGCACTAATCTTATCTGTTTGATACATCACCTTTTTTGAGATTTGAAAGATGAAAAATATTAGCATAAATTAATTCTTGAAAAGGTCTTATGCCCAACTTAGATGTACTCACCTTACAATTCAAAAGCAGTGTTCCCAAGTTCTAGCTAGGTTGCCAAACTTAAACAATATATTCACCATACGATTGTTATACTAATTAAGAAAGAAAATAGAAAAGTAGTTTGGCGACGATGGTAAAACATAAAAAAATGACAGTGTCTCTTCTTTCTTTATCCTGTCTGCCAATCTATTGTGGACACTCTCCACGAAGTAAAAACTCCATCACCTCTACATATTTAATATGTAAATTCAGTTGAATGTTGAGGAAGATGACATGTTTAATATGCATATTACAACTATGAATTCAACTGTCTTTGTATCTTTTATTACTAACAATTGTTATTTTATCACTATATAATATTTCTTATGCATCTTAATTGTTCTTAGATATGTATTTTTTATCACTATATATATATTTCTTATGCATCTTAAAATGTTCTTAGATATGTTATTTTTTAAAAATATATTAATATATTAAAAATATTCAAATTAAAAATTCTATACATCGCACGAATATAGAGCTAGTATATATATAAGAGAGAGAGAGAGAGAGAGAGAGAGAGGAGAGGAGAGGAGAGAGAGGGAGAGAGAGAGAGAGAGAGAGTCTGGGCTACTCGATCACCGCCTTGTTCAGTTTCTATTGGAGTGGCTTTTGATTTAAGAAGAAGGTAAGGGCTTGTTGCTCCTTATATATATATATTTTTAATTTTTTCTGCTTTCATTAGTATGGAGCTTTCACAATCTTTATAAATTCCTTGGTTATGCATTAAGGGTAGGAAAACAAGGAATTGGTGGTTATATTTACAGGGATACCCATGGGGTATTGGCCAAATGAACTGGTGGAAGGTTCTAGCTAGAGGTGCAAGGCTCGCTACTTTTGGAGGTGAGGTTGCGTATAAGAGATCAATCAAGAGAACGCAGAGTGACGAGCACACAGATGGGCAGCGGCCATTTTGCTTCAGAAGGCTTTCGCAAGTCCAGCTTCTTCAGGAACGTCATGGTTGTCAACACCTCCAACTGGTATGGAATCCCTGGCCATGTTAAAGACGATGTGACCAGCAGCGCATGTTATGACGTACAAGCAGCACTTGTCAGGAGTACTACATGGGGTTACTTCTTCTATTATGGAGGACCTGGTAGATCCGACAAGTGCTCTTGATCCATGCGTCCTACTAAATTTTTTTTTTCAGAAGAACTAGCGAGGGTCTTTTGAGAATGATTAGTGTTCGTGTGCACGGAGTCATGATACTCATGCGTAAATACAAACATATTCGGATATGGTAAGATTCGGATCCATCCGAGTCGTATCTACGCACAGATATCATGATACCCGTACGCTACAGACACTAATCATTTATGAGGGTTTATGATATGTGATCTGTTCTTTGGTAATAAGAATATGCACAGAGGCCCCATGTCACAAGGGGAGTAGGACTGCTCTTGCATATGCATTCTCAAATTATAGTTATGTGTTGATCATTGAGTGGGTTGAAGAATATTAGCATTAATCCCAATGCAAAAGTAAGGTGTGCATGGGAGTCCTCTATCTATAGAAGTAGATCTGGTCAAATGCATGAGAAGGTAACACAAATAGATGGTGTTTAAGAGCTCTAGAGTGTACGTACGTAAGCTTATATTTACAAAAAAAAATAATCCTAAATGTAATTTTATAGGGCTTAATTACCCTAAAAAAACTTTAATGCTAAATGCAAAATTACCATTATCCTTATGTTTAAGCCGTCAAATATTAATTACTAAGAATTTAGACCATTACGTCCCAAAATTTGAAGAGACAATTTTTATTTCCTTTCAAACCAGAATATGACAGTGAAAACAATCCATCTTAACTAATGCAAGAGAGTACACACGCAAATTCCCAGACCGAACACTAATTACCCGTATTTTATAGTTGTTCTAGATCTATGAGTATTATTAATTAGAAAAAAATATCGATCAATCTCTATTTTTTGGAGACTTATTTTTAAGTCTCTGACTTACATACTTATACTTACAGAGAAAATATGTAGCTACATAACTTTCTCATTGATTCTAGCAATAATATATAACCTTAAGTATATCCTACCATACCCCTCTCTGCGCTTATAGGGAGTAGACATCAATCTAGCTAAGTGTGTCTCATTTTTCAATCCATTATTGTATACAAATTTTTTCCCATCATTCTCTAGTAATCATGTACATGTTAACACACCAACTCCGTCGAATTTTTGGTAAATACTTTCGCCCAATTTCGTCTTGCACTGCAATGAGTATTCCACCTCATTCTTCCAAAAGATCTTTCTCTCCATCGTTTAACAACCTTCAATTATGCTCATTTTTTCATTAGTTATGAGCGGACCATCCTCTAATCTTCCTACATCAATAGACAATATTTTTCTTTCAAATAAGCATAATAATTGATATGTAGTTGTATGCTGGTTGCGATCAGAATATCTAAAATATAAATTGATGACAGTTTAGTATGTTATGTAAAAATTGAATGTAGAGTTTTTGGAAGTATGCTATTGATGATAGTTCAGTATCTTATAAAGTTGTCTGCAGATGAAGTTGTAGAGTTTTTAGAGTGAGAAAGAAAACTAAACTCAAGCAGTCAGGCTACATGAAGGGAGCAATCAAGTAACTAACAATTTGGTTAAACACACTGCTCTTCTTTTTCTAATAATAAAATGGTCAGACACACCTGCGCATATACATTTAGGTTGGACATCACACTCATGGCAGGAGTCCTACAGTTGGATATATCACTCCCTTAATAAGTGATCAAAAGTTCAAAAGCGGAATATCTGATCTTCCACTCTAACGTGTGAAGTAAAAACTATGCAAGTGTTGTCTATCTCCAAAAGCCTATATTTTTTACCAGTGTGGGCATAATTCTTCTACTATAACATCTACATCCTCCAATCTAAATCTAACTAGCCTAGATAAGTTTTGAATGTTTTGGTGCAAAAGGAAGCAAGGACATGTGCTCCTACCTAGCTAGGACATGAAACTTATGGCAGACACCTTCAAATGGTTAAGAACAATCTCATATGCGATGATACTGGTGAGGGAGGTGCTCTTCCTCACTTGCATCGATGTGATGGCTAGATGCCCCAACCCCACACTTATTCCCCTAATAGATTTCAGATCTGAATAATTGTCCCCTTCTACTTGATGGAGCTGCACATGGTATCTGTCATTGGGAGGGTGATATTACTGCAAGGGAAGGCTCGTCTGTTCTTGCCCACCCACAAATATCCGTGTCCTACACAAGGGGTACGACAATCGGTGTACTAGTACACACGCTCCGGAGTAAATTTCGCCCTAGAAACGGAATTCAACAAAATCAGCGCCTTGTCGACCGACTCGGAGTGCCGATTCCGAATTGTGGTCACATAAGCGATTCCGATGCCCGGGCAAAAAGTTATGCCTAGTTCTTTCGCTAAAGGGGTGGGAATAAACCAGAGGGTGTGACTATATCGGCGATGTTCGTGCACCAATATCTACCACCTGGGGTGGAGATCTCGAGCCGAGTTGAACACGACATCCGATCGCCGTGATAGGTCGACTCCATGTGTTGACCCTGCCAGCGATTTACGGGATCGAGGGATACGTTACTGCCAGAAAACCTTGGAATCGGGGAGATCGTCGGTTGGAATCACAATTTCAAAGTGTGAAACGAAGATTGTTTCACCCCGAAACAACACCTTATCGTCTGAGGCAATAAAGGGGCGACGGGCGCCTCTGAGTGCGGATTCCGAATTGGGGTCTTATAAGTGATTCTGATAACCGAGCGGAAAGTTATGCTCGTTTGAGCGAAGGGGTGTTCGTATGCGATCACATCGGCAACCCGCGACCACGCTCCCAGAGAGGAATTTGGGCGCTGGACCGGAAATCTTCGAATGCGACCTTGTGCCGACCGAGTCAAAGTGCCGATTACGAATGGGGCCTCGCGGGGCGGTTCGATCGCCGGGCGAAACAAATATCCGCATCCTACTCAAGGGGTATGACAATCGGTTACTAATACACACGCTCCGCGGTGGAATTTCAGCCCCCGAACGGAATTCCGCAAAACTAGCGCCTTGTCGACCGTCTTGGTGTGCCGATTCTGAATTGTGGTCACATAAGCGATTCTGATGCCTGCGCGAAAAGTTATGCCCAGTTCTTTCGCTGAAGGGTGGAATAAACTGGAGGGTGTGACTATATCGGCGATGTTTGTGCACCCATATCTACCACCTGGGTGGAGATCTCGAGCTGAGTTGAACACGAAATTTGATCGCCGTGATAGGCTGACTCCGTGTGTTGGCCCCGCCAGCGATTTGCGTGATCGAGGGAGGCGTTACTGCCAGAAAACCTTGGAATCGGGGAGATCATCGGCAGGATTCGCAATTTCGGAGTGCGAAACGAAGGTTGTTTGACCCCGAAATAGTGTCTTATCGCCTGAGGCAATAAGGAAGCGACGAGCGCCTCTGAGTGCTGATTCCGAATTGGGGTCTTATAAGCGATTCTGATAACCGAGCGGAAAGTTATGCCCGTTGGAGTGAAGGGGTGTCCGTATGCGATCATATCGGTAGCCTGCGACCACGCTCCCAAAGAGGAATTTGGACGCTGGATCAGAAATCTCTGAATGCGACCTTGTGCCGACTGAGTTAAAGTGCCGATTACGAATTGGGGCCTCACTGGCGGTTCCGATCGCCGGGCGAATAAATATCTGCGTCCTACCCAAGGGGTACGACAATCGGTGTACTAATACACACACTCCGCAGCGGAATTTCGGCCCCAGAACAGAATTCCGCAAAACCAGTGCCCTGTCAACCGTCTCGGAGTGCCGATTCTGAATTGTGGTCACATAAGCGATTCCGATGCTTGTGCGGAAAGTTATGTCCAATCTTTCACTGAAGGGTGGGAATAACCAGAGGGGGTGACTATATCGGCAATGTTCGTACACCCATATCTACGACCTGGGGTGGAGATCTCGAGACGAGTTGAACACGACTTCCAATCGCCGTGATAGGCCGACTCCGCGTGTTGGTCCCACCAGTGATTCCCGTAATCGTCGGCGGCGCTGCTGCCAGAAAACTTGGGAATCGAGGAGATCATCGGCTGGAATCGCAATTTCGGAGTGGAAATGAAGGTTTTACAACCCGAAATGATGTCTTATCGCCTGAGGCAATAAAAGGCGACGGGGGCCTCTGAGTGCCGATTCCGAATGGGGTCTTATAAACGATTCTGATAACCGAGCGGAAGGTTATGTCCGTTTGAGCGAAGGGGTGTCCATATGCGATCGCATCGGCACCCCGCGACCATGCTCCCGGTGAGGAAATTGGGCGCCGGACCGGAAATCTCCGAATGCGACCTTGTGCTGACCGAGTCAAAGTGTCGATTCCGAATTGGGGCATCGCGGGCGGTTTCGATCGCCGGGCGAACAAATATCCACGTCCTACCCAAGGGGTACGACAATCGGTGTACTAATATACACGCTCCGCAGTGGAATTTCGGTTCCAGAATGGAATTCTACGAAACTAGCGCTCTGTCAACTGTCTCTGAGTGCCGATTCTGAATTGTGGTCACATAAGCGATTCCGATGCCTGGGCGGAAAGTTATGCCCAGTTCTTTCGCTGAAGGGGTGGGAATAAACCGGAGGGGTGACTATATCGGCGATGGTCGTGCACCATATCTACGACCTGGGTGGAAATCTCGAGCCTAGTTTAACCGACTTCCGATTGCCGTGATAGGCGACTCCGTGTGTTGGCCCCACCAACGATTCGCGTAATCGAGGGAGGCGCGACTACCAGAAAACCTGGTATCAGAGAGATCGTCGGCAGGAATCACAATTTTAGAGTATGAAACGAAGTTTTTTCGACCATGAAATGACGTCTTATCACCTGAGGCAATAAGGGGGCGACAGGCGCCTCTGAGTACCGATTCTGAATTGGGGTCTTATAAGCGATTTTGATAACCGAGTGGAAAGTTATGCTCGTTTGAGCGAAGTGGTGTCCGTATGCGTTCGCCTCGGCAGCCCGCGACCACACTCCTGGAGAGGAATTTCGGCGCCGGACCGGAAATCTCCGAATGTGACCTTGTGCCGACCGGATCGAAGTGTCGATTCTGAATTGGGGCCTCGCGGGCGGTTCTGATCGCCGGGCGAATAAATATTCGCGTCCTACCCAAGGGGTACGACAATTGGTGTGCTAATACACATGCTCGGCGACGGAATTTCGGCCCCGAAACGGAATTGGGTGAAACCATCACTTTGTCGACCGTCTCAAAGTGCTGATTCCGAATTGTGGTCACATAAGCGATTCCGATGCCGGGGTGGAAAGTTTGCCCAGTTCTTTCACTGAATGGGTGGGAATAAACCGAAGGGGTGACTATATCGACGATGGTCGTGCACCTTATTTACGACCTGGGGTGGAGATCTCGAGCCGAGTTTAAACACAACTTCCGATCGTCGTGATAGGGCGACTCCGTGTGTTGGCCCCGCCAGCGATTCGCGTAATCGAGGGAGGCGCTACTGCAGAAAACTTGGAAATCGGGGAGATCGTCGGCTGGAATCGCAATTTCGGAGTGCGAAACGAAGGTTTTTCTGCCATGAAAACGACGTTTTCCAAAGGCAATAAGGGGGCAACGGGCGCCTCTGAGTGCCAATTCCGAATTGGGTCGATTCTGATAACCGAGCGGAAAGTTATGCCCATTGAGCGAAGGGGTGTCCATCTGCGATCACATTGGCAGCCCGTGACCACGCTCCCGGAGAGGAATTTGGGCGCCGAAACACAAATCTCTGAATGCTACCTTTGCCAACCGGGTCGAAGTGCCGATTCCAAATTGGGGCCTTACGGGCAGTTCCGATCGCCGGGCGAATAAATATCTGTGTCATACCCAGGGGGTACGACAATCGGTGTACTAGTAAACACGCTCCGCGGTAGAATTTTGGCCCAGAAACAGAATTCTGCGAAACCAGCGCTTTGTTGACCGTCTCAGAGTGCCGATTCTGAATTGTGGTACATAAGCGATTCCGATGCCCGGGCGGAAATATTAGCCCAGTTCATTCCGCTAAACGGCTGGGAATAAACCGGAGGTGTGACTAGATCGGCGATGTTTGTGTGCACCCATATCTACCACCTGGGGTGGAGATCTCGAGCCGAGTTGAACACGACATCCAATCATCGTGATAGGCTGACTCCGTGTGTTGGCCCCGCCAGCGATTTGCGTGATCGAGGGAGGCGTTACTGCTAGAAAACATTGGAATCGGGGAGATCGTCTGCTGGAATCGCAATTTCGGAGTGCGAAACGAAGGTTGTTCGACCCCGAAACAGTGTCTTATCGCCTGAGGCAATAAGGGGGCGACAAGTGCCTCTGAGTGCTGATTCCGAATTGGGGTCTGATAAGCAATTCTTATAACTGAGCGGAAGTTATGCCCGTTGAGCGAAGGGGTGTCCGTATGCGATCGCATCGGCAGCCGCGACCACGCTCCGAGAGGAATTTAGACGCTGGACTGGAAATCTCCGAATGCGACCTTGTGCCGACCGTGTCAAAGTGCTGATTAAGAATTGGGTCCTCGCAGGCGTTTTTGATGGTCGGCGAACAAATATCCGTGTCCTACCCAAGGGGTATGGAAATCGGTGTACTAATACACACGCTCCGCGGAGGATTTTGGGCCCCGGAATGGAATTCCACGAAACCAGTGCCTTGTCGACCGTCTCGGAGTGCCGATTCCGAATTGTGGTCACATAAGCGATTCCGAAGCCTGCGCGGAAAGTTATGCCCAGTTCTTTCGCTGAAGGGTGGGAATAAATTGGAGGGGGTGACTATATCGGCGATGTTCGTGCACCCATATCTACGACCTGGGGTGGAGATCTCGAGACAAGTTGAACCCGACTTCTGATCGTCGTGATAGGCCGACTACGAGTGTTGGCTTTCGCAACGATTCGCGTAATCATGGGCGGCGCTACTGCCAGAAAACTTGGAATCGGGGAGATCATCGACTGGAATCGTAATTTCAGAGTGTGAAACAAAGATTTTTCACCCCCGAAATGACGTCTTATCGTCTGAGGCAATAAATGGGCGACGGGCGCCTCTGAGTGCCGATTCCGAATTGGGGTCTTATAAGCGATTCTGATAACCGAGCGAAAAGTTATGCTCGTTTGAGCGAAGCGGTGTCCGTATGCGATCGCCTCGGCAGCCCGCGACCACGCTCCCAGAGAGGATTTTGGGCGCCGGACCGGAAATCTCCGAATGCGACCTTGTGCCAACCGGGTCGAAGTGCCGATTCCGAATAGGGGCCTCTTGGGCGGTTCCAATCGCCGGCGAACAAATATCCACGTCCAACCCAAGGGGTACAACAATTTGTGTACTAATACACATGCTCGGCGATGGAATTACGGCCCCGAAACGAATTCTAACAAACCAGTGCTCTGTCGACCGTCTCGAAATGTCGATTCCGAATTGTGGTCACATAAGCGATTCCGATGACGGGGCGGAAAGTTATGCTCAGTTCTTTCACTGAAGGGTGGGAATAAACCGAGGGGGTGACTATATCGACGATGGTCGTGCACACCCATATCTACGACCTGGGGTTAAGATCTCGAGCCGAGTTGAACACAACTTCCGATCGCCGTGATAGGCCGACTCCGTGTGTTGGCCCCTCTAAGCGATTTACGTAATCGAGGGAGGTGCTACTGCCAAAAAACTTTGGAATCGGGAGATCGTCGGCTGGAATCGCAATTTCGGAGTGCGAAACGAAGGTTTTTTGACCATGAAACGACGTCTTATCGCCTAAGGCAATAAGGGGGCAACGGGTGCCTATGAGTGTCGATTCCGAATTGGGTTTTATAAGCGATTCTGATAACCGAGTGGAAAGTTATGCCCATTTGAGCGAAGGGGTGTCCGTATGCGATCGCATCAGCAGCCCGCGACCACGCTCCCGGAGAGGAATTTGGGCGCTGAAACACAAATCTCTGAATGCTACCTTGTGCCGACCGGGTCGAAGTGCTGATTCTGAATTGGGGCCTCGCAGGCAGTTCCGATCGCCGAGCGAACAAATATCCCGTCCTACCCAGGGGGTACGACAATCGTGTACTAGTACACACGCTCCGCGGCAGAATTTTGGCCCAGAAACGAATTCCGCGAAACCAGCGCTTTGTCGACCTCTAGGATGCCGATTCTGAATTGTGGTCACATAAGCGATTCCGATGCCCGGGCGGAAAGTTATGCCCATCATTATTCGCTGAAGGGGTGGGAATAAACCGGAGGGTGTGACTAGATCGGCGATGTTCGTGCACCCATATCTATCACCTGGGGTGGAGATCTCGAGCCGAGTTGAACACGATATCCGATCGCCGTGATAGGCTGACTCCGTGTGTTGTCCCCGCCAGCGATTTGCGTGATCGAGGGAGGCGTTACTGCCAGAAAACCTTGAAATCGGGGAGATCATCGGCTGGAATCGCAATTTTGGAGTGCAAAACGAAGGTTGTTCGACCCCGAAATAGCGTCTTATCACCTGAGACAATTAGGGGGTGACGGGCGCCTCTGAGTGCTGATTCCGAATTGGGGTCTTATAAGTAATTTTGATAACCGAGCGAAAAGTTATGCCCGTTTGAGCGAAGGGGTGTTCGTATACGATCGCATCGGCAGCCCGCGACCACGCTCCCGGAGAGGAATTTGGACGCCGGACTGGAAATCTCCGAATGCGACCTTGTACCGACCGAGTCAAAGTGCCGATTACGAATTGGGTCCTCGCGGGCGGTTTCGATCGCCGGGCGAACAAATATCTGTGTCCTACCAAAGGGGTACGACAATCGGTGTACTAATACACACGCTCCGCGGTGAAATTTCGGCCCCAAAATGGAATTCCACAAAACCACCGCCTTGTCGACCGTATCGAAGTGCCGATTCCGAATTGTGGTCACATAAGCGATTCCGATGCCTGCGCGGAAAGTTATGTCCAGTTCTTTTCGCTGAAGGGTGGGAATAAACTGGAGGGGGTGACTATATCGGCGATGTTTGTGCACCCCATATCTACGACCTGGGGTGGAGATCTCAAGACGAGTTTGAACACGACATCCGATCGTCGTGATAGGGCGACTCCGTGTGTAACGTCCCGACGCAGAATATCGGAGCAATATTATAGTTGTTTAAATTGTACAGAGCGAGAAATAAATGACAAACCCATTGTACAATTGGTATAACATAAAATAAACTCCAATTTCATTAATAATCCTTCAAATATCCATTACATCCATCTATCAGAGCCATAACTAGGGCCCAGAGTACTTTATTCAAATTCAAACTAATACAAACTGACTAAATGACTACTAATCTAACTAACTACTATGCAATGACAGCTGATCGGGTCACTCCTGAGCAATATCCTCATCCCCATCCTCGTGTGTGTGGTACTCGCCATCCGACTCACCTGAACACATGAAATAAATATGTAGGATGAGCGAACAACGCCCAGTAGGACTTAATATCTCATGAGAACAAGTGTGCTTTAAATAATTAATGTCTTAAATGTCAGGGTAACTAGAGAGTATAGTCATGTAGAGCAAATAACGATAACAAGATATCAATAGCACTGGTATAGTGAAAATAGCACAACGAGAATGATAATAGAATGGCCATGTAACGATAGCACTTGTATAGCACTCGAATAGATAACACTTTGATTGTCATCGATTAATTGTTATAGTATTAAATGGCACTGGATGCATGCCGTACACATCCTGATCATGTAACCCTTGCAAGGAAATGGCTCTCTTCGGACGCTCTCCCCAGGACCAGACTGGGCCCTATTGCACTGGCATATAGCACTTGTTTGTTATTTTAGACAATCAATTATATAGCCAAGTAGAGTACCAAGAAGAGATGAGAGTAATAGACGAACTAGATGAGAGTAAAGAGTGAAAGTGAACAGATGAGAGTATCGAGATAGTAGATGAGAAAGGGGTATAATCGTAAAACAACGTTAAACCACGATAGTAACAGTTGCACAGCACCAGGTCTGGTACCGGCAGTCTGGTATAGTCACCACCGCCCACTAGCCGTCCTATGACACAGGCTAGATGATCTGGCGTGATCACGAGGTAAGAAGGAAACACTAAGGCCATTTGGATCGTACTGATCCTTAGGGGTGTTATAGGTGTTAAGGTACAACCAGCTCGTCGACTAAGAACGTGCGCCAAAGCCAAGAAGACTTACGGAGGCCTTGACAGGAGTCCCTGGTCCTCTCAGGAGTCTTCCCAATGGAGAGGTGGTCCATGCCAAGAGGAGTGTATAGTCGTGCCTCGAGTGCTCGAAGGTCGAGGGAAGCGGTAACAGTGTATAAAACACACGAAAAATGAAGACAAGTGAATTATTTAAATAGGAAATTTAGTAATTCATTTCGCTAAATTACCAGATACGATATTGGGTAAATTAATAAGGTCTCATGGCATACATTTATATTTAGTGTGTGCAAGTGTAGATGAATCAAGAGGACATGTATGATTGTGCACATAACTTTTACATTAATTAATTTCATGTAATATTGCCCATTATAAATTAACAATTCGAATTTATGCATGACAGTTTATTTAAAATTAAACAGGGTTGAATTGGCATAATTAGCAGGGGTATAAGTGCAAATTCAGGTTCTGGCCACGACTTTGAGGTCGCGACGCACATGGTGGCGCATCAGGTCGCGACGCTAGTGACTGTGGCGATCAAAGAGTCAGGTCGCGACAGGGTTAACGGTCGCAATCAGGTCGCGCCACTATGTTCGGTCGCGTTCTGTGCTGAATCGGGCGCTGGGGTGAACCGGGGGCAGGTCGCGACATTGTCGCCCGTCGCGTTCAGAACACGACGGTTCTTCCTCTCACCCCCCTCTGAGGTCGCGACGGATCGGCCGTCGCGACACCAAAGCTGCCCGAGCCCAGAAAAGGATATTTTCCCCTTTTTGGGTGGGTTTCATCCCCTCCAAACATGCACCAGTCACTTCAAAAATCGATATTAAATCACGTAGTGATCCAAAAATCATGAAACTAACTTTAAACAACAATATATGGAGATCTATCATAGAGCACAAAACATTAATAGAAATGGACAAGTCTAAGGCATGCTTTGATTAGGTTACAATTCATGACCTAAACAGGCACAGTCTTGATTCAACGAATTAATTGGCAACGATCACATGATGAAATTAGGGCAAATAGGGGCGTTTGAATTCTAACATCAAGTATATTTATGAGAATTATTTCAGGGCATGGGATTATGTACAAACACGGATTTAACACAACATGATAGTTCGGTACATGAAAATAGACAGAGATTGGACGAATTAACCCCTTCATGGAGCCACGAAAATAGGGAAATCATGGGGTTTTCAAAGAGGGGTGCATGTATTGCCTAGGGTTTAATTTTCACGAATTGTGCTTGAGAGATTGCCTACATTTTCTTGTTGTAATGAAACCTAGGGTTGATGACGAGGTAGAAGAAGAAATCTCCCCTTGTTCTAGCCTCCTCCTCCTTGCTCCTTCGTTCCCAGCCCTTCTCCTCGTCTCCCTATGCTCCAGCCATGTTCTATGGGGTTGATAGGGCCAAATTATGGTGTTTAAGCTTGCTAATAGAGTCCTTTCTTCCTTAAGACTCCTCCCTTTCCTTAAACTTTGAATTTTCCATATTTATCTCCATTTTCTTGCCTTCATCTATCTAATAGGATTGGGAAGGCGATCCAATTCGTGGGAAAAGGGTTAGGGTAAGTATATGACTCTTTCTAGGATAGATATGGGCTATTTAATAATTATTTAAACCCTTTACTAATTACTACTTATTTATCTGATTTGGCTTAATTACTTCCCATCCTATGATGGACTCCTTACAATTAGGTCGATTATTTTGTATTTGAGCCATTTACACAACCCATTATTGATTTAACTTAATGGGCTTGATTTAATTTCCTTTTATTTCACTTATTCTCTCTTGATTCTAATTAAATCTATTTATCTCATTTATTAAATTAAAATTTTAAAAATTTTTATTTTGGGATTTAAAAATCAAGGTTGCTACACTGTGTGTTGGCCTTGCCAGCGATTCACGTAATCGTGGGCGGCGCTACTGCCAGAAAACTTGGGAATCGGGGAGATCATAGGTTGGAATCGCAATTTCGGAGTGTGAAACGAAGGTTTTTCAACCCAGAAATGATGTCTTATCGCCTGAGGCAATCAAGGGGCGACGAGCGCCTCTGAGTGCTGATTCCGAATTGGGGTTTTATAAGCGATTCTGATAACCGAGCGGAAAGTTATGCCTGTTTGTACGAAGGGGTGTCCGTATGTGATCGCAACGGCGGCCCGCGACCATGCTCCCGGAGAGGAAATTGGACGACGGGCCGGAAATCTTCGAATGCGACCTTGTGCTGACCGGGTCGAAGTGTCGATTCCGAATTGGGGCATCGTGAGAGGTTTCGATCGCCGGGCGTACAAATATCCGCGTCCTACCCAAGGGGTACGACAATCGTGTACTAATACACACAAGCTCCGTGGCGGAATTTCGGCCCCAGAATGGAATTTCACGAAACTAGCGCCCTGTCGACCGTCTCAAGTGCCGATTCAGAATTGTGGTCACATAAGCGATTCCGATGCATGGGCAGAAAGTTATGCCCAGTTGTTTCGCTGAAGGGGTGGGAATAAACCGGAGGGGGTGACTACATCGGCGATGTTCGTGTACCCATATCTACGATCTGGGGTGGAGATCTCGAGCTGAGTTTAACACGACTTTCGATCGCTGTGATAGGCCGACTCTGTGTGTTGGCCCTGCCAACGATTGTCGTAATCGATGGAGGCACTACTGCCAGAAAACCTTGGAATTAGAGAGATCGTCGGCAGAAATCGCAATTTCGGAGTACGAAACGAATGTTTTTCGACCACGAAACGACGTCTTATCGCCTAAGGCAATAAGGGGGCTTGGTGGTCGCGTTCACATTGCCGTTGTTTTGGGTTGTCGTCTGCATGCACGCCGTGTGTTGCACGTTGGGCGGCCATGCTGACGTCGACAGTGAGAAGGCGACGTAGCCCTACGTCGCGACCTGAACGCGACGTAGGAGGCCGTCGTCTTCTCACTGTCGACGTCAGCATGGCCGCCCAACATGCGACATGCGGCGTGCATGCATATGACAACCCAAAAAGCGGCAATGTGAACGCGACGGCCTGACGGGCACCTCTGAGTGTCGATTTCGAATTGGGGTCTTATAAGCGATTCTGATAACCGAGCGAAAAGTTATGCTCATTTGAGCGAAGCGGTGTCCTTATGCGATCGCATCGGCAGCCTACGACCACACGCTCCCGGAGAGGAATTTGGGCGCCGGATCGGAAATCTCCAAATGCGACCTTGTGGCGACCGGGTCGAAGTGCCGATTCCGAATTGGGGCATAGCGAGCGGTTCCGATCACCGGACGAACAAATATCCGCGTCCTACCTAAGGGGTACGACAATCGGTGTACTAATACACACGCTCTTCGGCGGAATTTCGGCCCCGGAACTAAATTCCACGAAACCAGCGCTTTGTCCACCGTCTCGAAGTGTCGATTCCGAATTGTGGTCACATAAGCGATTCTGATACCCGGGCAGAAAGTTATGCCCAGTTCTTTCACTGAAGGGGTGGGAATAAACCGAAGGGGGTGACTATATCGACGATGGTCGTGCTCCCATATCTACGACCTGGGGTGGAGATCTCGAGCCATGTTTAACACGACCTCCGATCGCCGTAATAGGCCGACTCTGTGTGTTGGCCCCGCCAGCGATTCGCGTAATCGAGGGAGGCGTTGCTGCCAAAAAACTTTAGAATCGGAGAGATCGTCGTGTGGAATCGCAATTTCAGAGTGTGAAAAGAAGGTTTTTCGACCCCGAAACGACATCTTATCGCTTGAGGCAATAAGGGGACGATGGGCTCCTATGAGTGTCGATTCCGAATTGGGGTCTTATAAGCGATTCTGATAACCAAGCAGAAAGTTATACCCATTTCAGCGAATGGGTGTTCGTATGCGATCTCATTGGCAGCCCGCGACCACGTTCCTGGAGAGGAATTTGGGTGCCGAAACAGAAATCTCTGAATGCCACCTTGTTCGACCGTCTCAGAGTGCCGATTCCAAATTGTGGTCACATAAGCGATTTCGATGCCCGGGCGGAAAGTTATGCCCAGTTCTTTCACTGAAGGGGTGGAATAAACCGGAGAGTGTGACTATATCGGCGTTGTTCGTGCACCCATATCTACCACCTGGGGTGGAGATCTCGAGCCGATTTGAACACGACATCCGATCACCGGGATAGGTCTACTCCATGTGTTGGCCCCGCCAGTATTTGTGTGATCGAGGGAGGCGTTACTGCTAGAAAACCTTGGAATCGGGGAGATCGTCGGCTGGAATCGTAATTTCAGAGTGTGAAACGAAGGTTATTCGACCCCGAAACGATGTCTTATCGCCTGAGGCAATAAGGGGGTGACGGGCGCCTCTGAGTGCCGATTCCGAATTTGGGTCTTATAAGTGATTCAGATAACTGAGCAGAAAGTTATGCTCGTTTGAGCGAAGGGGAGTCCGTATGCGATCGCATCGGCATACCGCGACCATGCTCCCGTAGAGAAAATTGGGTACCGGACCGGAAATCTCCGAATGTGACCTTGTGCTAACTGGGTCGAAGTGTCGATTCCAAATTGGGGCATCGCGAGCAGTTTCGATCGCGGGTGAACAAATATCCATGTCCTACCCAAGGGGTACAACAATCGGTGTACTAATAGACACGCTCTGTGGCGGATTTCGGCCCCATTACAAAATTTCGTGAAACCAGCACCTTGTCGACCGTCTTGGAGTGCCTATTCCGAATTTTGGTCACATAAGCGATTCTGATGCCTACGCGAAAAGTTATGTCATGTTCTTTCGCTGAAGGGGTGAGAATAAACCGGAGGGGGTGGCTATATCGGCGATGTTCGTGCACCCATATCTACAACATGGGGTGGAGGTCTCGAGCTGAGTTGAACATGACTTCCGATCTCCGTCATAGGTCGACTCCGTGTGTTGGCCCCGCCAGTAATTCGCGTAATCAAGGTAGCCGCTACTGCCAGAAAACCTTGGAATCGGGGAGATCGTCGGTAGGAATCGCAATTTCAGAGTACGAAACAAAGATTTTTGACCCCGAAACAACGTCTTATTTCCTGAGGTAATAACGGGGTGACGGGCGCCTCGGAGTGCCAATTCCGAATTGGGGTCTTATAAGCGATTCAGATAACCGAGCAGAAAGTTATGCTCGTTTGAGCGAAGGGGTGTCCGTTTGCGGTCGCATCGGCAGTCTGCGACCACGCTCCCGGAGAGGGATTTGGGTGTCGGACCGGAAATCTCCGAATGCAACCTTGTGCCGACCGGGCGAAGTGTCGATTCCGAATTGGGGCCTCGCGGGCGGTTCTGATCGCCGGGCGAACAAATACCCGCATCCTACCCAAGGGGTACGACAATCGGTGTACTAATACACACGCTCCGCGGTGGAATTTCGGCCCCGGAATGGAATTCCACAAAACCAGTGCCTTGTCAACCGTCTCGAAGTGTCGATTCTGAATTGTGGTCACATAAGCGATTCCGATGCCCGAGCGAAATTTATGCCCAATTCTTCCACTGAAGGAGTGGGAATAAACCGGAGGGGGTGACTATATCGGCAATATTTGTGCACCCATATCTACGACCTGAGGTGGAGTTCTCAAGCCGAGTTGAACATGACTTCCGACCGCCGTGATAGGCCGACTCCGTGTGTTGGCCCCGCTAGCGATTCGCGTAATCGAGGGAGGCGCTACTGCTAGAAAACTTTTGAATCGGGGAGATCGTCGGCTGGAATCGCAATTTCAGAGTGCAAAAGAAGGTGTTTTGACAACGAAACGACGTCTTATCTTCAGAGAAAAAAATGGGGTGATGGGTGCCTCTGAGTGCCGATTCCGAATTGGGGTTTTATAAGCAATTATAATAACCGAGCGGAAAGTTATGCCAGTTTGAGCGAAGGGGTGTCCGTATGCGATCACATCGGCAGCCCGCGATCACGCTCCCAGAGAGGAATTTGGGTGTCGGACTGGAAATCTTCGAATGTGACCTTGTGCCGACTGGGTCGACGTGTCGATTCCGAATCGGGGCCTCGCTGGCGGTTCCAATCGCCGGGCGAACAAATAACCGCGTCCTACCCAAGGGGTACGACAATCGGTGTACTAATACACACGCTCCACGACAAAATTTTGGCCCAAGAACGGATTTCCGTGAAACCAGCATCCTGTCGACCGTCTCGGAGTGTCGATTCCGAATTGTGTCGCATTAGCGATTCTGATGGCCGGGCGGAAAGTTATGCCCAGTTCTTTCGCTGAAGGGGTGGGAATAAACCAAAGGGCTGACTATATCGGCGATGTTCGTGCACCCATATCTACGATCTGGGGTGGAGATCTCGAGCCGAGTTGAACAAGACTTCCGATCGCCGTGATAGGCCGACTCCGTGTGTTGGCCCCGCCAGCGATTTACATAATCGAGGGAGGCACTACTGCCAGAAAACTTTGGAATCGGGGAGATCCTCGGCTGGAATGGCAATTTTGGAGTGTGAAATGAAAGTTTTTCGACCACGAAACGACACCTTATCGCCTGAGGTAATAAGAGAGCGACCGGCGACTTTGATTGCCGATTACGAATTTGGGTCTTATAAGAGATTCAGATAACCGAGCGGAAAGTTATGCCCGTTTGAGCGAAGGGGTGTCCGTATGCGATCGCATCGGCAGCCCGTGACCACGCTCCTGGAGAGGAATTTGGGCGCCGATCGGAAATCTCCGAATGCGACCTTGTGCCGACCGGGTCGAAGAGCCGATTCCGAATTGGGCCTCGCGGGCTGTTCCGATCGCCGGGCGAACAAATATCCGCATCCTACCTAAGGGGTACGACAATCGGTGTACTAATACACACGCTCCGCGGTGAAATTTCAGCCCCGGAACGGAATTTCGTGAAACGAGTGCCTTGTCGACCGTCTTGGAGTGTCGATTCCGAATTGTGGTCACATAAGCGATTCTGATGCCCGGGCGAAAAGTTATGCCCAATTCATTCGCTGAAGGGGTGGGAATAAACCGGAGGGGGTGACTATATCGGTGATGTTCGTGCACCCATATCTACAACCTCGGGTGGAGATCTCGAGCCGAGTTGAACACGACTTCCGATCGCCGTGATAGGCCGACTCCGTGTGTTGGCCACGCCAGTAATTCGCATAATCGATGGAGGAGCTACTGCAGAAAACTTTGGAATCGGGGAGATCGTCGACTGGAATCGCAATTTTAGAGTGCGAAACGAAGGTTTTTCAACCCCGAAACGACGTCTTATCGCCTGAGGCAATAAGGGGGCGATGGGGGCCTCTGAGTGCCGATTCCGAAATGGGGTTTATAAGAGATTCTGATAACCGAGCGGAAAGTTATGCCTGTTTGAGCGAAGGGGTGTCCGTATGCGATCGCATCGGCAGCCCGCGACCACGCTCCCAGAGAGGAATTTGGATGCCGGACCGGAAATCTCCGAATGCAACCTTGTGCCGACCGGATCGAAGTGCCGATTTTGAATTGGGGTCTCGCGGGCGGTTCCGATCGCGGGTGAACAAATATCCACGTCCTACCCAAGGGGTACGACAATCGGTGTCCTAATACACACGCTCCGCGGCGAAGTTTCGGCCCCGAAATAGAATTCCCCAAAACCAGTGCCCTGTCGACCGTCTTGGAGTGTCGATTCCGAATTGTGGTCACGTAAGCGATTCCGATGCCCGGGCAGATTGTTATGCCCAGTTCTTTCGCTGAGGGATGGTAATAAACCAGAGGGGGTGACTATATAGGCAATGTTCGTGCACCCATATCTATGACCTGGAGTGGAGATCTTGAGCCGAGTTGAACACGACTTCCGATCGCCGTGATAGGCTGACTCCTATGTTGACCCCGCCAGCGATTTGCGTAATCGAGGGAGGCGCTACTGCCATAAAACTTTGGAATTGGGGAGATCGTCAGCTGGAATCGTAATTTCAGAGTGCGAAACGAAGGTTTTTAGACCCCTAAACGACGTCTTATCGCTTGAGGCAATATGAGGGCGATGGGCGCCTCTGAGTGCCGATTCCGAATTGGGGTCATATAAGCGATTCTGATAACCGAGCGGAAAGTTGTGCCTGTTTGAGTGAATGGGTGTCCGTATGCTAGGGCTGTAAACGGGTCGGGTTCGGAACCGGAAACACAGATTCTGATACCGATTCCGATAACCGAAATATGGTTCCGATTCCGATTCCGATAAGAATGGTTAGTTCCGATTCCGTTCCGATTCCGATAACATTACCGGAACCGAAATTCCGATAAGGTAAGATGTTTACCATAATTTTACCTTGAGTTTATGATAATTTATCGGAATAACCGATACCGATACCGATACCGATTATTTTTTCGATTCCGATTCCGATTCCGATAACTTATCGGAATATCCGATACCGATTCCGATAAGCTATCGGTATCATTTTCCGATTCCGAAACCGATAATTTTTATCGGTATCGGGTCGGAATATCGGAATATCGGGTTCCGTTTACACCCCTACCGTATGCGATTGTATCGGCAGCCCGCAACCACGCTACTAGAGAGGAATTTGGGCACCGGACCAGAAATCTCCGAAAATGACCTAGTGTCGACCGGTCGAAGTGCCAATTCCGAATTGGGGCCTCGCGGGCAGTTTCGATCGCGGGGTGAACAATATCTGTGTCCTACCCAAGGGGTCCGACAATCGGTGTACTAATAGACACGCTCTGCAGCGGAATTTTGGCCCCATAATGGAATTCCACGAAACCAGTGCCCTGTCGACCGTCTCGGAGTGTCTATTCCGAATTGTGGTCACATAAGCGATTCTGATGCCTACTCGGAAAGTTATGCCCAATTCTTTTGCTGAAGGGGTGAGAATAAACCGGAGGGCGTGACTATATCGGCGATGTTCGTGCACCCATATCTACAACATGGGGTGGAGATCTCGAGCTGAGTTGAACATGACTTCCGATCTCCGTGATAGCTCGACTCCGTGTGTTGTCCCTGCCAGCAATTCGCGTAATCGAGGTTGCTGCTACTGCCAGAAAACCTTGGAATCAGGGAGATAGTCGGTAGGAATCCCAATTTCGGAGTACGAAACGAAACTTTTTCGACCCCAAAACGAAGTCTTATTGCCTGAGGCAACAAGGGGGCGATGGGCGCCTCGGAGTGCCTATTCCGAATTGGGGTCTTATAAGCGATTCAGATAACCGAGCGGAAAGTTATGCTCGTTTGAGCGAAGGGGTGTCCGTATGCGATCGCATCAGTAGCCTGTGACCACGCTCCCGGAGAGGAATTTGGGTGCTGGATCGGAAATCTCTGAATACAACCTTGTGCCGACCAGGTCAAAGTGTCGATTCCGAATTGGGGCCTCGCGGGCGGTTCCGATCGCCGGGCGAACAAATATCTGCGTCCTACCCAAGGGTACGACAATCGGTGTACTAATATACACGCTCCGCGGTGGAATTTTGGCGTGGAATAGAATTCCACGAACCAGCGCCATGTACCGTCTCGAAGTGTCGATTCTGAATTGTGGTCACATAAGCGATTTCGATGCCCAGACTGAAAGTTATGCCCAGTTCTTTTGCTGAAGGGGTGGGAATAAACCGGAGGGGGTGACTATATCGACAATGTTCGTGCACCCATATCGCTGTGATTGGCTGACTCCGTGTGTGGCCCTGCTAACGATTCGCGTAATTGAGGGAGGCGCTACTGCCAGTAAACTTTGGAATCGGGCACATCGTCGGCTGGAATCATAATTTTGGAGTGCGAAACGAAGGTTTTTCGACCATGAAACGAAATCTTATCATCTGAGGCAATAAGGGGGCGACGGGTGCCTCTGAGTGCCAATTCCGAATTGGGGTTTTATAAGCGATTCTGATAACTGAGCGGAAAGTTATGTCCGTTTGAGCGAAGACGTGTTCGTATGCGATCGCATCGGCAACTAGGGGTGTTCACTATTCAGTTCAAACCGAAAAACCAAACCGAACTGAGCGATTCGGTTTGGTTTGGTTCGGTTTGAACATGGAAAATTTTTGGTTTGGTTTAGAATTTGGTTTGGTTCGGTTTCTAATATCTAGAAACCAAACCAACCGATAAACCGAATTACAATAATAAATTTTAATTTGTATATATCTATCAAAATTTTTCAATATATTTACGTAAAAATACATATTATGGAGGTTAATATGATCATCAACATTTGATACTTCATTTCAAATATTATTTGATAGTGATTTATTAGAGAAACAAGTGGTTAAAATCTTATTTAAGATTAAGAGAATCTAAAGGCCAATTTATTTTCATGTTAAACCGAACCAAACCTAATTTAATTCGGTTTGGTTTGGTTTCAAGGGACTTCGGTTTGGTTTGGTTCGGGTTGAGTCCGAATTTGGTTTGGTTTGGTTTCCTAAAAATCTCCTATAAACCAAACCAAACCAAACCCAACCATGAACACCCTTATCGGCAGCCCGCGACCATGCTCTCGGAGAGGAAATTGGGCGCCGGACCGGAAATCTCCGAATGCGATCTTGTGCCGACCGGGTCAAAGTTCCGATTCCGGATTGGGGCCTCGCGAGCGGTTCCGATCGCCGGTCGAACAAATATCTGCATCCTACCCAAGGGGTACGACAATCGGTGTACTAATACACACTCTCCGCGGTGAAATTTTGGCCCCGGAACAGAATTCTGCGAAACCAGCACCCTGTCGACCGTCTCGGAGTGTCGATTCCGAATTGTGGTCACATAAGAGATTACGATGCCCGGACGAAAAGTTATGCCAAGTTCTTTCACTGAAGGGGTGGGAATAAACGGAGGGGGTGACTATATCGGTGATGTTCGTGCACCCATATCTACGACCTGGGGTAGAGATCTCGAGCCGAGTTGAACACGACTTCCGATTACCGTGATAGGCCGTCTCCGTGTGTTAGCCCCGCCAGCGATTCGCGTAATCGAGGGAGGCGCTACTGCCAGAAAACTTTGGAATCAGGGAGATCGTCGGCTGGAATCGCAATTTCGGAGTGCGAAACGAAGGTTTTTCGACTCCGAAACGACGGGTGCCTGAGGCGATAAGGGGGCGACGGGCGCCTCTGAGTGCCGATTTCGAATTGGGGTCTTATAAGTGATTCTAATAACCGAGCGGAAAATTATGCCCGTTTGAGCGAAGGGGTGTCCGTATGCGATCGCATCGACAGCCCACGACCACGCTCCTGGAGAGGAATTTGGGTGCCAGACAGGAAATCTTTGAATGCGACCTTGTGCCGACCAGGTCGAAGTGCCGATTCTGAATTGGGGCCTTGCAGACGGTTCCGATCGCCGGACGAACAATATTCGCGTCCTACCCAGGGGTACGACAATCGGTGTACTAATACACACACTCCGCGGCGGAATTTCGGCCCTAGAATGGAATTCCACGAAGCTAGTGCCCTGTCAATCGTCTCGAAGTGTCAATTCTGAATTGTGGTCACATAAGCGATTCCGATGCCCGAGCAGAAAGTTATGCTCGGTTCTTTCGCTGAAGGGGTGGGAATAAACCGGAGGGGGTGACTATATCGGTGATGTTTGTGCACCCATATCTACGACCTGCGGTGGAGATCTCGAGCCGAGTTGAACACGACTTCCGATTACCGTGATAGGCCGTCTCCGTGTGTTAGCCCCGCCAGCGATTCGCGTAATCGAGGGAGGCGCTACTCCCAGAAAACTTTGGAATCATGGAGATCGTCAGATGGAATCGCAATTTCGGAGTGCAAAACAAAGGTTTTTCGACCACAAAATGATGTCTTATTGCCTGAGGCAATAAGTGGGCGACGGGTGCCTCTGAGTGCCGATTCCGAATTTGGGTTTTATAAGCGATTCTGATAACCGAGCGGAAAGTTATGACCGTTTGAGCGATGGGTGTCCGTATGCGATTGCATCGGCAGCCCGCGACCATGCTCCCGGAGAGGAATTTGGGCGCCGGACCGGAAATCTCCGAATGCGGCCTTGTGCTGACCAGGTCGAAGTGCCGATTCCGAATTGGGGCCTCGCAGGCGGTTCCGATCGCCGGGCGAACAAATATCTGCGTCATATCCCAAGGGGTACGACAATCGGTGTACATTATCACACGCTCCGTGGCGGAATTTCGGCCCCGGAATGGAATTCCACAAAACTAGCGCTCTATCGATCGCCTCGGAGTGTCGATTCCAAATTGTGGTCACATAAGCGATTCCGATGCCCGAGCGGAAAGTTATGCCCAGTTCTTTCGTCGAAGGGGTGGGAATAAACCGGAGGGGGTGACTATATCGGCAATATTCGTGCACCCATATCTACGACCTGGGGTGGAGATCTCGAATCGAGTTGAACACGACTTCCGATCGTCGTGATAGGCCGACTCTGTGTGTTGGCCCTGACAGTAATTCACATAATCGAGGGAGGCGCTACTGCCAGAAAACTTTGGAATCGGGGAGATCGTCGCTGGAATCACAATTTTAGAGTGCGAAATAAAGATTTTTCGACCCCGAAACGACATCTTATCGCCTGAGGCAATATGGGGGCGATGGGCGGCTCTGAGTGCCGGTTCCGAATTGGGGTCTTATAAGCGATTCTGATAACCGAGCGAAAAGTTATGCCCGTTTGAGCGAAGGGGTGTCCGTATGCGATCGCATCAGCAACCCGCGACCACGCTCCCGGAGAGGAATTTGAGTGCCGGACCGGAAATCTTTCAATGCGACCTTGTGCCGACCAGGTCGAAGTGCCGATTCCGAATTGGGGTATCGCGGGCAGTTCCGATCGCAGGGCGAACAAATATCCGCGTCCTACCCAAGGGGTACGACAATCGGTGTACTAATACACACGTTCCACGGCGGAATTTCGGCCCCAGAACAAAATTTTGCGAAACCAGCGCCTTGTCGACCGTCTCGAAGTGTCGATTGCGAATTATGGTCACATAAACGTTTCCGATGTCCGGGCGCAAAATTATGTCCAATTCTTTCGCTAAAGAAATGAGAATAAACTGGAGGGGGTGACTATATCCGTGATGTTCGTGATCTTTAGATAAGCAAGATAAGGAATGCTAATCTATATGCTAAAATGTACTTATCTTCATAAAAAAAAAACCATAATAATAACACCATTTATATCTTACTCACAATAATGGATTCCGCTTTGAGTCAACTAACTCAAGTAAGAAGAAAGATTCAGTAAACTCCAAACCAGGTCGAATGTTAAGAATAATCTTTTAAAAGCAACAATTTGGAAGTTATCAAAGAGGATTTTTTTTTCTAATTTATAACAATGTAATTTGTAAAAACAAAGATCTGACCAAAGTGAAAGTTCACAATGCAGAATAGTGAAAGTTCAAATGGAAAATTAAACTCTTATAGAAGCTAGATCTCCAACTACCTAATTTGGAGCTTGCAAAATGTACATTTAATTTGACGTATTACTGTATAATCACTGACACAAATGGTGAACATGCATTATGGTGTTTATTAATCATCTAGAATACTGCAATAATGTAGCTCCTAACATGAGAAAATGAAAGTATGGCTCCCAAAAGCAAGCTAGGAAAGACCGAGTAATACGACAATAACTAAGCATTATGATAACACATTTTAGAAAAATCTGTATCCAGTACAAAAAAAAACTATCATTCATGCAGATGAACATACATTTTCATCCTTTTTTTTTTACAAAGAACACATAATTTATATCAATACCTAAACCAAACAATATTTAAATAAGTTGGTTTGGCCAGATCCACATATAGGGTTTAGGGAGGAGGAGAAGAAAGAAGACAACAGCCTTTATTTTAAGAAAGAAAGAGATCCTATATGGAAGGGATCACAGAGGGAGAAAAGAGCTCTGCAACCGCCTTCTTGTTCTTCTTCTTGGCGAAGCAGCAGAGGCAGCCGCACAGGACATACGTAGGAGGAGATCGTGGCGATGGGCAGCCGGCCTTCCTATTGCAAGTAGGTGCAGAAGGCAAAGCGGCGGCACGTGTGGGTGACGTTTGACTGTGCTGAGATTTAGCAGCGGATGTAAAAATTTTATTCAGTGAAGTCATCTCAATAAATAAGATATATTTATAAATTTATTTTAAAATTTTAGTAGAGTTATCTTATTTAAAAATTTTCTAATCATAGTTGATATATGAACCACTGGATTGTATGTAGGTCCGCTTATGTTGGGACCAGTGGCTCTTCCTTTAGTAGGAGAGCAGCGCAACAGAGAGGAGCAGGATGAACAGAGCAGAAAGACTCGGATCTCCAAGTGCTATCTTCTTTCGCCGAAGTTGGAAGGCCAAAGTTCACCGCCCCTTCAACTTCTTCTCCGAGATCTAAAGCGACGTGACAGTGTAAACCTATGAAATACTTAGCTTTTATTCTGTTGTTGACTTGTATTGACTATGTCTCTGGTTGTCAACATCTCAGCTTAATCAATAAATATTTAGACCTTCCTTGGCCTTTTTACTTAAAAAAAAAAAAGAGTGAGAGTAGCAATAGTCGTCTGTTTTGAGTAAGGTTTTGGTGGGAAATATAAAGTTCTATTTTAGTTATGTAATAGGTATGTTATATAGTATAGATATGGAGAGAAAGAGAGAGGTGTACAAATAAAGACGAATGAAAGAAAAAGTACCTATCATGCACTTAGTTATTTAGTAAACTTAATTATTCTTCCATATGATTGAGATTGATACATATTAAGATGATAAAATATGACACGAAGAAAAAAAAAAGAGAAATGATAAGATCTATATTTATCATTAAAATTTTATAGCCAAAATCGGAAGGGCGTGCTTGTCTTACTACAAGGAGGAATATTCCAAAGGTAAAGAATATTCCGAAGCAACTTGTGGATAAACAACGAATTTGGAGTTAATTGTCAATATATCCCTAAAAACGTAACTTATAACATCTGTACCCATATCTTTATCAAATCTGTCATACACCTTGAAAATTAGTTTTTTTGTTGTTGGAATAACCCAATGACCCAAACCACTCGAAAAATTCACAGTTCTACCCTGAGTTCGAACTCGAAGTCCCTCCCTGAGTTGTTATAACCCCAAAGGTCAAGTTTCTCAGGGGTATACAAGTAATACTTTTAAGAGGGTTAAGGGATGCACAGGTAAATCGTGTAAACTTTGTGGTATCAGTACATTTCCTCTGAGTTAATTTAGACTCAGCTGATCACCAATATAATTTCAATGTAAGGCTCCTATATTCCAGTAAAATTAACACTAAAATTGTTTATTTGTGGTGAATTTATTTGGTTAAAAGATTGCTGTGAAAGAGTGGGTGTATGGTAAACCTAAACTTGTGCCAATCCTTTTGCAATCCAAACAAGTCACCTCTATTAGCTAGACTTAATTAGGCCATGTTTCCTTTCACCTTCTTATAATTGAAAGCATTGCCGTACTTGGGTAGGTCTTAAATGGGCCGGGAAGCCAACTTTATCTAAATGGGCCGGGAAGAGCTTAGCTAATTGACTCACCCATTACTCCTCCTTTGTTTATGGTTACTCCTTTTGTATGTGGTAGCACTCATAGTTTATGCACATAATAATTTTTGTGACCCCGTTATGTTAATATATATTCAGAAATAATCCCTACAGCTAGGAGTCATGACCTGCAGTTAAAACATAATTACTTCAAATTAACTGTTGTTCCTAATGTATTGATTAATTAGCTGGTAAAAACAATTTCCCATGCGCATTGATGTATGTGCAAGACTAACATCACTCGTTAAACATAAGTAGAAAATTAACTCTCTACTCATGAAGGTTGACCGAAAAGGATTTGGTCATAATTAGTACATTTTATTTTTACATACATGAAGATTTGGTAGGACTATTTGGTCATAATTAATTATCACAGGTTGCTCTATAAATATGAAGAACAAGGCCATACACAGATCCCCTAATTGTATGGTGTTCCTTTGAAGTGGGTTAGAAGACAACTCTCTCATGGATGAAAAGATGCTTTCATGGTGTATCTTCTTGACGATTTGTTGTTTTGCATCAGTGAGCCATGGAGGCATGAACGATGATCTATCCAAGGTTGTGAAGCTAGATAAAGGAGTAATCATGTACTCTTTCGAGGTAATTTATATATGGATATGATCACTTTGGTCAAATTTTCATTCATTTCCCTATGTTAGTAGAATGTGCTCATGGATGTTCAAGATTTCATCTTTAGAGTGTAAACTTGAACATGTGACGACCTTTGGTAAGGAGAAGAGGATAAGGAAGAGAAAGAAAGGATAGAGGAAGGATATGACAATGATGTTTATACATTGTATAAAAATATGTCTCATCAAAATGAGTTATATATAATTGCATGAAGCTTGAGTTTTATGATTCTCAATCAAATTTACAGATTTTTGTGGACGTTAGGAAGATCTAAGCACTTTCAGATAATGTATCATGAAGATGTTATCAATTGTAATTAATGTATTGTGTTATGTTGTTCTTCTCATTATGAATTGTCTTTACATAGGATGATGGCCATGTTTTTGACTGCATTGACATCTATAAACAACCAGCCTTCCAGCACCCGTTATTGGTTAACCATACGATTCAAGTAAGTATTAATATTACCCTTTCTCAATATCTTTTGTTCGCAAACTTGCGTCATTTATTTCTTTATTAAAACAAGAGAAGAATTTAAATAATTCGATGGATGACATTATTTTAAAACTTCAAAAGTCCATACTCAATTACGCAATGTCTCAAAAAGTAAAGAAATCCATGTTCATATAATGTTCATCACAACACACCATTGCTTTCAAAATATGTGAGCAAGCATAACTTTAGCTTAATCATTTCTTATTGTTGTAGCTGAAGCCATATAACCATCCAAATGAAACAAATGACTATGTAATAGAGGCTCCTCATCCATTCAACTTAACCAAAAGGTGCCCTGAAGGATCAATACCCATTGAGAGGACCCAAAACAATATTGATCACTTTGGAGGCAACCCTTTGTACAAAAGTCCACCTTCCTTTCTTCAGCAAGCAATCCTATACAGTGATGGGCTTGCGCATGAGGTGAGAATTAAGACCCCAAATATATTGATTTAATTGAACTTTTGAATATTTATAATTCGTGTCAATAAATCAGATATATATTTGTTGTATTTCAGCATGCTATTGTTGTAGACGTCGGTACTTACTATGGTGGCAAAGCTACCATAAACCTGTGGAACCCAAAAGTTGAGACATATCGTGATTTCAGCCTTTCTCAAATATGGATAGTATCAGAAGATGAAGGGACCACACTGGAAGCCGGATGGATAGTAAGGAATTTTAACCTCTATATATATATATATATATATATATATATATATATAAGATGGCATTTCCTATCTAATAATATGTTCATAATAGAGCTTAATGAACATCATGTATATATCTCCTGGCAACTATAGCATTCTTTAGTAATGTGACAAACTTTTTTGGGTTCCTTTTTTATGTGTCGAAACAATAGATTTGGTATATTTGAAGAGTCATTAATTTACATGTGTATGTGTTGATAGGTTCCCCCGATATGAGATCTTGTTATGTGATAAGGTTACTAGTTCAACATCCCAAGTTCAGATAATCATACATCTTGTTAGGATATGAAAGCCAGAGAAGGTAGCAAATAATGATGGTCATTTTAGTGCCAAGTTAAAACTATGGATGAAAGCTGGCCTTGCAATTTGAAGATCTTAAAATGGATCAGAGTAAGTCAGAACTTACAACATGCAATCTGAATCTTGTTGAGTATATGTACTTGTCACAACATCCAAGTAAGGGCTATCATTTTTTATAGCTTTCATGGTGTTGTTTTTTGTGTCCATTGGGAGCTTGATGTGTCAGATTGTAAGGAAACATTATATTAATGTGTAGTTAATTAAACCAGAAGTGACCATGCCAATCCCTTGCAAAATTCCCTATATTCACTACCATGTTGACAAGTTATTAAATGTGGATATAGTTAATCTGACATCAAAACTCAATTTTCAGGTGTACCCAAAATTGTATGGAGATTACCAAACTAGGTTGTTCACATTCTGGACGGTAAGTACTTGTTATCCCTCATCACTTGTGTGTTCATTTTTCACGTTATTAACTTTGAAAAGCCTAGTGTGAGTTATGATACAATAAATATATATGATAGCATTGCTGCTGTTAATAATTTTGTGGTGTATATATATATATATATTTGCTGGCCCACTCGCTTGCACACCAAACAATCAATTCAAGTGTACAAGGCTCTTGGGATCTCCCTAACATCCCCCCCATCTGTTCTTCAAACTTATGATCTTGTATCTGTAATGAACTTTTCTGAGTAATGAATAGAATCCTTTTACTTATCAAAAAAAAAAGGTAAGAGGGGTATCATCCGGTCATGTCTGCACTTTTACATCATTAGTCCGTACATACATAGATTCACATATTTGAGGACCAATTAATTTAGTACCGTATGCCATCCAAATTTCTAAATATTGTACTTCAATAATCATTTTAATTTTGATTTGTAGGCAGATGGATACCGACGTGGTTGCTATAATCTCCGTTGCTCAGGTTTTGTTCAAATCAATCATCGTTTTTCACTTGATGCCATTCTACGACCTATATCTGTGTATGGAGGTGATCAATTTGAGATAACTATTGAGATATTCAAGGTAATTACACACAATCTTATCTTTTTGATACATCACCTTTTGAGATGTGAAAGATCAAAATACTTGCACTAATTAATTCTTCAAAAAGGTGTTATACCTTTCAATAACTACAAAAAATTCACACCCAATATATACCATGATTTATCTCAGGCACATAAAAATAGAGAACAATGAGATGAAGTCACTTACAATTCCAAGGCAGTGTTCCCAAGCTCTAGCTATGTAGGTCACCAAACTTCAATAACAAGATGGTAAAATACAAAAAAAAAAAACATGACACTTGGGCATGCATTTCCCTTCATCATACATACCAACAACTGATCAATATTTGATTTCCTCTTCTTCTGGTAGCTAGCTAGTGCACATTGAGCTCAATGCACACTCTTGTTTATCACATCATCTACACAAATCATAAATCCCTTTTTGTCTTGTTTCTTTAGGATAGCAAAACAGGGAACTGGTGGTTATATGTGCAAGGGATAAAAATGGGGTATTGGCCAAAAGAACTGGTGGGAGCTCTAGCTGGAGGTGCAAAGTTTGCAGGTTTTGGAGGTGAGGTTGCATATGAGGGCTCAAGAAGAAAGACAGCCGCAAGCACACAGATGGGCAGTGGCCATTTTGCTTCGGAAGGTTTTGGGAAATCCAGCTTCTTCAAGAACGTCAAGGTTGTCAACACCTCCAATTGGTATGTAATCCCTGGCCGTATTAAGGAGGCAGTGACCAAGAGTGCATGCTATGACGTACGAGTAGCACTTAACAAGAGAACCGCATGGGGTTACAGCTTCTTCTATGGAGGACCTGGCAGATCTGACAAGTGTTTTTGACGTACGTACTACCCTTGTGGAAGAACTATATATGGTTTATGATATGTAATATTTTCTCATTTGCTTAATAAGAATAAGGGAGTGCTGTTGGCATGCATTTGTCAAATTATAGTATGTATTGATCTTTTTTTTTAATTAAAGGCCAAAGAAAGCCGAATTTTTATTAATAAACAGAGATTCTAACAACCAGAGGCGAAGCCAAATACAGAACACCAACAAAATAAAAGCTATCTAAAATTTCATGGATGATCTATCCCATGAATGAGTTCTCCGAAAAACAGTTCGAGGGTGCGTAAGTCTGGTCGTCGAGAATAACGCTCCATATATTCTTCATCCGATTCCATTTCAGATATCTCTTCATCAAATCGAAAGTCAAGCATGAAGATATTTTCCGCTTTAGCAAGATCAGCAACGGACAAAGACTTCATCCGCAAATCTAAAGTTGGAGCTTGAACTGGCATTGTGCGGGGTGAAGAATATTAGCATTAATCCAAGTGCAAAAAAATAAGATATGAGAGTCCTCTATCTATGAGTAGATATGTGGTTAAATGATGGGTAAATGCATGAGAAGATAACAACAATATATAGATGGTGGGGTTCAAGAGCAATCTAAGCTTATACATTACAACTATTTTTGTTCCTGAATGAAATTTTATAGGGCCGTGTAAACCCTCAAAAACCTTAATTCTAAATGCAAAATTACCATTATCCTTATTTTTAATCGGTTCAAGAGCAATCTAAGCTTAATCCCCATTGTCACTAGCTAGCATGTTGACAAGTAATTAAGTTTGGATAGTATAGTTAATCTGACATTAAGATCACTCAAGTTTCAAGTGTTCACGAAATTGTATAGGACTCAAAGAACTAGGTTTTTTTCGTAAGTGTGCTCAGAATTGTCAAGTAATCCCATCTATCTTTTCCTTTTCCTGGTTTAAAGCTCTATTCATCAGGTATGCTATACTACTTTCTCTTTTAAAGTCATTTGCTCCAAACTATCATGAGGTGCATTCTTCTCATTTTTACTTATCTACCTCATTCCAATATGGTTCAATCACATGAGAGCGAGACAAACCACCACCTCACACTTGTAGCAATTACTCTTATCGCTGATGAGTATATATATAGGAAGAATAGTTGATACAAAAAATATGAGGAGGAATATGTGTTCATATATACATACATAGTATCTATAATTCAAGAGGAAATGAGATGTGGCTGCGGATGATAAGTCTGAGTGCATATTTGGTTATGGACATGTAAGGAGGGTATGATTTGGTATAATCCTCTTTTTGTAGCATTATAGTCTGCACAATGGCTAGTTTAAGGTTTTGATTTGCAGATTTTAGCATGCATTTAGCGTCTGCAAAGACTGCAATGTAAACTTTTCAAGCACTTAATTTTATTAATCATTTTGTCTTTTGTCTTTTTCAGACAAATGGATACAACAATGGTTTTGCTACGATCTACTTTGCCCAGGTTTTTAGAGTAAATACTAGGGCTCTAATAGTTGAGGCCATTTTACCATACTTGCTTATTGGGCTGGGCCTCCTACCTGGTGAGAATTTTGGGCTTAGGTTGGCACATGAACTCATCCAGATCCCACAAATAGAGTTGCAAAGTTTGCCTCCCCTGCATTGTTCCTGAATCCTGATGAATACCCATCATACTATTTCCCCTGATGAATACCCACCAAGTTCAGATACACAAGTTTCAGCCAACGTATCTTGAGATGACACTTGTTCTCCAAATAGGATCCATGTTTTTGGTGGTTTGTTACTTCACAATCAAAGGCTCTCAATTCAGGTTTCCTGAACTATAAGCTAGAGAAGGTCCTCTCTTCAAAAGACCTTTGGATGAACTGATCTCCAAATGCTACTTTTTTTTCTTTTGCTCGAATGATGAATGATGAGTGACCTCCATAAGTGGGAGTATATCATTCATGAGACCCCATGCACTTGATCAACTTAATTATTAGAAATCAAACACAACTTTTACAGAATCTATTAGTTTTCAAAAAACATATATATACCCTCAGCCCTTGACCAAGAAGAAAGACAAATATGTACCTCATCTGCCATGCGCAGGGCAGGTATGGACATCAATAACTGCAAGGTGGTTCTTACATTAGAACAGACATCCAGCTTTTAAAGTAGCATCAATCCACTCACTCTCTGGATTAATATGTCTCCCAACTTGGATCACATACTTCATTGGTCCAAAAAAAAAAAAAAAACTGGATCGTGCATGTTTGTTCTTCCTGTTGATCGAGGTGGGTGCTGTTCTGAGGAGTTCAGTGTAAGAACGGGCCAAATTCTATATTCCCCCCTTCACGTAGCCCAATGCGTTCCAACCATGCACGTATGCACATACTGTTGCTCGAACCCATCCACTGTTCTCTCTCTCCAGGATCATCGCTTCCTCCTGCCAGAAAACAGGTGATCAGACTTTGGATATATATATATACTGCATTAGTTGGGATCGATTGATGTTAAGCATTTAATTTTGTTATATGAGCGAACGAGCACCACGTTTTCCTGTCATGTTTTGTCGTGCTCTCTACAATTATGCTTTATTAATATTTTAGGTTGAGAGTATACTTTACTTTGGTGATTCTTTGAAAAGAAAATTTATTTACATACCCTCTAATGCAACTTTTTATATAGTTATGACCACAAGAAAATGCGGAGTTCTGACAGATGCTTTCCGTCGGAAATCCGTCGATAATTCATCGGAAACTCCGTTTTCGACAGTTTTCCGTCAGAAACTTGTCGGCAATAGCTCGTCGAAAATAGTTGGTCAGAAAATTACCAACGGAAAAGAATTTCGTCGGAAATCGGTCGGAAACTCCGATTATTGCGTTGGAAATCAGTCAGCAATCGGTCGGAAATCAGTATTTCCGACGGATATTCCGACGGACAAATTCCGTTGAAAATATCCGTCGGTAAAACCGCTTTTTCTAGTAGTGTATAAGGTTGATTGTACCGCGTTGATTGATCGTGTCGTATTCTCCGTAATACGGTATAATGATACGATCTATACCGTATTAATTGGTCGACCGAAAATCTCAAGTCAGTCGATTGATTTTCATCTCTCTTTGAAGACTAAATAGATCATGAGATCTAAACGTCAATCTGATAAAATTGATCGACTGATAAAGAGAAATCAATCAACTGATTTTAGACTATAACTTGTTGGACTTCTATGGGTACTCATTAAAAGAATCAGTCAACCGATTTTACCGTAACGTATCGATCGTGCCAAGGCTTGTGAATGTTCAGATATAATACGGTACGTCAAACCCTACTCCTATAATCTTGAACGCAAAAGAAAAATTACTTATATACTCCTATAATACGATTTTACTATATATACCCCTACAATCTTGAACTCACCCACATTTTATCATGTTATGTTAAATTACCCTTGTCGTTTGCTTTGGCATAACCATATAGTTGAGTTAGGGGGCAAAAAATGATAACCCTAACTAGACTCTATAACAAAATATTTTTTTAAAAAATGTTCACATAGGTGAGGTAAATATATTGTAGAGCATTTAAATATATTGTCAAAGTAGTTATTCTCTAAATTTTGACGGTTTATTAACATAAGAGATATATATAGCTGATGACTTTTCATAAAATAAAGTATATAAATACATGATGCGTTCAAGATTAGAGGGGTACGGTGGAACTTGTGCTACATATACATGTCCACATCCTCTTCTCGGACCACCTAGACTCCAAGATCGTCTTATGAAAGTTTAATTAAATGTGCTTAATTAAGTTGTAACTTAGATGCTAATCACATACTTAAACTAAAGGCTTTAATTTTAAACTAAGAGAAATGCTACAGTCGGGAGCATAGCTTCGTTGGAGGGGCCGCGCACCCCCCTGCGCGCGCCGCGTGGAGAGGCGGGCCCTCCAATATTAAATATATATTTTTTAATTTTTGTGTATTATTTGTGTGCACAAATACATTATTTGTATACATAAATTGTTAAAAAAAAACGCACGCGTGGAGACGCGCGGCCCTTCCAACGAGGTTGGGCTCCCTGCAGTGTCGGGAGCCTAACATTACTCTTAAACTAAAGGGCAGACAATACAGTATTTGCTCGTTCAGACAAGCAAACCGCTGTAAACTTTTTGGTCGTTTTTAGACATTTACCTCCTCCACCTGTGGACAAGGAGGGTGAACTTAGATCGACTTTTGAGACACTCTTGCCAGCCAACGTCTTCCTCCAACAGTTCCCCCGGCCCGCGATCTAAACGTACCAACACACCAAAAGGGATCCAGCTGCAGGTTAATTTTTTTTAGGAAATTCTAGAAGTACCTCCGGTTGGAAGATCCGACAAACATGTCCTAGCGTCATGAAACACTTTTAGCTCGAAACACAACACATCTCCTTCGATATCAACACCTTGGATCACGCATCTACAGGATGCTGATCAGTTCAGCTGGTGGTAATCAATACTTGTACAATAAATCCGTATCGTTAAACCTTAGCTCCACAACAGTAGTGTCCATGGAGATTACACCCTTGGCCTTGGGGGCAATGGGCAGCCCATGAACAGAGACCAGCCTTCTGCTGCCTGCTGCCAGCCAGTACAGCAGCTTTCATGTCTGTTCTGAAGTGCACAGAGGATGGACATGCAACTGGGTAAGACGTTCCTGATGATTAGCAGCAGGAGCGTCTCAACTTTGAGCCACTGAGCTGCTGCTCTTAACTGCATGCCGATCCTCTCAGTTCATGTGAGAGTACTCTTTAGAAATTTCCATTCGTGTTCTATGCTCCTTTAGATTTTAGATTATAGTGCTGAGCAGATAATAAATGCAGTATTAATATTGTCTTATCAGCTCATATATGCGGCAAGTGAGGACGGGAGGCCATTGGAGTCCTCTATATATTATATATATATATATATAGAGAGAGAGAGAGAGAGAAATATTTTCTATTTAGATGACCATATAGAAAAACCTATGTGACTTATTCGGCGGCTAATTAACTTGATTAGTCAGACGTCGAACCCCACATTTTGTAGGGTCTAGTGCTCGATCAATCAAGTCAAAATTGAGTAGACTAAGTCAATTTTTTACTCAATCACTCTAAATATAGAGAAATATTTTTAGTGTGCACTCAGATAAACATATCGAATAAAAGTACGTCACTTCAATTTGAGAGGTATTTAATATATCTCCATCTTTATCATTTGAAATTTTAAAAGATGTGCTTAAGTAGTACACGCCAAAGATGGATATTAAATATTTCTCATATATATATATATATATATATATATATATATATATATATATATATATATATATCTTGCAGTTAAGGATCTCTACTGATATATAGCCATAGACTGATCCAGAGAAGAATCAGTGGAGTCATGTGACCCCGCTAAATTTTTAAAATCTTATTGATGGGTCTAAAAATTTTCATTACATTAATTTGGTTGAAATTTTTTTTAAAAGAGTGATTCCACTGAAAATTTTTCTAAATCCATCTATATGTATAGCTCTCCCCCTAGCATCCAGTTGGCCAGCAATATGTATAGCACAGGCACAGTGCGTTGGTCTAAAAGCATGCACACAACTCCTCCCCCACCCCACCATGTTATTTGTACCCTCACCAGGCAAAAATATTAATATGAGGTGATGGTACGCCGGCAAGGGGATCAACACCCCAAGATCGATGCTGCCTTCTTGTGGCGAAGCAACAAGTCATGAAGTCGACCCACCAAACGCCTCAACCTCTCCCTCACATGCAAACGTGCCTCCCCAACGTGCTCATGGCCTTTTGAGCTAGCCATGTATACGTCCCTCGCTGTCGCGGTGGGGGGAGGAAGGAATCCCATGCCGGGCCAGCCACACCCCCCATGCACAGCTAGCTAGCTAGCCACACGGCTGGCAGGGAACCATGCTCTCCAATTCCATTCGCCATGCACGGTCATTGTGGGGTCGATCCCCCCAGCTATAGCTAGCTGCTTTGCACACACCGGGGAATGTGCATGCTGTGCGCTGATCACAATCGCATATGCAACATCCTCCCGATCCATGTGTGTGGTGTATATATATATATGCACACGAGTAAGCCGCAGTAGCAGTTGGGCAGCTGGTGGGGAGGTTGTACTGCTTAGGGTTAACCTTTTATCCTCCTCATGCTCTCGATTGGGTGCTGCAGATTCTTCCGGCCGGCATTGCTACGAGTCAATCTCACATGCAACAAGATAGCTAGCTTGTACAGTACTGTTTGTGTCCTATATTATCTTTGGTTCAAATTGATGCACTGACTGATGCCGCCAATGCGTGAGTTATGCAGTTAGATAACGATGGTTTCCTAGAAGTTGTAAGTAGGGATCGGATCGCTCGCCTGATCTTGGCGTACATCTCTATGTTAGTACTGCCAAGGCAGCGGGATGTTGGCTAGTTAAGGGGTACTTAAATTAGTTTACGTGACAGAGATATTGAGTGAGACACCCATCGATCCCTGCAATGTGGTGGTTTCGAAGTTTGATGATCAAAGAGATCGTATAATATGTAGTTGCAACTATATATATAGTAAGTTCAACGTACTTTTACCTATAGATAAAATGTAGAGAAATGCTTTGTGTTCTCAAGTACAACAAAAACAAATAAATATGGGTACACTATTATCATAACAGCCTTAAGTCCACTCACTTTGTTGTGCAGAGTCCTCCTCGGATGCCTCACCTCCGTCACCATGATTGGACATATGTAACAAGAACAAAAAATATAGAGAAGAAAAAAGAGAGAAGAAATAGACATACCAATTTACGTGATTTGAAGGGACGATGTATCAAATCTACATCCACGGGCTCCTTCGCTCTTATTCCGCAGCCTTCCACTATGCACGAAAATTGAAATAATACAAGTGCACATTAAGGTTCTCCCAGTCTCCCTAACATTTCTTTTATAGACGACACGAAAACCCCAAAATATCCTTACATGAGAAAATTAAAATAACACCCATAAGACTCAAAAAGGTGTTACCATACTGAACCTGTCGAAACCGCTGCTGCTGCTACAAAGATGTCTCTTGAATTTAAGCCTCAACTCAACATGCATATATCTTGATCATTTAATTTACTCTTTTTCTGCCATATATCTAATTTGAAAACTAGATTACGAGGAAAGATAACATTAGGTTCAATACCCCTAAAATTTTGAAGCATTGATCAATTTAAGTTACACCTTACCAAGATGAAAGGCAGTAAGAAAGACAACCACCTACAAATATATTACAGCAATGACAGGATTGCTACTGCTGCTAACCATATTCTTGGACAGTTAAAGAAAGCAATTTAACAATAACCTGAAGTTTGATTGGGGGATCTTATATAATTCCATTCTTATTTCATGGGATGATGAGGTATAGCAAGTTTTCCACCAAGTATTATATTAGATCTTCATTCATTTATATGGTACATGACCTAGCTAGTCAACTTGGGTGAACCCGTTTTCTTAGTCAAAATAAAATAAGATAAGAAAATTTTAGTGCACTTGAGTTTTACACTTTGTACTTACATTTCTTATTTCTCATTGGATGTGTGTATTTGTGTCTTTTTCTCATTGACTAATAAAAAAAGAGAAGTATAAGTGCAAAGTGTAAAATTCAAGTATATTAATTTTTTCTCAAATAGGATTTAATCCCAAAGTATTGATTTATGTGCACTAACCTTCATTTACATTATGAAATGAAATGATTATCTTTGGTACTTAACCTACTTTTAGCTAGTCAAAACAAAATACAAGTGCTAATCTCATACTGGTCAATCTGCACTGGTCTTGTAATCTCTCCCAATCAAAAGAAAAGAAATAGAAGTACCCATGAATCAATGCAGACCCAACTATACAAATATAAAGTCACCTTCAATACTTAGAGAAAAAAAGATAACACTATATAATTACGGTTCCACAATCGGAAGAATGAAATTTGGTTTGATATCATATGCAAATGTAAAGTGATCATTCTCCAAACTTAGACATTGAGCTGACAAATTCAATAATACTATAAGGACAAGTTTATTCTCAAATTAACTGATATGGGACATCTCACAACGTCCATCTTCAGTGCTGAGATTAATGACTTCCAGAAGAAAACAGCCAGGGTTAATATAGTGTACAAAGTTGGATATTTCTCAGCTATTAACTTTTTAACCCGTGATTAGTGCCTAATAAGTTGATTCATATATGGATCTTTGCCATGCCTGCCTCATATGTGCCTCCTTCCACGAAGACAGACGCAATGTTTGCATCTGCACGGAGTGCGTACAAAGTGACAGCCCATTCAGTCCCTTCAACGGGTGACAACAATCCCACAAGACTTCGTCATTGATGCCCACCATGTGAGCATCTCTATGCTGGGTTTGCTACAGTACTATAGCACTTATAAATCTTCATATGGATGCAGCAATATATGATCCATAAATACTAAGCCAGTATCCGAAGCGAAGATCGACCATATAAAAATGTTTGATCCTGTCGATCATTACCAGTACATACCTGACAACCCAGTATTAATTACCATGGACCTACTGCTTAATTAATCTGTAAGCTTCTAAATCCAAATGATTAGGGGTTTCAGAAGCCCCGGCCTTTGCAAGCTGGATCAGGAAAATCCCTGACGAAGTAGTCCTCCATGCCCGCCCAGTGCTATGCGACGACGTTCCAAGCTTATACACCCACGGTGAATGGAAGGTGCGTTACCCACCCCCACCCTCCATTATAAACAACACAAAAGACAAAAGACGGGCCATTTTTGGTGCCAAACATCGTGGAAGACGGTGCAGATCCTGCAAAATATGATGCAAACTTTTTGTTTTTTGGGGTGAGAAGGGCGGGGGTCATGGGTTACATGTCCAATATATATTGGCGTCTTGCTGAAGAGTAAATTAAAAAATTAACCAAAAAAAGTTAGAACACAAGAATATATGTCAGGCACAAGCTAGCTTCTTGTATAGATCTCTTAAAACACTGTCAGTTAATCAACTTATTCCAGACTTTTGCATGCATTCTAGAGCATATATATATTATAACGGTTCATAAGCCGTACAGTTAATTGTCCCCAGCTCTAACTTGATCCGCAGCTCAAATAGGAAAGAAACAAATGCGGATTCAGTAGATTTGTTAGCTAGGGAATTGAAGAAAGATGGTTAATATCTCATTCAGATAATCTGAGAAGATATCTGTACAGAGATTTGCTTAATTTCTCCCGTTCTCAAACAAGAAAGCTACCCGATCGAAGAACACTCTGATGGCTACTGTGTGAGCGATCCATGCAGCCAATGGGGGGAAGGTTATATCTGTACTTCGCTGCAGAAACTTCCAAGACCCACGAGAGGCATTTCGACAGGAACGGCGGAGGCATTAATTTGAGTCCATGACACAGGACCAGGGCAGATGCGCCTACCATTACGGTGTCCTCATCTATTATATCATGGTTAGGGCACATGCATCGGAGTGGCAGCATATGCATGCAGCTGTAGATTTCCCATATGCGATGAGTGCACGCACAGGGAATTCTTGACATAATGGTAACTTCGAAGGAAACGCTCCTGTATCAATCTCTAAAGATAGGTACGAGAGCTTTAACTTTTTACCAGCTGTGACGGCCGAAGAGCGTTTTTAATTATTTTCATATGTAATAAAGATATATAGTTGGGGAGCTATCTGATCTAACAATGGATCTCAACTGGTACATACAGGAAAGATTGAGCTATGGTAAAGGGAAAGCTTTTGTGTTAGTTTTCTGCATTTGTAATGTAGTTGGTGAGAAGATGATTCACCCAGTACCACCAGCAGATCTCATCTCTTTCCAGGGTACGTACTACTTAATGAATGGAGCTTAAAATAGTAGAAGGGGCATGATCCTCCTCTCCATGACCCTCCACCACAAGCATCGCCATCACAACACCTCCCCCCCACGACACCATGGGAGAAGCATCCAATGCAGGGGGGGAACATGACGGGTACTTACTGCACTCCTCTCACCATTATTATGGAAGCCGCGGGCTTATATATATATTATATATATATCCCTCTTAAAGTAAAAACTGTGAAAATTACTTCCTATTTTTGCATTTGCTTGTGTACCTCCTACATATATGGATCATCTAATATCATGTGCAGTACCCTAAGGTAAACTTCCATCCAAGTGTTAGTAAAATTAAATGTTATACTATCTTTAACAACGTGCCTACTAAAGCATTTTGACAGATTGCCGCTGGAAAGCGATGAGAAGGGCATAGGTGATAATTATTCATGCGCAAAGGGTATATACGTAAATGTGAGTGTAAGATAGATCTCTTTCATGATTTGTACTTTAATGGGATATGTATGTAAGAAATTCCGAAGAGTTAACTAAACCATGCCAGTTACTGGGGATAAAACGTGAGAGAAACATGTCAAGGGAAGAAGTAGAGAAATATGAAGAGTCAAAAGCAAGGAATCAGGGATTACACCTCTTGGGATCACTAAACTAATGCGTTCATGGTGGTACAAGTAAACGGTACTTTATTTATTTACATAGTTTCCCTTGCTAGCTAGCTCCTTCCCCACCATGCTACGTGCCAAACGTTGACACGCCACCTAACTCAACCAGAGAAGAACAAAGGGCGTGGGGGTCCCATGAGGCGCCGTGTCCCCATCTTCCTCTTCCCCTCATGTGCCCTAAGCTTAACTTTTAGCTGCCTCCATTGGTGTTCTTGGCATTTCCGATCCCCCCACCCACCATGCATGAAGCATATCCATATATGTCGCACCTCTCTCACTCATGTGATCTGGGCATTTGACCATGAAAGATTCCCCTTCCCCTATGCTTGTTTTTCCACTTTTCTTTTTGTCATACATCAACTTGTACAAAAGTGGGGTTAGCTAAATTAGAGATGGGAATAAATGTCTTCTTTGTTAGGAAGGCAGAGGGATTAACCACTGCCTAGCTGCAGATCCTATCATTAATTAAGGGTGTGGTTAACCTGCCATATCAATTCCTTCCCCCCCATGTCTGATCATCATAAACTTGTCCTCCCTTGGGGGCCGGGCTGTGCACTACTGTAACCTGGCCATGGGCGGTGATTAGATTCTCCTCATTTCTCAGGACACCCACATGAACTATCTTATCCCTTCTGGCCTCCATTATGATCAGGGTATAGAAGCAATTCGGAGACTCATCAAATTAAATTGCTGTAGTTAATGGGTCATGATGTTGTGTGCATGAGACGTGAGATTGGACAAAAAGTCCCTTGAGTGTGATGGCTCACCTTTCCTCACCTCAGGTGACAACAATGGATCAGCTGGAGATCAGGGCTATGCTTGTGAAGTAGGAAGGTTAAAACTAAGAAAAAGGGAGAAATCTTTAAGAAAAATTAATATCATTCCATGTGCATGATGACGTTCATAGCATGTGATGGGGGACAGAAAAAGTGTTAATAATTCTCCACTGTTGGTATGATTTCTATCTTTTATTCTAATCAACGTAGACGTAACAAGGAGAGGAAAAAAGGAACTTTAGCCTTCTTGCCATCTTCCCCGGCCCCCGAGCGGGAACCCTTTGCAGCTAGGTAACAAACGCCGCTAAGCACAGTACCCTAGTGTAGTCCTCTCCCATAACGTGATCAGCCCAAGCTTCTCCTCCATGGACAAGATATTCATACTTGTCTTGTGCTCGCGTCTCATCTCCCTTGTCCTCTCCACCGCCTCGGGCTTTCCTATGTTAAAGAGGAGGCAAGCAGTGAGGAGAAGAAGGAGAAGGCCCGGATGGTCTCTTCTGCTTGATCCCCCTCCGTTTGTCCCGCGGGATCCAATGCTTAGTACTGTCGACCCACCCCCGTTTACTGGGCTACTTTTAAGGGAGAGGGAGGGTTTTGTATGCCTCCACACAGCATTCCCCCAGCTTCTCTACGCTCAGTTTCATGCAGATCCCCCTCTTCTAATTGCCTTCCATGGCCCTCCTTTTGATATCTTGTAATCCCACACCCTTTTCCGTGCAAACAACAACTACTGCCATTGTTGCCCACTCCAGCTCTCCTCTCCTACCTTCCCTGCCTTCTTTGCTTTGTTTTTTTGAAAAAGGTTTACTGATCTGGGGCATATGTTCTCTTGTGGGCCATCCTTCGTATGGCAATTTTCTACTTCCTTGCTCCACACTCTTTGCATGATTCCATCTCCCTTGTGGCAACCCCCCAACCCCCACCACATGCGGCTGCTGTTCCCAGGATGCAGCCAGCTTCCACCCCATCTTACAATTATACTTACCCCCCCCCCCCCCCTTCCCTTTATCTGTAGTACTCCAGTTAATATGAGAGAAGAGAGAGAGAGAGAGCAACACCTAACGCCCACCATCCAGTGACCCAGATCGATATGGGTCACCAAACGCATCCCAACAAACCCACATCTGCTTTCCTTGTGCAGCAAGGGGGTGTGATTGCCATGGGCTGTGTCTCAACAGCGCCTGCAGGAGAGCTAGCACAGCTTCGTTAGTTTCTCACTACTGTTGAAGGTGAAGCTTTGCGTCACTGCAATTGTAGGTTTCGCTGTCCGTACGTGTGGGGGGTGGACAGCTGATCAACTCCTGAAGAACAGACCATTAAGAGCCTGCGGCCATCGACGTAGGGGGGGAAGGCCCCTTAAAACTGGTGTGAGACGAGAGAGGGTACTTGAGGCAAAGTACAAGAGGGAACAACCGTAGCCTTAATTTGATGCAGGAGAAGGGCAAAGTCATGTGGGTATATACATACACACACCCTGTCATCATAAAGAGTTGAAGGGGAAGAGATATGGAAGATGCATGTCCACCACGCTCCCCCTCCTCCCCCCATTTATTAGTAATCACATGCAAGTCATAAGAACATGGTTTTTTTATAACTTAAACCCTACTGTTATTTTCTACGCCCCCCCTCACAAGCCACTGGCCGAGCCCTTTCTCCTCGCCTCCTCCTCGCCACACCTCTCCTGCTATAAAGAGAGATTTGCTTTGATCCATCTGCAGTTTAAAAATTGAAGGGGGAGGGCTGGGGGCATGTGGTCGGAGCAGCCTTTGCCTCGAAACCCCAGCAGGGGGATCTGTTCCCTGTGTTATTTAAATCGCCCAGATGAAGAGTGGCAGCTCCTGCTAGCTATTCTATCCATTTTCGTGGGGGTTGCCTCCTTTCTCGGATCAGACTCTTTGTGTGTAGTGTACCTACTGTAAACTCTTTAATGTGGGGGCCTCCGGCCCGCACAACAAGGAAGAGAAGTATATTCACCATGATCAAGGCACTGTGAACTTGGCTTGCTTCTGCGAACTTTTTGTAGAGATAAAGAATAGGGTTCACAGCAAGCGTATTGCTCTCTACTTTATGGTATTTACTCACAAGTCGTCGTGTGGATCATGGGGGGAAGTGGGGAACAGACATGGAGATAGCGTATAAACGCTCCTTCCGGCCACTTTTAGTGAGCCTAGCCAGAGGATTTACCCTGGACCTGTCTCTTAATTTATGTGAACAAGATATCACAAGAGCCAAAGAAACAACAGTTACTATCTATCTATCTAGGGTTGAGTCATGTATTTCAAATCACCCGGACGATGGAAACCTAGTGAAAAATGTAAAAAAAAAAGGTCTTTTCGCACGTGAACCATTGCTATATAGAAATTTGGATATTTATTATTTTCCTTTTAATTAACTCACACATCATTAAGAATGACTGTAATTATGTATGTGTAAAGTAACCATTCCCGCATGTAACTCTATTTTTTTTACCGGAAACCCACTTAAACGTGTACAAAAAAGAATCACATAATGGTGTAGTAATTTCGAAACTAAAAAAATATATCATTTTAATTAATTTCGGCCGAAACTAGATCAAAATTAACTAAAATCATCGGAAACAGATCAAAATCAGCCGAAATTAACCGAAATCTGATCCCATAAAATTGGTCGAAATTGTTTTTTCGATTTCCTACCAACCGAAACAGAAATCGAATTTATGATCTTTGGTCTCTGTTGCATATGCCCTCAAGATATATATACAGAATGAAGTGTAGGAATAATATGTGATTTTTTATGTGACTAACAAAAGTTTAGCTTTAAATGTCCCAAGTAAAATCCCCTCCGCACCTCTCGTTTGTGAAAAAATTAGGTGCAGGTTCCATCTTAAATGGATATTGATCAACTTCAACTCCCTCAAGAACTTTTAGGCAACTAGCTAGCTAGCTACTTTCTAAAGACAAAAAGGTGGATGCTGATACGGACAGGGGGTGGACGGTGGGGATCGGTGGACTCCTGCCCATGGGGGCCAGGGTGTGTCCAGAATCCAGATCAGAGGACAGAGTAAAAAAGAAGAACAATTAGAAAAGAAGAGGAAGAAGTAGAAGAAGAAGAAGAGAGAAGATGGGAGGGGCATAAGAGAGAGTGCTGTGGAGTGCTCCACATGAACAGCTAAGTCCAGGCCAGTTCCAAGCCTTGCCTTAGTTACCCTCTTCACAGTATATATATACTATTTTCTCACCTTTCTCCTCCCACCCTTTTGTACCTTCCAAACCTCCCCCCCCCTTCCCATTCTCCATAATCATTTGAAAGCTTCTCCTCTCTCTCTCTCTCCTCTCTCTCTCTCTCTCTCTCTCTCCTCTCTCCTCTCTCTCTCTCTCTCTCTCTACCCTTCTCTCTCTACCTGTCTATCTTCCCTTCTGCTATTTGAGAGAGTGCTACGAGCTAGTTGCACTGCTTCTGCATACGGACTGGTTTTTTTTTTCCTCCGAAGACCTCTCTTTTGCTCTCTCTCTCCACAGTCGTAAGACCCCCATCATCACCTACATCTCATGTGTCTGCACGCCTGCTCCCTCCCCTGAGAGCCAACCTGCCGCGTCCATACATAGAACCCACCGCCTCCTCCTTCACACGCCTTCGAATGCCGTGGCTCGCCCTCCAATTATAGCCTGCAGCGTTCTCCCTCGCTCTAACTCTCTCTAGTCTCAGGTGGAAGGATGAGCTCGGTAGCAGTCGCCGAGGAGGAATTGCCGAAGATCGCTCCCATAAGGACGGCGGCAGCCCAGAGCCCGCGGCCGGAGGACGGCGCCAGCGCCGCGCCAGAGGAGGGGAAGGAGGAGGAGGCGTGCGTGACGCCCAGGTCGGAGGATCACAAGCTGAAGCCGGTGCTGGTGTGCCCGCCGGCGCCGAGGAAGCCCCGGCCGCCCAAGAGGAGGAAGGGTGCCCCCCCGCAGGGGTTCGTCGCCGTGCCCCGGGATCTCAGCTTGGTCTTCGCCCTCGTCTCCGACCACCCGCCCAAGAAGAGAATTCGAGTAGGGTGACCCAATTCCCCGGCCTCCATTGTTAATTTACTTCCTTCCTCGTCCACCATCGATCATCTTGTAATTGGCGTTTTTCTCTCTCCTCTTATAAATTTTCTCTATGGTATATGAGATCTAATTCCCTCTCTCTCTCTCTATCTCATTTCAACACTTCAAGAGAGATGGGTACGTGTAGAGAATTTCCATCTGAAGCACGGTCAACTCAGATCCATCTCTCATGCTGCGTTGCGTAACTCTCTCTCTCTCTCTCTCTCTCTCTCTCTACAAATCCTTAATTTCTCACGTCAAAATTCAAATTTTTTTTCTCATGTCATCTCGAGTCTCTGATCCAAGGGAACCCAAAGAAAACACGTTACAATTCTCGTTCCTAGGATGGGTTCCGGCACTGCGCAAGCACCCACTAGCTACCCTTCTGATCATGGTTTCTGTCTCAGCCTCAGCTGTGTTAGAGGTCTCTGAACCGTTCATTCACACACAAATGAGATAGATAGAGAGAGAGAGAGAGAGAGGGGTACACGGGCAGGCATTTCGAAATGGTGCTGCCTAAGGTGGGCAAAGAAAGGGGAGCAGTAACTAGACAAAACTGGCCATGAAGTCCCCACCATGGGCTTACAGAACTGTCCCCCCAGCCTGTGGCAGGTAGCTACATCGTTGGCCCCCCACCCCCTTCCATTCTGGTTTCTTCTCCTCTCTTTTCCCTTTAATTCTTTCTTGCTGGTGGGTGTGGAGAAGCTGATCTGGGGGTGCTGTAATTCCCATCTCTCCAGATCACAAAACCATGGTAATATTTATTTATTTATTTGTATATGTTTCCTTTTTTGTGGGCACCTGCAAAGAATTGATTACCATTTCCTTCTTTGAAATTAAGGTGTCCCGCCGGTGATCATCTTATCTAATTGCCTCTGTAGCTTTATTACAGTGTGTTTACCATATGCTTCCATAGATATCTCTCCTATACAGTCCTGCAACAGCTAGCTAGCTAGCTGCGTGTGGGAAAGGTATAAGTTGTTGTTAATTAGGCGTACAGCTACTGTCCGAACCCCACTGTTCTATTTTTCCTTTTTCTTATCTTGGGGCCCTCTCCCCATGCATGATACGATCTAATTAACATGGAAATTAATTAACGTCGTATTAATATCAATATATGTCGAGCATCTGCAATGGGAAAAGTGTAGCCACGTTTTTATTGATCGACTGAATTATGAACTGTTCTATTAATTATTTTTCTTTCTATATATATATATGTGTGTTGAGATCAATGAAGGGTTCCAAAAGTAGCTGTGAAGGAGATGGGAGTACATGTGCATAATGCCCTTGGTTTGTGCTTCCTTTTCTTCCTATATATTCTTCCCATTTTCCAAGCTTGCAAGGCAAGATAAGAATATGTTCTTCCTCCAATGGAAGTGATGTTTTTTTTTTTTTTTGGCCACCTCTCACGTTCTACAGAAAGATCATTGGTGCATGCTGAAGCTGTGCCAGGGAATAGATGCCCCACTCTTTCATTAGAAATTAAAGACATGTAGAGATAAATCAGAACAGGAACATGAGATCATCAGGGGTATCTGTTCATGTGACTTCACTGAATTTTTAAAATCTTATTAATGAATTTAAAATTTTTCATTATATTAATTTGATTGGAAATTTTTCTAAAGAGAATGACTCTACTGAAAATTTTTCTGAGTCAGTCTATGTATCTGTTGCTATTTTATGTTAGGAGGGTTGAATTATTGAGGAGTTTGGAGACATGATAAATTAACTGTGGATCTAAGTCAATTTTAACCCAAAGGTTAATTGTTATCTTGATCTCTTTCTTTCGCAAAATTTAACATTCATGTTTAGTGGCATTCATAACCTTCAATATGCAAATTTCAAATGAAAGATCGAGATGATCTCTCATTCATGCACTTGTGTAAAATTTGATCTACAACTTTTACACAATTCCGCTCCATGGATCGATCTATCGACACGATGTGAAGGGGTCGACATATAACTAAAAAAAAAATCTCATTAATCTTAGTTGGACTAATATATGAACTAAAAATGGCATGTAATAAAGCAAGTATTACTGTTTAAGAATTCCCATCAAGCCGTAGGTTTTGACAAGGGTAGATCTGCCCTTCTCCCAAAGTTAATCCAGCTAATTACCTACTCAAATATTCCCCCAACTTCCACCCAATATTATTACCATTGGAAGCATGAGAGACGTACACCATGAAATAGATCATTAATATATATACCTTCTCAAACTCCCTAGAGAAATGTTCCCTTTGATCTGAACAGATTTTCACATACGCTGTTTAACGCAAGCCTCTAATAGTACTTGTTAATTACTAGTCTTTTGTTACGGGTTTTAGGTGCTAGAAACAGAGCCAAATGAGAGTTATGAAACGATCGATGCAGAAGTAATTAGCTAGAGATGATATCTTCATCAACGAGTTAATTAAGAAGCATATATATGTAGCCTTCCATGTCCTCGTTAACCCATCTCAATCCCAAGGCTTGCAGCACCAGTACTAGAGAGCATTCCCAATAAAATATTTAAAAAATGGATAAAGGGGTAATTAATTAAGGTGTAAGAAGTGAGAATCTATTTTCCATTTTCCAAGAAGAAAGGAAACCCATTTTAAATTATTAAGGCATTTTCCCGTGCAATTCCATATTAAAACTTACATCTTTTAACCAGTAAACTAGTGCAAACCCTTACAAAATTATTGCACATGCACATACATATACTTTATTTCCTGACTTGGTGAACAGTGTAAGGAATCAATAGTCCCTATCTAGCTACCAAAGAAACGGAGACTATCATATCATCATAATTTCAAGATTCTTTTTTTAAGTTACAACTAGAACTTACCTTAGAGCAAGCTGTAAAACTGTAAAACCAGATCATGGGGCATCTCTGAGACAGCACACCAGAGAAGAGAAAAAGGTAGAACCATGGGGTCACCATTAATGCAGAGCAGAAGGAAAGGAAAGGGAAAGATGGGGTGGAAGGGATGGCTCACATTTGCCCAGTATCAGCATTGGGATCTTCAAAAATAAAACTGATGTGGACATGTTAGCAAGAGCTGGCACATCACATGAATGCACACACACACATGCATACACACACAGATACCTCGTCAGCCATGAAAAAATTCCTTCCCTTTGTGTGCTTGTACGTCTACTCCTCACACTGGACTTGGATTTCTGCTCCATGACGGCTGACCCACTCTCTGCTGTATAGTCTTAGCTAGCATGTACGTTTAAAAGAAAAAGAGAAAGACATATCTTTAAAGAAATTTAATTTTGTTGGTTTCGACCATCTTCAAACACAAGATTTGAAAAGTCTATATTTTTTAAAGTTAGAAATTTCTCAAATCTTGTATCTTGAAATGGCTCCCATCTAAATAGGAGCTTAACATTTAAAAACATATATACTTATTGTTATAAACCCACGTCTGCGCATTGGACGTTGTTAGCTGGCTAACGTGGAACAGCACACTGAATTATTTGTCGAGCGTGTAATAAATATTTTTTATAATTTTTTATGTAGATCATGTTCATTTTTTGGCACCATCAGTTTTGCCATTTAATTTGAGTAACAGGGACAGATTTAGAATTTTTATTCAATGAATAATTTTTTAAATATATTTTTTAATTCAATAGAGTTATTAATAATAAAATTTTACGTCACTAATAAAAAAATTTTAATTCAGTGAAATTTATAACTCCGCTGGGTCCAAAGTGGATCCGCCACTGTTGAGTAAGATTTCGAGAAACCTGAACCGTCAATAATTCAAATGTTTAAAATGCTAACTTTAATGTTTATATCTCATGATTAGATGGACAGCAGATAATAAATCGTCAAAGAAGTGTGGCATCATAATATTTCTCCTTTGCCAACACCCACATATGTGTTGTAGGGGTGTCAATGGGCCGGGCCTAAATCGGGCCTTGTTAAACTCGGCTCAGACCCGATTTTCTAAGAGCCGACCTGGGTCCGGCTCAGGCCCGGAGGTAGGCCCGGTATGGGTGGCCCAATCCGGGCCTAAAAAAAGTCCGACCCAGTCCAACCTGAAAAAATAAAAAAATTATTATTTTATTTATATAATATGTAATTTTAATATATCTACTATAATATATTTATAAAAAAATTAATATATATTTTACTTATATCTATATTAACATTTAATTATAAAAGATTATATTTTTGAGTAGATTTATTATAGAAAAAAATAAATATAATTCTCTTTCTAAATATAAATTTAATATTTAATATAAATTATATTTATATTCATTTTTTCCCGGCCAGACAGGCCGACCGGGCTGGGCCACATAAAGCTCAAGTCTGACCCTATTTTTTTTCGGGCCGAGTCGGACTGGGCTAAAAATTTGTAGCGGGCTCATTTTTTTGGCCCAAGTCGGTTAAAATCGGGTTGGATTTTGGACCTCAGGACCGGCCCGGTCCAATTGACACCCCTAAGACGGTGTCATAAACAAAGGCTATGGAGATCTCTTATAGACATGTTAACTTTTTTTTCCCTGTTGGAGCATTATAATTTGAAAATTACTCCTTATTTGTCTTGGGGCGAATAGATATTGTCCACCTATATATATTAGTCATGTATGTATATATCTAAGACAAACAACATCTATCTATCTCAAATATATGTAAAAATTATATATATATATGTATATATATATATATATAGAGGCGTTTCTTGGATCCCATGTCATGATCGAACAGGGATCATGTCATTCCCTTGTCCTTCACCATCAAATGACCCATCTCCAACTTGTTCTTATTTTTTGGTCAATACTTGAATTGACCAACATTTTTTAGGGTTTTCAATAACGAGCAAACTTAGGCTCTACATCATCGTGACACTTAAAACCTTAAGCAGGGAGGAGATTTTAAAGGCACAAAAGAAGCCTAGGGCAACAAGAGGTGAGGAACAGAGGAAGAAGAGGGGGGTGTTAATGTTATTGCTTACTTGGTATTTAGGATTTTGAGCATTTTACTCGGAAAAATGACCACTCCATACAATGAGCTTCCATAGAGCGAGTGGCAGGTTCATCGTCATCTCTGGTTAATGGTCAAGATTGTTAAGTGTAAAAAGTTGGATACTAATATTAAAAAAATTCATCCATTGAATACTTGTTATTGTTAGATATGTATTGATAGTGGTGTCAAATATGTTGGGTGGGCCAATGGGCTGGAGTCATTATGATAGTCCTAGAAAAAAAAGATATCTTGACGTAAGATTTGAATCCAAATCTTACGAACTTTTTACAAGCGTGGTACTATGTTCTTTATCATTATATATAGTTATTGAGAAGAATTTAATGTATTTGAGTTGTGTACTTTTCACTTGTATTTCTTTCTTTTCATTAGCTAATGAAAAGAGATCACAATGTACTCCTCTAATGAGAAGGAAGAAGTACAAATAAAAAATATACAATTCAAGTACAATAAATTCTTCTCATAGTCATTTGTGGGTCTCCATGTTGTGATCTACAACATTATTGTCTAAAGATAGTAAAAGAGTACCTAGTATCTCAACGTGTTAATACAAAGATAATTCTATGAAAATAAAAAATGATCTTTTCCCCTTTTTTAATGTATATCATCTTGAGTTTTTATTTATGTAGTTAACCATTTAGGTACCTTTGCACTTACATTTATGTAACAGAGTTTTTTTAATTAATATGTCTACGAGTGGTATTTGTGCAGGTTTTGCTTACAATTAGTCCAATTCAAATAGTTATGTTGCATGACGCCCGGCCCACTTCGTGACAAGTACCCGGCCCAATGAAGCCCAGTGGGCTTTGGGGCCCATAAGGTGAATCTTGACCCATCCTTAAAATAGCGGGCCAGACGCCCGGAAAGGAAAGCCCATATACCTTCTACCCGAGCCAGCCCAGCAACGGGCAGGCCGGCCCAGGGAGGGAGTCCACACTAGGCCAAGTAATGGGCCGCCACATGCCTGCCTTCAAGATGGGCCCTTGTCATAATTAGAAGCCCAAGTCGTCTTCCCTTCTCTCTCTCTCCAGCTAAAGGCTCTAACTTCATTCATGTATGTATATAGCTAAATGTTAATTTGTTCAAATTCTTAAGAGCTGCTTTGACAATCTATTACATGAAGATATCACCTATTTGTCAGGCCTCACAAACCCAAGTAAAACCTTGGGTGATCATCTATAGTTAAAGTAGACATTAGATTTATACAATTTTTTTGTCATTTTTTGTTACTTTTAATCAAGAAAGAGTATCTAAAATAGTGGAAGACTCGTGTGGTGTGTTCGTTTTAACTAGTTTGATATATTAGGGAGATAGTTTACTTGGATTTTACCTCCGATAGAGGTTGACACCTCACCCGCTCACATCTAGTGAAATAAGATAAATCAAAAGAAAGTGATTAAAACAAAATAGGATAAGGGGAGATTTGTATGACCGAGTTTTGTGATGTCAACCACAATAATGAGGTCGAGAGTTCGGCCGACTTAAAACTTCGATGACTAAGATGGAGTGTAACGTCGCTTATTTTCGGATCTTTTTTGGATCGTGGTGTTGTGGTTGTAATGGCTGTTGTAAGGCCAGTGTGGTGTAGGCCGTGGTGTGTGTAGGTGTGGTGCAGGTTAGGTCCCGAATGAATATGACCTACTGCAGTGAGTAGGAGTTGGCGGCCAGGGGTGGTCGTTGACTTGTTGGCGTCCAGGTAAGTGGCCGTTGACTGCATGATCTTGGCGGCATTAGATGTGGACGTTTAGGGTGGCGGTTGTCTTTGGCGGCAGAGGGGTTGACGCCAACCTGAGAATTCTGCAGGTTATAGGGTCACCCGAGAGCAGGTTTCCCACATGTCTCTCTCTTCCCCTTGCCCTACTTCGCGTCCCCGTGTTTCTAAAGCTTCCAACAAGTACTGAAGGGTGGTTGGAGGATCGTGGAACGTGTGGCGTTGCTGAATGGCGCAAGGAAACGTCGTGGCGTGGTGCAATTCTCGTGGGAGCTCGCTGAGGTTCGGTGTGAACCAGGAGATTGCGGGAGGTTTTCGCGTGTTCTGAGGTAGGACGAACCCTGTTAGCTTGTTAGAAACATTAAAACACACTTAAACCACTTGAATCAGCATTTTTAATGTATTTTCGGATTAAGTTGCACCGTGTGGGATAATGGTGGTATGATGATTTTAAGTAGTAAAACATGTTGTTTTAGTTTAATTATGGTGCTTGGAAATTAGGAGCTGTTTTCTCCATTTCTTAATGTTTCGGATCATGAATGCATGTGGAATCGGTTAGGGTTTCTGTAGGGAAAGAGATGAAGAACTTGGCGTCAACATCGTTTGTCGCCAAGCTCATCAGTCAAGATATAGACGGCTAGATCGATTGTCGTCTACTTCCTATAAGCGGCAGTCGATGTTGCCGCCAACTTGTGCATATATCCATGCAGTGTAGTTTACGTAGCTTTTCTGGTTATGAATATTGCGTGTTTGTGTGTGCATGGCGATGACCGGTGTGAGCCAGTGCACTTGATATGCTCTTGGAGCATACTGTTCATGTAATGGGCATGTTTTACATGAATGATGTGTGATGTACGTAATTGGTTTACGCAGTATGTGTGGTGCGTTGGCACCCGTAGCACTCTTGGAGTGTGTTGTCCATGTGTTGGACATGTGGTTTACGTGACTGACGTGTGGTACACCAACCAGGGTGTATTATACATGTGTTGTGTACGTAGTTTGGGTGTGTGCATACTACACATTTTGTCATAATGTAATTCTTATGATTTGTCGTAGTAACTGGGCAGTGAGGTTCCTGTGTGAGCCTAGCCATGACTTTGTGGTGTTTGGGCAGTGAAGGTCCACACCGATCTAGCCCTGGTTCGTTGTTGTCTTTCGAATAATATTATATTGATTTATGTATTAAGTGGTGTGTGTGTTGCCACGGAGGTCATGAGGTGACCAATGATAGGCAAGTTGTGGTTCAAATATGTGTGGTGCGAGATAGCTTTGGGGTCACACGGTGACCGATGTTAAGCTAATCCTAACACTTGTATATGTGAATTATAAGTAAAGGTTATATGTGTTAGTATCGTGGTTTGAGCTTGCCGAGTGTGGTGGTCCGGCGCCTATTCCGGAATGCCTATCTAGTCGGGTACCCCAGGTTCTTTGTGAGCCAGGCACGTGTGTTTGTTGTGCTCGGGGTTTTGTCCCGGTACTTGTGTTGTACCGTTGAGGTCTGTGTCGTCTTCCTGGACACCCTCATTCCTGAGTTTGAGTTGTACGTCCGGCTGAGGGAAAGACGGCAGTGGGACAGCGACTTCCCAGAGTTTGTTCTTTTGTCGCTTGTAGCGCGCTCGTAGTTGGGGGTACGGACACCAGTAGACATCACTGGTCCCCAGCTAGTCCTGTTTTCCAGTGCCTCACTTTAGAGTGCTCCGGCCAGAGACTCTAGAGGTGCCAGACATGGGCCTGCAGTTGTGTGTCTGCAGGTGTGGTGTTAGTTGGTCTCTACAGTTGTTTGACTTCTTTCTTGTGGAGCGGCAGTTGGACCTTTCGTCCGTGACTGCGAGGCTGAGAGGTTGTTCTTGTGTTGTGATGTCCGGGTTGGATACTGGCCTGATCAGCCAGTAGTCCGTTCCCGTGTGGTGGCGTCGTTCCCTTCCGACTCGTGCTTTGCTACTTGTCGTAGTTCGTGAGTTTGTGACTCGTGGTCGAGGTTGACCAGTTCGAGGTTGCCCTGGTGTTGGCAGAGTTGTGACTTAGTTGTGGTTTGTGTAACTTGCCGGTTGAGGTTTTACTTGTAATATTGTGCCTAAATAAAGGTATAATATAATTGTGGTTCAGTATGGTGTTTATCACCTACTTGTACCCTTGTTCGGGTGTTTGTGTTGTGGTACCTCAGAGTAGCAGATACCTATACCCTTCGCGGGTTACTTTGTAGTTTTGTGGTGGTACATTGTGTACCAACCTTTTTAGACTCTCGTGTGTTGTGCAGGTCTTGTGGTTTGACCTGCCACTTGTTGTATCTTATCCGTTTTAAGTAGATCTTTGTTTATATTTTATTGTGGATTAGTTTGTAATTGCCAATTATGTTACCTTTGTGGGTAATTTGCCGATGAGGCTCGCAGCCTAGGCATATTGTGGTTTAGTAGAGCTGTGCTCCGTGGAGGCCGTGTAAGATCTTCCACTTGTTGAGTTTTACCCTTCTTGGGCATGGTTTCGATTATGGATTTAGTGTGTGATGGACTAGCTAGCTGTAGCCAGTCCTACCATTTATGTGTGGCTCTTGACGTAGTGTGATTTGAAGTATAAAGGACCAGCTCTTTGTTAGCAGTCCTGTTACTCAAGTGTTTGAGGTTCGCCTGTGAAGCTTGTAGCCTGGGCAGTGACTTGCCTGTGTAGCTCATAGCTTAGGCAACCAGTTATTGTAATAGTGTGCCAGTGAGACTGTGGTTTAGGCACTTTAGTAATTGGGCTGACTAATGATATTATGTTAATCCTGTAGTCCTACTTTTCTTCTAAGGACTTTATGTTTATTATCATGAGTATGTAGAATTGTTATTTATTGTAATGATGTGAGCATGAAATGGTTGGCTATTGTTGTTGCCAGTGAGACCCATTGGGGTTGAGTGTCTGTGGTTACAGTGTTGTTTTGGGTAGCCCCTACTGAGCCAGTGACCTGTTGAGGCTCACTCCCCTACAAATCTTTTCAGGGCTTGCCAAGTGTTTGGCTAGCAGCAGCGTTGTGTCAGACTTGTACACCATCAGTAGTGTAGTAGTAGTTAGTGTTGTGTGAGCTTGTGCTCCCTCGGAGTATGCCCCAAGTAGTTGTACTCTTTTAATATTAGATATGTTAATGTAATGTGACAGTTGTACAAATTTGTGAACATATATGAGCACATGTACTTTCTTGTGTCTTATATTCTTGTGGTTGTCTTTTATACTCTTACTGGACACGTGTGTGAGATATCCCTTGCGAGACTTCGGTCTGTTCGCGGGAGGCGGATCTGGATATGGAGCCTTAATGGGCATAAATACCCCGATCCGTCACATGGAGTGTCCCTGAGATGGGTTGGCCGAGTTGGAGTTCTAGTTGGCCGACCTTGAGGATGTCTAAGATGAGGTTGGTTTGACCTGAGTTAGGCTTTAGCTGGCCAATAAGAGGAACTTGGGTGTTGTCATGTTCCAAACGTGGACGATCTAACTTAAAAAGATAGTCAATCCTGAGAGAGTGTTCATGAGGCCGACCTTCTGATTAGGGGTGAACACGGGTCGGTTTGACCTGATTCACCCCTAATTTTATCCAACCCGAAATGAACCGAACGGCCTAACTGAACCGAACTGGTCCGGTTCGGTTCAAACCGAAAATACACAAAAAGATACATTTTAAGGGTGTTCTGGGACTCGAACTCGCAGCCTCCTCGCGCGCGGCCCGCGTCCAAGCCCACTACGTACGCTACATGAGCTCTTATGATATTATATGTTATTAATTGATATATACATATATTCGGTTCATTTCGGTTTCACAATATAAAACCGAACTGAACCGTAGGAGACTTGAAACCGAACCAAATCAACCCGAACCGGTCAGTTCGATTCGGTTCTTCGGGTTGGACCAAACATTGAACAGCCCTATTTCTTATAGTCAAAATAGTCCGGGTCAATTCTAATTTGTTTGAGAGAGTGAACGTGATATCTAATATAAGATTAACCTTTCTTTTTTTCTCTTCTTACCTTCTCCTCTAAGGGGCGGGTCTGGCCCTAGCCCATTAATGTGATGGGCTGGTCCCGAAGAGGCGAAGACCAATCATATCCCTATCTTACATTTTTCAAGTACACATATAAATATATAATAGATAGCTTTTTTGTTTTATAATCATGGCTGAATGGTGGTAGCTTCTGCACTTAATTGGCCTTCCAGATTTGGTGTGGAGTCTTCACGTCGGATTTAAGGATGCACACAGTGGCACTGTGACAAGTGTGCATATAGCTGTCTACATGATTAATATTTTAGCAGTACTAGGTGTCCTCGGTGTCTGAGAAATTTAATCTCCTTTTCTAAAGTTCATGATGGCAAATCTATATAGATAGATCTGCGAACTCCACAAGCCAACCCAACCACCACATTAGCTGCTTATTTAATTTTCGTGGCAGGGTGCATGGCCACCTTTTGGTGGTGTGAGCATTCATGCAAAGGAAGGGATGGTGCTCATTGGGCATGGTGACTTAACTACTGCCTTTAATTAATAGACTTGTGACTTGTGAGGAGCAATTTAAAACACCCGAGACAGCAATAGAGACTTCTCTCTTCTTTTCTTTATAATGTTATGATAACCGGTGAGAAGGACACATTAATACTGCAGCCTTATCTGCCCTCTTTTTGCTACTAACATTCCCCCTCATAAACACCACTAATCATCACATCTAAGTCCAGTTAGCAGTGTACCAACATGTTTGCAAGGGTGAATACAATTAACATGACAGTTGCAAAGAGTTGAAGAATTTATTTGTTTAATCATTGCGTCAAGCAACTGATCATATCCCTATTGGATGGGCTACAAATTATGTCATTTTTGGCCAACTAAGAGTTACATAATCTTTATTTTTTAAAACTTTTTGGAGTGCCTAAATGATATGGTTGATTTGGCTGACCACAATAATAGGTAGTGGTAGACGTAAAAATCTTGTCGTAGTAAGGCCAATCAATAAGAGTGGTATTCTAGGGTCATTATTAAACCTAAAAAAAGAGTTTTGAGTCTGAACTTTGAACTCTGTTAAAAGATTTTGAAAAATCCTCCCATTGGGCTCTATATAGATCCACCCTTGTGATAAGGCTGAAAGTCCAGTCGACCTAAATCTTCAAGTGACTACAGTCTATCGGACCTGAGACTTCAGTTGACCAAGGTGGATGTTAACCGAGAAGAAGGAGCCAGCTAGTTAAGGTAGAGATTGATCGAGATAGTTTGCTAACTTGAACCTTGGACTGACCAAGGTGGATGTTGGCGAGGAGAGAGACTTGGATGTTGCCATGCCTCCGACGGAGGACAATCCGTCTTAAAAGATAATCAATTTCATGAGATGCTTTCAGAGTCGACTCTTCAACAGTCAAATTAATTTCATGAGATGCTGATCAGGAAGCGAATACATGTAGTCTGATTAGCGAACAGCATCCTACGCAGGTTGAGGGTGTTGTGCAAGTGGAGGATCTCAATATTGCTCAGGCATCTCCTTCCTGACATTTACACAGATGGTGCGTCAGTTCCCATCCACAGTGGGGAAGTCTACTATGGGAGTGAACTTCAACCCCCCTTCCAGTGGGTCGTCTTCTCGACGTCGGATCTTACAACTAGCCCGCAAGGGGGGAGTTAGGATTTGTTTACCGATCACTCGTGAACGTTTTCCTAGCCCTGTGCGTCCAGTTGATGCTATTCACATACCTGATCAAGTACCAAATTCTGATTTGAGTATGAAGTTTTCGTCGGTTGCAGAGCTTGTTAAAGCTGAAAATATTTTCATGCCTCACTTCGATTTGATCAAGAGACATCAGAAATAGATTCGGATGAAGAAGACATGGAATGTTGTTCACGTCGACCGGACTTACGTCATCGGGCTGTTCTTCGGCGAACTCACTCGTGGGATAGATTTTCTATGGAATTCTAGATAGTCTTTTCCTATTGTTGATCCGTATTTGGCTATACATATGGTTGTCAATTTCTCTTATTATTAATAAAATACTTCGGCCACCTTTGGCCTTTACCTTTAAAAAAAAAAAAGAGAGAGAGAGAGATGGACTAAACTATGTGTATCATCTATCTCTCCTCTTACTTGTTCCCCTTGGGTCTTTTTAAAGGCTGGTGGAAGATGAGGAAAAATATGGAATTCGATATGAGATGATGCACCTTTTCCTTTTCCTCCTCCTCTTCTCCGCAAGAAGTGGGCCTCGGCCTACCCCACTGATAGTCTCAACTCAGAGATCTATGCCATTTGAAAACACCCAACCAAAAAGTAAAATCGACAAAATTCGATTTTCCCATGGCAACGCGTACGAAGATGTTTCTGCACCTCGACTCCCATGCGACAAAAAATTGAGTTGAAAAAAAAAAGGTAACGGCGCTTCCGCGCAGACACAGTTCTGCAAATTTTTTGGAAGCGGCCCTCACCGCTTTTGAAAAAGCGGAGGGCACGACAGAGTTGTCTCTGCCTCTCTCTTCTGTCAAAAATCATTCTACGCAAACACCAAGAAGAGCAAGTTATTTGGGAAAGAAGGTGAAGTTGTCAGAGATTTTAAAGTCTAAAATTTTTCTACTTCACTTCCAAACGGTGCTAAAGGTCAGATTGCATAAACCCATGTAAGAACAGGCTTCCTTCGATGTTCACAAATTATTCCAAGTATAGATATAATTAGTGCCTTTAATGGGCAATTAAAACTTTGAGGATAATGTTTGCCCACGTCTCAAATGTGAAGATTTCTTCTCCCGTCTCTTTCTCTGAAGCTTCTACAGCTACAAGATGAGATCCTTCCTACTTCGATATAGTGTTTGTTTAACATATGAAAAACCCCCACCCCCCCCCCCCCTCCAACCACCACAGTCTTCTTTATTAATATAACATAAAAGTAAACAATATTAAAAAGATGGTGACGTCTCTTTGCTGGCCCCAGTTAGAATCATCTCATGAACACAAAAAGACACGATTTTTTGGGGGGGCGCAAAGGAGGAGCTAACTGCTCCAATATGGCATTATTATTCAAAATATATCACATTACATGGAACAATTTTTGCCACCAGCGCAAGCAGGAGAACAACAAATTGAAACACATTAAACAATAACACATTGGAGCTGGAAAGGAGAAGCCCCAACCTAAACACCACAAGGGGCAGAATAAGAAGCACAAGGACCATAAGCACATTAGCTACTAATATTATAAGCCCAAATATGGGATCAAAACAAGGGCTGGTGAAGTTAAGAAATAAGGCTTTGTGTAAACCGCCGTAGAGACTCACTTAGGAGAAATATTTAGTGTATTCTAAGAAGAGTAATAAAATGATGCAGATGTTTTTCAAATAATTTTATTAGTTGAAAAAATGAGAGAAAAACTTTATTAAATTTTAACTAATAAAATATTTAGAATATAATCCATGTCAATTTTATCACGTTTTTTAGAAGGTACAATATTTCTCTTTTTTAGCTCAGAAGACGACATATAAATAAGGTGTGTGGATGAACTCTAGATCTACCCTAACAGCAACACAACCCCAATTTGGAGAAACTAGAGACTAAAGGCAACGTTTGGTAATACTTTGGGAGTGTACATTTTATTTATTTAATATAAAAATTTTTATTATTTTCCCTTCTACTTATCAAATGCGTAAAATAAATTTTACGTTGTGTAAAAATATATTTTAAGATAGAGAAGAGACATAGACAAAAAAAAAGTAATTATGATGTGTTGTAGTTTTGACTTCAAAAGTTGGGGTAAAGGAGTTTTTTGAAGGGATTTGAAATTTTTTAAAAAAGTGAAATCCTTACAAGACAGTCTTAAACACTGCCTCAGATGATAACAGTGGTGGACCCTGTAACTCCCAAGACTTATCTCTACAAATTAAGTGATCATGGACAAAACAGACATAAGCACAAAGAAATTAAACAATAGAGCAACAGATCAATGTCCACACTTACAACACATGCATCTCAATCGTCAGTTGAAAAAGATCAATGACTCCAAGCCATGCATGCACCAATTGATGTATTGGATCAGTGGAATCTTATCCATTAATTTGGTCAATATCAGAAGGGCCGATCTATATATCTAGAGATTGGCATAATATTCGATCAACAATGAGATGATATAACGATCGATCAACCACGTACATGGATCGAACAACATAATTTTGATCAATCACATATTACACATTAATCAGATGAAGATCGAAGAGCATGATCAACTATACAGCAATCAATTGTTTTCAATCAGTAACAATACTAAATGATACTTCGATCCCATCAATCATGCACCGATTGACGTATTCAATTACTCACGCAAGAACACGTTAGAAACTACTATATATGACTATCAACATCTCTCTTCGATCTTCTATGTAAGAAGAGGGGTATATAGTTAATGGTAATATCTATAACTTTTTAAAGAAAAAATTAAATACATAAATATGTTAAACATACATATGTATATGAGACATATAAAAAATAAATTATATTATATATAAAATTATTATGTATTCAATTATATTATAAATATTCAATCAGATTTAACTATATCTATTCAATCCATTTATATCATGTATAAATGTACTTATATATTTAACTAAATAAGATTTTCACTTAAAATATAGTCATATCGGTGCATCGATCAGGTGCACAAGATCAAATGTGTGGCAGTCCTAGCCATCCAGATCCACTAAGGATCCGACCTGACTACCAATCACGAGCCATGAGGTTGATCAAAATGGTTAACTAGAATGTGTCTGAGGAGAACTAGAGAAGACACAACTCACACATATCTATAAGAATATATAAATTAAATTACATGTCCCAATACATAATACAAGCTCAAAAGGAAAAAATGCAAAGTCTTGGAGCATACTCCAAGGTGTACTACTCACAATTGTTGGAGAAAAACCTCTTACTCGCTCCACTGAGTGGCTCGAGTCGTGGCCGAGGCTGAGACCTCGCCTACTCACTCTCACTTGACAGAGAAGTAGGGGATGTGAGCCTCAAAATATCATTGGCTTAGTAAGGAGACCTTCGAAAAATCGGTGTAGGTTCTATCTACCACAATTAATAGAAATATATACTGAAATAAATAAATATAACTAGTAAGTAGGAAATAACTCATTCACAAGAAACGTTTCCAATAGCCATACAAACTATGAGTAGGAAGACATGACTCTACCACTCAGGTCATGAAAATTGGTTTGTGAAACTTGTGCCTGACCAAGACAATAGCTAACAAGTAACCTCACAGTCTCACAATCAGAAACATATTCTAACAACCGCACCCAAGTTTGACTACTTTACTGGTTTCGAATCCTGCAAGGTGATCCAAGTTAGAACAAGGGACTAGTTGAGAATCAACACATCTGCTGATATCCTCTCTCCTAGTTAAGAGTGCACTCAAACAACATATAATATGTTGTTCCAGCCATCTTTCCCTAGCCCAAACGAGGAATGCAAGGGGAGTCCAGGAAGATGGCATCTGACCTTGTCTGTTGGCTTAATAAGGTATAAAAATAGAGTCAAACCTACTAAAGTCGGTCACACCACCTGTCAAATTCGATCAATCAATTAGTTTTACCTTAGTGATCAATATTGAGTTGGTCAACCAATCCCCATCCTTCGGTCAACCGAAAATATATACATAATATATTTACATTCAACAAGCCGCTGACATATATATGTCCATCATATATCAACCACTAGATGTAAGCATTGACATGTATTGAATATATGTTAGTGTCAAATATTGCTGACAAAAGGTCTCACATGTGTCACGACTAGAGCTAGTCACTGACATATGTCAACGTTTGTCAGTGGCTAGAAACCACCATTGACATACGTTCAATATATGTCAATAGTTGCAATGAGGCCACTGATAAATATTGACATTTGTCAGCGGCTTGTAGCCACCACTGACATTCGTTGAATATATGTTAACGACTACGATAAGGCCACTAATAAAATATTGACATTGTTAGCAACTTGTAGCCACCACTAACATACATGTCAGTGGTCAATCTTAGTCGTTGACATATACTCAACATATGTCAATGTCTAGAAGGAAGCCACTAATAAATGTTAACATATATTAGCAGATAAATACAATCACGGACAATGTTAACATATATCAGTGATTATGACAAGCCACTGACATAAGCTTCTTATGATAGCAACTCGCTCAATCACTGACGTAACTTCGCTTATGTATTTTATTTTTCTAGTACCGAATGCTCTTGTTGAGATGTATAGTTATTGTCCTCTTTAGTTGACTATTTGTACTTTTAACTTACTATTTGTCACTCTTAACAAGTTAAAGATGATATAATTTATAGAGAATAATGTAAGAGCATTAATACTTATGTTGAGATGTATAACTATTTATCTCAAACATAAATATCTTCATAAACAAAACATATGGGAAATTAAGATTAGATATTATCATCCAACTGGTTTCAAAGGCATCCTTCAAGCAAGAGAATGACTAAAAAGTCACTAGAGATATGAGATTGCGGAGGGAGCACAGATTGACTTCTAGTCAGATCCTTGAGTGGCAGGTAAAAGCATAATTGAGTTATATGGTGACTCAAGTCAGATATATCTCGACATAGATAAGTATGTTCCAATTGCTACATTTATCAATCTGGGAGCATGGAACCTACCTGATCCTATCTCCTATGAGATGGCAGAACTTTGGCCTATTATTCATATTAATGTTCTCATCTAAGTGGAGGTCGAAACATTATTAGGTGGAATCACAACAATGGTATATTCACAGTGAGGAATGCACTATGAACACCCCAGCCCCACTCACCCCCGCCCCAGAACCCCCCCCCCCCAACCCCCACTCCCGCCACCCCCCCCCCCCCCGGCCCTAACACATCAATATAATTTTAAAATTTTGATATTTTATCTAACAGATAACATCGCATTTTCATAATTTTAAATTTAAAGTTAAAAACAAACACAACATAATTTGTTAGGTAGAAATATTTTTTTTAAAAAATTGCTCCCAAACATCTTATAAGAGATGCGGGAGGACTGCCCATTGCTCCACATGAAGTAAATGGAACACTTTGCCTATAGCAGGTGGACCCCACCCTTCCAACTTGGCGCGAAGCTAGCGGTGCACGTCCGCACTCGGGTCAGTCAAAGCATCCGGATGCCAATTTCCGCTGCATCTCTACGAGGCGGAACAAATTAATATTACTCACATTAAATATAAACAAAAATAATTCAGAACACCAATGCAAAGACCATACGATAACTTTAAGCCAACACCTCCTTCCCATCCTTAATCCCTACAACAAGTGCGGCCGACGTTTCAAGTCGAAAAGGATTCAATGAGCAAAAAAGGTGACTTTGATACTATGTCACGATATCAAAAAAAAAATATTCTAAATCAAATTGTGAAAGAAAAATATTTAGTACCCATTTTGTAGTGTGTATTAAATAGTCAAATCTATTAGAAATGTGACATCTCCACTCCATATAGGTTAACAAATTAATCTTGAGAGGTATGTTATATACTCCAAATTGGAGGCGGCACACTTTTAATAAATGTGACCAAATTAATGTACATCATTAATGTGTATTAAATATTTTTTATTGTAGGAAAATATCAATAAGATTAGAGTTGAAAACCAAGTTGATCTAATCCTCTTCTCACTAGCCCATCTACCACTACGCACCCCGGCCCCCCCCTTGGGAGTCCACTCTCTCTCACTATACTGCAGCTTTGTACAGCCATATTAGAGAAGAACACACATGAAAAGGGGTAGAAAAGTGTCGAGCAGTGTCGAGTGCGTCGGGCAACACTGCGCCCTACACCCTCGGGACCGCCATCTTTGTTTCTCGCTTTCTGAGTATGTCTCATATATTTATGCCACATAATTTGAAAACGGGGTTGAAGAGATTTTGAAGTATAAAATTTTTGACCATATCACAATCGTTGTCAAATGTTTCAGAATGCATTTGATTTCTACATATGCATCGATTTAGAGAGAATAGAGAGATAGACAAAAGAAAATGTGGCAGTCGTTGCTTCTAGGAATTCGTCCATGAGTTTATCGTGAGAGTCGACGTGGGGGCAGGTGAGTGAGTGATTATTATTTTTTTAAGGGGGGCGCCGCTTTCGAAGTCGCAATGAATCAACTTCTGCTGATTCTGACTCTGGCCGAAACCATTCCAATCGAAACCTAATTAGTTGGTATTGGTACCATGGTCTTGCGATTCCCAACACGGTAAGTTCTATATTTTTTTTTGACTTCTTTTAATTTTTAATTGTTAACAATCTAATGCAAATTAAACCAAATTAGATCGAATTGGTACGCATCGATATGTGGAGTCTATTCTAATCCTATTCATCGATTTGGCCAACTATAGTGTCAATGACTTTTCAAGTTATGCACTTGACAATTGTATTTTTTCTTTAGATTGGGTGGACACAATGTACACCACCAATGTATTAGACATTGGTCAATGAGAAAGTCAAAATTATATTAGACAAATGTAATAAATATTTCTCTTTTAACCTCTTTTGCCAAAGATCTTTTTTTATGACAGAGAATATAATATAGTGTGATTCGGATTGAGTTCAAATTTCATGTTGCATTCACGGCATCTCTTTTTCTGAGAAGAGAAAAGCTTATTGCACTTGTGCAAAGTGCACAGTGCAATCCACATAGATTTTTTGCCCATGTGACACCAACTTTTATGGTGCCACATGGGTAAAAAGTCCATGTGCATGATGTCACATGGGTAAAATGCTCATGTGACTTGCATTTGTGCACTTTGCACAAGTGCACAAAGCCTCTCTCTTCGGACAAAGGTTAACAAACTCCAAACTCACATCTCTCGAGGATGAATTAAATGTGAGTCTAGTGAGTCTCCCTCAAAAATGGATTCCGAGAGTTCCTTACTATCAAACAAGATCTTGGTATCCTTCTTTGCTGAAGATATTAATATATGAGAAATATTATTATTCATCAAAATAAATAGAAAAAAAATGTATCAACATGTTTATCTCTTTTATTCATTATTTGTCATTTTTATGTATAAAGAGTGATAAATAATTATATGATCTGAAGATACGTGAAATTTCAATATACTTCTTTTAAAAAGTATTTGCCTCATTTTTAGAATTTTATCTTTTTCCTTGTAAAGAACCCTCTTAAGAGTAGAAGATGTGCCGTGTTTATAAGCACACATTTTATTCTCATAATATCTGATGTGACATTAAATCTCTCCTCTACGTAGTTCATTTAGTAAAGATAAAAGTATGTTGTAAAGGCACATAATTTTTCATAGACAGTGTCATTAAAGATACGTAAAATTTTAGAGTGCCTCTCTCAAGAAATATTATATATCATCATTCTTAAGATTTTATCTTTTTTCTTAAAATAATGATTCTCTTAAGAATACAAGGTGGATCTTATTTTATAAACACACATTTTATTCTCACAATCTTCTCTCTACAAGATCCAACAAATAATTTTTGAGAAAAGTTTAGTGCACTTTTGTATTACATTTTAAATATAATATGACTAGGTAATGATTTATGTGGCACCCCTCACGTAGGGAGTGATAAATGACAGTCTAATTGGATGTCACATAAATTATTATCTAATTATATTATATTTAAAATATAATATAAAAATATACTAAATCTTTCTCATAATTTTTAGATAGTACAAAAATTACCTTGTTTCCGTGTGTACCTGCATGTGTTGAAAGAAAGGTGTGCTTCCTTCCTTGCATACGCGCAAAGGACGGTGCGAGGACTACCATGGCCGCCCCTTTGGACGCTGCTCACCCTTCTTTAGTTCTTTACTAGATGAAAACCCGTGCGATGCACTTGTTTATAAAATATTAAGATAAATAAAAAAATATTATTTATAAAAGTATATAATTTTTATTATAAAAATTTTGTTAAATTAAACAGAAAAAATTTATTCTTAAAACAAAAGAAGGTGGACTGCACGAAGGTAGATTTAAAATTGAATTTTTTTCTAAAAAGTTATGGTCTATTCGATTTAGCAAGATTTTTTAGATGGTGAGTATCTTACCTTGTTTAGAAGGATTTCTTCGTTGATTTAGGTGACAATTAATGTTAGAGACTTGCCTTACGGGAGGTGTGTTAAAGTTGATAGATTTATTATTTTATGTTAGCTGCTATATGTTAGGATTTCTTTACCCGGATTTTGCTTAACCATATTTAGCTGCGATATAGATAGATTTAGTGGGGATGTTTAGGCGGGAAAACTCTGCTTCTGGTGCTGCCACGTGGCTGCTCCAGAACTGAGTTTTATTAGAATAGTATAGATAGGGACGGAGGGAAAGATAGGAGAAAGGTCCATGCCGAAAGATAGAAGTGTGTGTGTGGAAATGACAAGGGATGTGATGGAAGCATATAGAATAGGAGGAGAAAAGACACTACTCTTTGGACAGACCACACGAGCAAGGGATAGATTGTTGTTTTTTAATGGACAACAAGGCCTCCGCAAGGTCAAGGTGGGTGGTGCCTGTGCAGGTGTGCGCTGGATCAAGATCAGATCATAGAGAGTATTTTAGAAATGTGGAGGTGTGAGCTAAAGGAGATTAATGTTTAGATGTAAACGACTGCCCTCTATCTTATAGAAGCAAATGGGAGAGAGGATTGAGTTAAAAAAAAAGTGATAAAAAGAAGGCTTATCCAAGTATGGAGATTGTGGGTAGAAGAATTTGCTGTCAAAATATGTTGTTAGGTTGCTAGACAATTATATTATTCGGTCGTAAATATAATTCTAAGGGATCTGTGCCATTATGACACTTGTGACCTCTTAAGCTCGGTCGGGTAAGATAGTCGTCTAGTCGTTGAACAACTATCTTTTCTCTTTGATGTCCATTCTAAGATATATGTTTACTATGTGTTGGCACCGTCTGCTATATGTAGACGGATAACAATCATTTGTCCTAAAATAGACACAACTTTTCTCTTAGATATGATGTTACAATGTTATTGCCCCTCTATGTTTAATTTAACCAAATGCTTATAGATCACCCCCTCTAGCATTTTCTTTTTACAAGTTAGTTTTGACTTTTGAGTTTAAGTTCTACCTCTTGCGATTATGTAAGAGGGATTTAATCCACATATTTATAGAAAATCATATTTAAGTATTCACCATCAATGGTGGGACTTGTAGGATTATTTATTTTTATTTTTATTTTACAATGGTAGAATCACTGGATCTGAAATGGCCACATGATGTATGAAAAAAATTGATTTAAATTATGTTATATTTATATAGACGTGATATAACATAGACAATAAATTAGAAGAGGAGGATGGTATGGACACCATGACCCAATCAAATACAATTTGATTAAGTCATATTGATCTTGCTATTAGACCTATCAAACAATAAATATTTCTCTAATGAGTTTGTCATGACAACTATATGATAAAGAGAGATACTCGAAAAAAAATTGCATATTCCATTTCCTTAAGAATTGTCATCCTAAAATTTAACAAATGTCACATACCAAATGTGTGGGATTTGGCTAAGATACCGGGCACGCATTGTGCATGCATGCTGATTAGATACTCTGTTGGGAAATCACTTTGCAATAATTTGGGCCAAGAACTTGCAAAACTTGTGCATCAATAAAAGTGCATCGCATCTCCATATGTTTCACATCATATATTTTTTTCCGAGGGATAGATATGAAGATGATTTCTAAGAAAATAGAAAATATTCTTTTAAACATAAAAAAATTCCTAACGAATATTTTTCACACATTTATAAGGAATGTGACAAGCGATTAAACAAATAAAATCCGAAAATGTTGTAGTATTTAGCAATGCAAGAAGTCCTTACCAAGTTAAAAAAAAAGTGCTTTTTCGAACACCAGCCATCTACCTGTCTCCTTTCTCCCGGGACTGCTCACCATCACATCTCCGCCGCCGCTTATGAGAAACGCATCCAGGGACCACGTCCTCTGATTGGTTCAGATCAATGACCAACGTAATTTCTTCAGCAACAAACTATTAGCAGTGGCGGTCTGCAGCGAGACTTCTCCAATTTCTATAGACAACTCAACGATCTTACTTGATCTGAGCCAGTCACAGACTGGAGTCGTTTTAGAGGTCACCTTAGACAAAGCCATCTCCCCGCTGCTTACCCATTAGAAGAAGCAGCCCCCCCCCCCCCCCCCACCCCCCCAAAATCCCAAGCCGCGCCGGCGCTCGCCCGCCCTCCAAAGCCCACGTGGCGCCGCAGATCCACGCTGTTTTCAGACACACGTGTCGAGTTGTGTTTCGCCAATCTAGCAGTAGCCTTTCTCGTAAATACTCCGATGGAGAGAATCCGGACCGGGCCCCACGCTCACCATAACACCCCCCTTCCCACCCACTGTTTTATAGGCTATAACCAAGCCGGCCCGCTTCCCCCCTCCATCCACGCCTCCACCTCTATCGCAAGAGAGAGAAAGAGAGAGCTCTAGAGAGAGAAAGACAGAGCTAGATAGAAAGAGGAGGGGTGGAGAGGGGAGGCGAGGGGGAGGAGATTAGAAGAGCTCCTAAAACCCTAATCGTCGCCGGCAATGTGCCCCACGAAGCCCAAGCTCGACGGGAATGGCGATGGCGGCGGGGAGAGGGAGGCGCCACCCTGCGACTGGAGAACCGAGGCCATCGACGGCGGCTCACTCCAGCACGTGGACCTCCACACGGGGTCCAACGGCTGGGCGTCCCCTCCCGGCGGCCTCTTCTCCCTCCGGGGGAAGAACTACTTCTCCCGGCGCCAGAAGTGCCCCTCTGGCGACTGGCTCCTCCTCCCCGCCGGCGTCGACTGGCTCCGCTCCCCCTCCCGCCTCGATGACGTCCTCGGCCGCCCCGACAACCGCGTCATGGGGGCGCTGCGGCGGGCGCAGGCGATGGGGGCGTCGCGGAAGGCGTTCCTCTTCGCGGTCAACCTGCAGGTGCCCGGGCGGGAGTGCCACAGCGCGGTGTTCTACTTCGCCACCGAGGAGCCGATCCCGACGGGGTCGCTGCTGTACCGGTTCGTGCACGGGGACGACGCCTTCCGGAACGCTCGGTTCAAGATCGTGAACAGGATCGTGAAGGGGCCGTGGATCGTGAGGGCGACGGTGGGGAACTATGCGGCGTGCCTGCTGGGGCGGGCGCTGCGGTGCGAGTACCACCGCGGGGAGAACTACCTGGAGATCGACGTTGACATCGGCAGCTCCGCCATCGCCAACGCCATCCTGCACCTGGCCCTGGGGTGCGTTACCGCGGTTACCATCGACATGGGGTTCGTGGTGGAGGCGCAGGCGGAGGAGGAGCTACCGGAGCGGCTGCTTGGCGCGGTCCGCATCGCGCAGATGGAGATGTCAGCGGCCACCTTCGTGGACTCGAGGGGGGCGACCGCGCCAGTGGCGGCCGAAGTGGGGAAGGGACCCTGCCGAGGGATGTCCTCGTCCAAGGTGACCGACCACCAACATCACGACCATGATCGGAAGGTGACCACGGCGACGGCGGGGGTCTCTGGATTGGGACTCGGCGGAGATTCGGAAGATGAAGGATGAAGGTTAGTGGTCTTCCGATCCAGTTCGTTCCTGTCCGCTTTTGCTAAATCATCCTTCGATTGGAAGAATCCAAAAGATTTAGCTCGCTATTATCTGTAGATTGCTTCTGTATCTTTCTACTGGTGCGGGGATGTACTGCCGAAATTTCTATGTCGGGGAGGGAGAGAAAAGAAGAAAAAAAGGTCGAAACAAGGATCTTGGCTGCTGGGAACGTGGTTTCTTTCCCTTGATCTAGTAGTTATCAACGGAGAAAATATCAAGTATATATCATTTGTATCATTTTCGAGAAGCTAAAGCCTCTAACTTTGCTCGTCTTTCTGTGAATTTGGTGGGGGTGGGGGTTTCTTCAACCGGCACTGTCGAGACGATTATTTGCTTGGTCTGGTGGCTGAGATGACGCTGTTTTCCAGACACGGGCGGCTGTAATCTTCAATGGGATTGACGTCCGGCCCTTTTGAGTTTCCTTTATCAAAAATCAATTTTGCCTTGGTGTTCGGAATGGTGCTGGGATGCAGACTCTGGAAGGTGAAGGAAAGGGCTAGAGTCCAAAGCTTCGGACTACTGTAGGATTGTCTTTTAGTGCACAATGCAAGGGAAGAGTTCGTGTAGAGTATTGATTACTCTACAGGTGTTCTTTTGGAGCCTGCCATGGGAAATTGTGCCTTCTTTTTTTTTTTAAATGGCAGAGAGTTGTTGGTTGCCTTCCTTTATTTTCATGGGTTCTCGTTAAATCAGTTAAAAATTATCGCAGAGTGGATCAGGGGGGGTCCTTGTTTGTGGGTATTTCACCTTAGGAACTCTCAAGGGCACAGTTTTAGTGGGGCTGATGGGAAGAATAGGGATTGAAGAGGAGGTGAGGTTGGTAGGGACTTCCCACATCATTACTTTCTATTTGTCTCTCTTTCATGGTCCATAATTGGAAGTTGCCCATCACCACTTGTGGAAGCCAAGGTGGATGCTTTGTGCCATGTTCTTAACTAATACTATTTTTTTCCTTTCCTCTTGTTCTTGAACAGTAATCCCCTATCGCGTTGCAACAACGCTCTATTAGGAGAACCAACAAAGCATGTTAGAATTGTACATATAGATGAACAGTTGAACATAGATTCCAGGTGGTTCTCTTCCAACATCGAGGGGTACTTCCGGTTGATAAAGGTGGCAGTGGAGAAGTGACATTTGATTGCTTGGAAAATCAAAAGTGGTGGGTGGCGCTCTGTTCCCCCACCGTACTATTCTTTCTTTGCTGCCCTTCCCTTTCCTGCCTTGACTTCAATTACAACTTTACTCAGACGCAATTTTTTCTTGGTCCAAATCCGCCGAAGTCTTGACATTATTAATATAACTAAGGATACGTTGTTTACCCCATAGAACAGTGGTTAGTTGGTTTGGGGGACTGTCAGCATTGGGAGGAAAGCTTGATCATAAGCTCCGGACCTAAACATGTCATCTATATCCGTTGTTGTAATGCCATCTTTAGAATTGCTTGCACCAGAGTTTTTAATTGTTGTCAAACATGCTAGCATCAAAAGGCATCAGAAAAATCTCACTCCCCATTTGCCCATCTTTACCAAGAGAAATATTTGTTTCAAAAGAGGTAGGATCCCACTCCTCTTGAAATAAATATTTTTCTTTTTAACCTTTTAGGTTTCTCATCACTTTAAACCATGAAAAGATGAGTTTCTGCTCATCTCCAAAGCCTGTGTCTGGCACAAAAATGCAGCCTTCTTACTGAGCTTTAAACCATCTCACTGCCCCCACCTTTCTGTTTCTCTCTCATTTGCTGACAAAAGTTGGGGTTTGCTGAAGTGACATTATTGATACCAAACCGAAAGGTGATGGGTGATGGACGGTTCTATATTTTCGGCACCTCATTCATGTCCATCTCCCATTTCTTGGACAACGGCAGTCTTCTCTGTCCGTACTGCTCTTCTCCCTCCTCCTAAACTCCCTTTTATCCGAATTTAATGGTGTGGCGTTGGAAAAGCCATCACTGCAGCATTAACGCTGTCCTTCACAGCGTTTGTGATGTGGCGCTTGGTGCCTTTTCTTTTGTCATGTGGCTTTTTACTGGCCAACAGTTCTTCCCTTTCCTCAAACACACCCGCTCATGGTTTGTCGGATCGCACTGAATCGAATCGAATCAGGAGAAATTCGATTCACCCGATTCTCATCGAATTGAATTAATTCTCATCCGATTCCCATGTAAATCGGTTCGATTCTGACGAATCATGACGGATCAAGAAAAATTCGATTTGCTCCGATTCCCCGATACGTCGAACCTTGCACCAGCGATGCCCGGGTATCGAAATTTGCAACTTGAGGATGTAGTTGTTTATTTATTGTTGGGTTGTATATATATATATCTCTCTCTATTAGAAATCTATTATGTGAAAATGTTTTATATTTATATTTTCACATATACTCTTTTTACACAATAAAACATCTCTGGCATAAAATAGAGCATCAATGGACCTCTATAAGAGGTCATCTTTCGCCAAAAATGACCGGGGACTTGGAGTGGTTGGATGTTCCAAAATATGAGCAATCACCATGGTCGTCATCGCGGGTAGTTTTGGCACACAAATAGGGTGGGGAGGAGCGACAACGTTGGTGTCTTCATAGATGAGAGAAAGAAAGAGAGAGATATGATCAAGGTTCGCCGTACCGTTTGGATCGGCCGTGCCGCATTTTTCGTGGAAAGGTACGGTACCGTACTGTATCGTACCGCTGAGATACGGTGGAAAAATTACTTGTTTGATTATTTTTTTAGTTTTATGATTTGGTGAATATTTAAAATGAGCAAACTTCAAAAGAAAACTCTACATCCAAACTTAAGATAGAATCTCTATCTCTTCTCATGTATGGATTCTCTCTCTAACTCGAGATTGTACTCTCTCTCTCTCTCTCTTAAACACATCCTAGGACTCTATAGGATAGGAAAAGACTACCACTACGTGAAGAGACCCATGGAGGCTCTGCTTACCAAGTCCTATAGTCCCAAAGTCAGAGGAGAAGTCATTCTCAACGTTGCACCATTTCTCTCTCCTCATTCTCTCTTATACCTCCAGAACTATCAGGGATATCACGCCTTCTACAGCCTGAAAAATGGATGATATGCTCACAAGGTCTTCATCAAAGTTGTTCTACACTTTTTTAGCTTCGTCCTCGAAGTGGAATCACCTCAATTGGTAGTCTGTGACTAAAATTATACTAGATTATTCTTCACATTCTCTCGCATATCATAATTTACATATATAAGATTATCATGTCTTACAAATCTCAAACGAGGGTATATCTTTTCGAGACTTCTTCATGAAAATTGTTCCCTGCGACTTCCTCTACGAGCTCCAACTAGAATCACATCAAATAAAGGTATGTGGTTAAAGATACAGTGAATTATTCTTGACATTCTCTCTCATATCGCGATCCAACCTATCAATGAGTGCGACCTCTCTACAGCCTGAATGATGGTGATCCAGTCTTTGGGCTCTTCATGAAAGTTGTTCATGATATGACCAATGTATTTCATTAGATCAACACCAATAATCCGAAAACAGAAATAAAATTATAATGTCTTAAAATTTATAATAAAATATTAATATAATACTAAGAAATTAAAAGAGATAGTAAATTATACGTAAGATATGATCACTTATATAAAACATAATTATCTTTAATTTTAGAATATTTTCATATTGTTAATATAATTCTAGTACTATTTTTGATTGTGTGCAATTTAATGGGACGACATTCGGTTCAAAAAATAAAGTCAAATTTAAAGTCATAATAATTACTAAAAAAATAACTGATTCTAAAAATATAAAATATTAAAAATTATTTATGCATATATGTTGAGATTAAGTCGACCTAATAATTTTTAGATAATTTTTACTTGACAAAAAATTAATTTAAAAATTAAACTATAATTACTATAATTTGTATCATCTCTTAACTAGTTTATATTTGAAATTTCATCTCAATTAGATATCATTTAGATTTCTTAAGTGCACACAGGGTTTGCCGCTATACGACGAATTCTCTGTGCACTTCAACGGACGACATTTGGTTCCAAAAATAAAGTCAAATATGAAGTCATCAGAATTATTAAAAATGTACTGATTTTAAAAATATATAATAAGAATTATTGATAAATAAATATTGAGATTAAGTCGACTTAATGATTTTTGAGATAATTTTTACTTGATAAAAAATTAATTAAAAAATTACACTAAAATTACTATAATTTATATCATCTCCTAATTAGCCTATGTTTGAAATTTTATCTCAATTAGACACCATTTAGACTCTTAGATGTTGAGATTAGTTGACTTAATAAATTTTGAGACAATTTTTACTTGACGACAAATTAATTTAAAAAAAATTAACTAAAATTACTATAATTTATATCATCTCCTAATTAGCCTATGTTTGAATTTTATCTCAATTAGACACCATTTAGACTCTTAGATGTTGAGATTAAGTTGACTTAATAAATTTTGAGACAATTTTTACTTGACGACAAATTAATTAAAAAATAAACTAAAATTATTATAATTTGTATCATCTCTTAATTAACTTATGTTTAAAATTTTATCTTAATTAGACATCATTTAGATTGTTTAGATACATCGAATGTGAGAGGGGAAGAAAAAAAAAGTTTAAATGATCTGCCGCGGACCAGACCATACCGATCTGCGGCGTGCCGCTGTGGCACACCCGGGTCACCCCATTGGGGTGATCTGACCATGCCATGGCTCAGATAATGAGCCATGACACGGTGTGGTTTGGCCAACCGTGGATGTGATAGAGTGTTTTAGGACATTTCACATAAAAATAACTCTCCTTGGATGTCCATTGATGCTCGATTGCCATTCTCCGTGATGGTCGAGTCTCTCAGAATATTTTTATTGTGTAAGATGGATTTACGTGAAAATATAAATAGAAGATGTGTTTTGCCTAATTAAATTTTTATTGGGGTATATTAACAAAAAAATTATTGTTTCTCATGTGGACACGATTTCTACATATATTTACACTTCTATAAAATTTTAAGAATTAATTCCCACGCATAATAAGTATGTTTAGTTATCGAAAAATTACATATAATATATTTTAAAAATATATCATATATATCTCTATGTTTCATGTATTTTATCATATATAACCCTATCATTTGATTTATCTATTTAACTTAATTATAATTGAGTTAAAAGAATAAAAAAGGCTAATTTATCCATACGACTCTTTAAAAAATCATTTTTTTACAACTCACGTTTTCTCTTTCTAGCCTGATTTCCCTCTCTCTCACTCTGCATCTCACTATTTGTTCTTCACTTTCATTATTTTTGAATGAAGTCTTACACTGTCAAGAAGAAAAATTCTCGTTGACAAAAAAATGAATATACATAATAAAATAAAATTTTAAAAATAAAAATAATAATAATACTATTCATCATACTGTGTTGATCATGTTAAGAACTCGTTAAGTCCTTGTTTGGTAACACTTTTAGGAATTCCATTTTTTTGAAATCCTAAATCTTCTAAAAACTCTTTTACACTAGTTTTTAAAACTCAAAATTCAACACATCATTTTTTTTTTCTCCCTATCTCTCCTCTCTCTTAAAATCTAAATTTACATAATTTAAAATTTATTTTACTTGTTTGATAATTAAAGAGAAAAAAAATAAAATTTTAATTATTAAATAATTAAAATCTATATTTCAAAAACATTTATCAAACAATACCTAGATCTCGTACCGTGTCGATCGGATTAGGAGCTCGATAAGTCTCCACATGATCCGAACTCGATCGGTACCGTTTGAGATCCACAACGACCGGCCAACCATGCTCTTCCGACAGATACCCACCGGGCATCCCCGGTGCAACATCTTTGTGGGCCCCGCCTGCCTAGAAAGCTTCTAGAGAGTTCTCTTCCCATCAGTGCTTGGAATAATCAGCGTTCCAACTGCCTTATCTGGCTTGGTTACCTTATTTTTTTTATCTTCACATGTTCCCATGGCGCCAATAATAGATTTGTTAAAACCATCAACTTTGTCAAAGGCGGTATTTTTAATCTTTCTGGTTTCTGCCAGCCCATTCAGGTCTTCCACCTCCGTATTTTTTTTCCAAGCTGTAGTCTCTCTCTACTCATGTAATGCCGCATCAAAAAATCAGGATGAAACAAAAATTTTTTTATTTATCACGATTCGTTCGAATCGAATCGATTCACATAGAAATTAGACGAGAATCGATCTAATTCGATGAGAATCGAATGAATTAAATTTCTCCTGATTCGATCCGATTCGCGACAAATCATTCATATGCACCTTCTCTCTCTCTCTGAGATAAAATTTGAATAAAATAATTTATAGGTGTGTGTAACACAGATAAAATTCGAATAAAATAATTTATAAGAGCATGGACCAATGGGTGAATGTTATTGATGTTTAACACGATAATATTTTATTTTTTTTCGACAGACTTGTCCTCTACGAAAAGCTCATCATCACAATCTTTTTGTCTTGTAGTTGATTCACACATCATATAGCTATCGGCACAACAGTAGAGATGGTGCAGAACTTTTACTAGCAACCGGATTGAGCATATCATAAGCGAGCACATCCATCCATCCATTTATAATGGCGTAGAACTTTGTTTCGAAAGAGGGCATGACCCACCAGCATTTCTGAGGTGCTGGGTGGGTTTTCAGACAAAATTTTTTGAAGGGTCTACATTTTTTAAGATCGTAGACTCTCTAGATTTTGTATCTAAGACAGATCCCATATCGACGGTAATTTAATATTTTTTTAAATTTGTTATATCTTTTAAACTCTAAACCTTAAATTTCAAAGTTTAAACTCATCAATTATATGTGCGTGTGACGAATAAATAATATCCGCCTACTTTAGAGAAGAGACAAATTTGGAGCACATATTTGTTATTGGGTGCCCAACATATCAATATAATTAGACATCTAATTGAAAAAATAATAAATGTGCACATTATTTTTATATAATATATTTTAAATCTTTCTCGTATCAGAATGATCAGATCTCTTTTCAAGTGTACACGGAAGGTGGGTGTCTCACTAACCCAGCCCAAGTTGCTGCTCCTCTGTGAGCACAGACTTTGTTCGCCGGATGTGCCCCTGTGGTAGTCGTGACTGGTTTGTTGGTTGGTCTTCCTTTGGCTTCTTTGACTAACATGTCTTTCTCTTTTTCTCTCTCATATATATATATATATATAGAAAGAGAATATTATGGTGCGGTAAGATTTTTTGATATGGCCCCGTTGTACTATAGCACGGATCGTTATATTTCAATCTAACATCCGTGTTCAGTGTTTGGGTGTTCGAGTGTTCGAACTTTTCATTATTCGGTGTTCGATACTGTTCGACGAATATAATAGACTTTTAAATTAAAATTTAAAGATCTACACTAATGATATGGCGGGGCCATACTCAATGGCCCTGCTGTATCATAATTATTATATATATATATATTATATATATATATATATATATATAATATATATATATATATATATATATATATATATAGGGGTGTCAATGGGCCGGGCCTGGACCGGGCTTTGCTAGGCCCGGCCCAAGCCCGATTTTTTAAAAGCCGGCCCGGGCCCGGCCCAGGCCCGGTATGGGTGGCCCCGCCCGGCCCGGCCCGGCCCAAGAAAAGTCCGAAAAGTCCGGCCCGCTCGAAAGCCCGGAAAAATATTATTTTTATTTATATAATATATAATTTTAATATATCTCTATAATATATCTATAAAAAATAATATATTTTTTACTTATATCTATATTAACATTTAACTTGTAAAAGATTATATTTTTGAGTAGATTTATTGTAGAAAAAATACATATAATTCTCTTTCTAAATACAAAATTCATACTTAATATAATTATATTTTGTTTTTCGGGCCGGCGGGCCGACCGGGCCGGCCGCACAAAGCCCAAGCCCGGCCCTATTTTTTTTCCGGGCTGGGCCAAAAAACTTTAACAGACTTATTTTCCCGCCCAAACCCGGTTAAAACCGGGCCGGGCTTGCGGGCCTCCGGACCGGCCCGGTCCAATTGACACCCTATATATAACAAGATTTATTTTTATACATTTATGCATGCGTTTGTGGACGTACTTGCATTTTGAAATATGTGCAGGTGCACATGGATCTTAATTTTATGCACATTTTTTATGACTCGCTAAAAAAAGTTTGGTCTATAGTGAAACATAATTGCGTTATATATAGGTTTTTTTTTTAGTTGGTGCCAAGTTAATTTATTAGCCGACGGATAGCAAATATTACTCTGGTGACTCAGTTGGCACATACTTCTTTTTCTTTAAGCAGGACTTGAGTTCAAAATACTAACATAGGGAAATTTGTGGCCCTAAACTCATATGAAGAGCCTATTCATGTGTGGCCAAGGTAGGATGTAACACTTGGTGCAATGAGGATCAAAGTATATAGTATCGGAACGTTTCGATCCGTTTGATATATTTTTAAAATTATAAAATAAAAAAAATAAAAAACAAAAAAAATGATCGGATTGACTATACTAGAGATCCGCCTTCTCCCTTGCACGGTCCAATACGTTTATGCCGCACGATCCCGTGCGCACAACGAATCTTTTGTGTGGTACATGTTAAACCACAAAAATCTCTCTTATAAATGGAACAGTCACTTCTGCAGCTAATTTGTTCGTAAAATTAAGTAGAAATGAACTTTACTCAAATTTTGATTAAAAGAGTATATATATAAAAAGTGGTCTCTCTCATCTTGAGTTTTTTCTATTGTTGTTGCTTTCATACGACGGAATGATACGCCTTTTCATACAATAAATGAAAGCTTTGTGGAATGTCTTGTTTGTTGCTTCAAGTATCAACAGAAGGAAACTTGATTCTTTCATGCATAAATGAAAGCTTTCTGGAATGTCTTCTCTGTTTCTTCAAGTATCAACAAAAAGGAAACTTGGTTATCAGACATTTATGATGGGTTTTTTTTTTACCCCCGTGGCTTGGACGAAACTTCAAGAAACTAAACCCCAAAATGTAGGACAAAGTGACATATTACTCTGATGGGTCACCATCTCGGCCTAGGAGTTTGGGCCCATTAAGCCTCGGCGGCCCAAAACGTCAACGCAGCACGCATTCAACAAAGGTTAGGATCTGACTAGGACTTCCGCAGTCCAGCCACGATCTCAATGCTAAGATGATTCTGTGCCCATAGATGACCTGCCCTCTAAAGCAAGTTCAGTTGTGATTTTTCTTCTAAGGGCTCTCTGCATCCTAAGGAAAGTTTTTAGCCATTCACGGCGAAGCGATCCAATGAAACTACGAAGAATCGCCTATAAAAGGTCTCTCGTCACAGGTAAAGAGACAAGAGATTTCGAATCCCCACAAGAGATCTCGACTCACCTTGGCACCTCTCTCTCTCTCTCTCTCTCTCTCTCTCTCTCTCATGCCCCCCCCCCCCTTTTCATACTCTGCTTCCCTGTTAAATCAAGGGCTTTACTTAAGCGTCAGAAGATCGACCTGAGATCTCTTGCTCAAGTTGACTTTTTATAGGACGGGGGACGCCAACCACTACTAAGACAACATCAGCAACTTTGTTTTCTCTCTCATTATCAAATCCGAGATCTCGATCTCAAAACTTTCGAGGTCGGCGCAATAAGGCTTTTGTTGGTTTGGGATGACTTCATCATTACCTTTGGGTACAAGTTGTCTAAATTTAAAATTGTGATAACATCAAATAGATTCTTAAGTGGTACATTGGGGGGGGGCATATTTTTTGTATTATAAGTGTCGTCACTTCTATCTATAATTATTTTTAAATAAATTAACTAATAATTTATAAAGTAAATTATTGAGAGTCTCTGGTTGTAATAAAGAGTTCATTAATGTAACAGAACTTATTATATAATGTAACAGGAGATAATATTTACTGTAATGAATTACAGTTCTGTCAGAGACTAAAAAATAAATCAAACATATGATAGAGACTCTTAATTAATTTATTTTAATTTATATCATATTATTTTATTTGTGAGTGACAAAATAGGAAGACCATAATATACCCTGATTTTTAAAGGACAAGAAAAATAAAAAAAAGTACAAAATTCCCATCCTCTTTTGAAATGTCGATGAGAAGAATCAAATCAAAGGCAAATCCTTAGACAAAAAGGAAAAGTGGTGTGGACATTCTACACACACGATGGGAGGAGTATGAGCATTTCCTTGAACGAGAGATTCTCTCCATATGACTTCAACTTTTCCACTGTATACGATTTTGACTATTCTGTATTTGGTGCGCCACCTTCGACAAGCTTTTAGATGTAAAACCTCACATAATCACAAATTAAGTTTTAATCTATTTAGAATCATTAAGATTTGAGGGACCAAAAAATAGATGCGAGCTCCAACAACATGCATCAAGTATTATTTACAGTGGCGGATCTAAAATTTTCATTCAATAGGTGCACCCTTAAACATATTTTTTTGATCGAATGGGGTTACTAATAGTGAAAATTTACCTCACTAATGAAAACCTTCCGATCCAGTGGGGTCACAGGATCCCACTGGCCTCAAAGTGGCTCCGCCACTGATTATTTAGGTCTAGAGAAATACACTATGCCCAGTTGCGGAATGTGTTTGACGTCCAACCGTAAATACAAGTGACTTGGGTCTACTGTCAACATGATAATGAGACACATGATAATGAGACTCGGGTCTACTGTCAACATGATAATGAGACTCACATCCATTTGTGTCTATGAACAAAGACGATTAAACGCCACAATCAAACACAAAGTATTTCTCTTTTAAGTCTAATGCAAGTACCTCAATTTGATATGCGACCAAAATGGAACCATAGTGTTCCTCGTAACTGCAAAATATGTCAAAATCCAAGTAGGAAATTGCCTTCTCAGCATAGAAATCTACCTCAACTTTTTAACACAGATTTTCCAAAAAGTGGTGATAAAACGTATAACTTATATAAATCTTTCCATTTTTCAATTCGACCCGATCCATTCGTTCGTAGAACTATTTACTCGATCGCAGACATTTCTGCAACACCTCTAACAGAGAACAAATAGTCAATTTTGAAAGAACTTCTTGTCAGCCCTTTTCAGATGTGAATCTATCTGATTCAGGGAAGTGCTCGCATTAGCATCTCAGTTTCAATTCAAACATGATGAGTTTGATTCACACTCCATGTTCTGAGAAACATTTACCATCCGGAAAGAGGAAAAAACGGAGTCTTTGTCTAAAGAATGTGTTGGATCCATTCATAACCAGATAACTTATTCATAGATAAACTATTTACAAATAAATATCTCTGATTGCAAGATTTTTTATTCACAGATAACATTTATCAAACTTTATCAGAGTTGAGTGTGTAAGATAGTTTATCAAGATTTAGCAGCACTTATGGAGATAAAATCTTCGTAAACTATCCACCTTACACAAATCAACTTTTAATCACAGATTCTGATAATTAGGAGTTACCAGAATTTATCAGGTTATCAAAAAGGCCCAATATATATGAACAGACATTTCTAAATAAGTGACGACAGCTGAACGTGATGGTGTAGAGACACTATTCCATGGTTTAAGAAGCAACTTCGAATGATGTCACATCAGTGAACAACTAGGAATATACAGCCATTTAGAAAGAGACATACCATAAATAATTGAACAACAAACACTTAAAACTGGGGTCGGTCATCTCACGTCACCAATACCAATCAACAGAATTCATCACAAGACTACTGTGGGATGGTTGGAAGCCTGATCGACCAACCAGACATTGGCAATATTGTCTGTCTGTGGCAAAAACCCAATTCTCCTCCAGTAGGATGTAAGCACCCATATCCCATAAACGTAGACCAGGCATGAAATATACAGGTTCTCACTGACGTCTTCTAAGGCTGCTCTGCAGCTTCACCATGCATGCATAGACCTGCAGGCACACAGGGCAATGACATAATTAGGGAAGGATGAGGAATCATAAGTCAACTCCGAAGGGTTAGATAGCTTTCTGAAGAAAAGGGGAGGGAGTAACAACATGAAGTAACTGGTACATAGGATAAGTTCCTAATTAATGTGATGAAACAAAAGTGGTTAAGGATACTCTTCACATTAAGCAACTGATTACGCAAAACACCAGCATTAAGTGAAGATGTGGCATATCCTGTTGAGAAATGCTGTCTATTACCTCCGCCTGTTATCCTTCTGGAAGACGGCAACAGTTGAACAATAATTGACTTCATCATCATAAACCCAGGCCACAAACCTGCGCTCTGATAGGTGGTTATCCCTAACCCAAGTTAACCGGATAGATATTGTCCCACTTCTAACCCACTTTTGCTTTGGCAGGCAGGGGGTTATTGACGGGGACTGTGACTCGTGACGGATGCTAGGGGTGTTCACTATTCGGTTTAAACCGAAAAACCGAACCGAGTGATTCGGTTTGGTTTGGTTCGGTTTGAACATGAAAAAATTTTGGTTTGGTTTCAAACCAACGGTTTCTAACCTCTAGAAACCAAACCAAACCGATTAAACCAAATTACAATAATAAAATTTAATTTGTATATATCTATCAAATTTTTTCAATATATTTACGTAAAAATATATATTATTGAGGTTAATATGGTCATCAATATTTAATACTTCATTTCAAATATTATTTGATAGTGATTTATTAGAGAAACAAGTGATTAAAATCTTATTTAAGACTAGAGAATCTAAAGGCCCATTTATTTTCAAGTTAAACCGAACCAAACCGAATTAATCGAATTTAATTCTGTTTGGTTCGGTTTGGTTTCATAGGACTTCGGTTTGGTTTGGTTCGGTTTGAGTCCAAATTTGGTTTGGTTTGGTTTCCTAAAAATCTCTTATAAACCAAACCAAACCAAACCATGAACACCCCTAACGGATGCGGAACGAGACTCGAGACTACAGGCGTTCAGCGATATATCGACTTCAATTTTATTTTATTATGTATTTTTTCATTTTAGTGGAGTTTGATTTAGTTAGGTAGATTTAAATGTCTAATTTCCTGCAAGTGGAGCTTATTTGCAGATGTGGGACATGGCTGTCTTTTTATGTTTTGTTCTGAGGACATTTTGGTCCCCTGAGAAAAGTGCACAGTAGGGTTTCTATGGGCTTGTCCTATATATACTCTTGTATGGACTCTTTTGAGGAGATGGTTGGAATAGAAAGGAAGAAGAAAATAGAATAGAAGAAACGCAGGAAGCTTGGAGGCGTGGCTCAAACTGTTCTCTCTCTAACCCCCCCCCCCCCCCCCTTCCTCTCCCCGTCGTCCCTTCTCCTTCCCCCCCTTCGTCTGTTTTCTCTTCCCTTCTCCTCTCCAGTCGTCTGTTCTCTCTCTCTCTCTCTCTCTCTCTCTCTCTCTCTCTCTCTCTCTCTCTTTCTCTCTCCCTGCGCACCCCCCCCCCGGTCCCTGTTCTTCCCCTCCCTGTCTCCCTTCTCTCCCCCGGAACCTCCCTGCGCATTCCCCCCTCCCGCGGGTTTGTCCCGCATCAGTTATGTCAGTGGGTGATTCACATTTAACCTGGCCTGTTCAGGGTAGCATTATGGAAACCAGGGAAAGGGCAAGAGCTGGGTGGGGAGAATACCCGCAATGCCATCATGGCCTTGGCCTTGGACTGCTGGGAATCTTCAAGGGAAAATGGAGGAAAACACCCCCTACGTTATCAAAGTCGCTTGAGGCAATCGCCTCAGAAATGAAGCGAGGCAAGGTGCTATTCCGGTGCCTCACGTCGGCCAGGAGCGCCAAGGCGATTGCCTCGGTCGCCTCCGGAGTTGCTTCGCATGACTCAGCATGATTCAGGTGCCTTTCAGCGCTTCAGGCGCCTCTGCCCAGTGAGACCAGATAGGACCACCCTTAAGCTGGTCCAGTCTAGTCCCCCTTTAAAATCCCCAAATGAGATTCCCCCCCCCCCCCCCACCTCGAGCCCGACAGCCTTCTCCCCCTCTCGTCTCCTCCAGGCTCCAGCCCAGCAGCGGATGCAAGCTCCAGAGAGCAGTGGCAACATCCAGCGACCTCTTCGTCATCCCTTCACAATCTGGAGGCTTTAAGGATCAATCCAGGATGAACCTTGCTCCAAATCCTGCAAAAATATGAAAGAAAACACCAAAGAACACTAATAACACAAAGAGCACAAGGAGTGGAGAGGAGAGAAGGGGTGGAATCCTCTGGATAACTCTTGAGCCATATCCCCTCACCTACCAAGAGAGAGAGAGTAAGAGAGTTTTTATATGTTGAGGGCATTTAGGCCAAAAAGGTGCCGCCACGAGCTTGTCACACAAAGTGGTCCCCTGCTGCACAAGCCGAAATGGTTATCCATTTTCACACAATCAGAAATATCATCGCCCTGGAAAAAATGGCCGTGGAAAAGGTTGCAGCCTCTGGAAAAACGGTCATCTGTCTGGATAGACCAACAAAAACTGCTGCCCTGTGAAAAACAGTCACTGCCCCAAAACTACTCTGTTCACTATGCATCTGTTTTGCACTGTATGTATTTGCTTTGCACTTTCACTATATACATTAATCTCAACAGAAATATTCACATTCCCCAAAATTGAGCATCCACTCACATTTATTTGATCTTTCGTAAATTCTTCTCTACATGTATCAACAACTTGTTAGAATTCAAATCACATAGTTTTGTGATCATCAAAATCCAAGGAGGAATTCAACAATATCCCTCTTTTTCATGATTAGTACGTAGTATTCTTCCCCATTTCCTTGCTTATTTCTACAAGACCATTCCTTGAATTTAAATAAATGCATGTCCAAATATCATGAAATTGAAGTGAGATTAGCCTAGACGAGGCAAAGGGAGGACAATTTGGGGTGTTTCTATGTCTTTCCAAACTACATACAAAAGCACAAAACAAGCCAACTTTCAAACCTATTTCATCGAAAACCTACTGTACAGACTGTAATTTCCACAGCCCTCGAAAAAGCGGTCATTCATTTTTACCAAAAAGGGACGTCTATTTTTCCCAGGAGACAGCTTTTGGCGGCCTGCGGAGGGGTTGTTGTCTGTTTCCCATAAACGAATATTTGTATAATCTGGGCTATTTATATGGGGCACAATTCTTCTTTTTCACTTTCCCTCTCCCCCCCCCCCACCCCGGCAACTCCAACCCTAGCCACCACCCCTCTCCTCCTCCATTCCATTACCACCCTCCCACATCAAAGCCACATTTTTTCTTGAAGATCCAAAGATCTGTCTATCCCTTTCAATCCCTTGTTCACAAAAGCAGTTCCCACCTTCATTGTGAGCACAATTATGACCTAGATTTGGCTCTCCATCAACATCTATTGTGCTAGAGCCATGGTTCTCTAGGTGTCCAAGCTTTGGTTAAGCACCATGGCAAATAAAAAGGTGGTTGCTCATCGACCTTGTCATTCCACAAGGCAAGGTGAAAGTTCAAGCCTTGGACAAGGGGAAGAGGATCATGCATCCTATGAGACTTACAATGATCCACCTCCTAAAAGGTCATTTCCTAGACCTATTATCCTTCCTAAAGCAGTGAATTTTGATTATCATGATACTTTATTTCCTCTGTTGCAATTCTTAATGTTCGTGCAAAGATGGGTCGAGATTATTAGCTACAATGAGGGTTACTTTCCATCACTTGTTCAAGAGTTCTATGCAAACATGTTCCAAAAGAACAAGAAGCAATATACTGCGGTGCAAGGTATTCAGATATCTCTTAATGAGAGAATGCTAAGCCGGGCCCTTGGCATTCCTATGGAGGAAGAGTTCATGAAGAGTGAACACAATAGTGATATATATCACATGATGACTGAAGATGAAAATGCACAGCATGTCTCTGGGATCAAAATCAATGCCAATATATTCCCACCCTTTTCAAAAGGGCACTTCCACATGATTACTACAATCATAAATACCCTAAAGATGGTAGCAAAGATGAAGTCACAAAGGTTCACAGATTCTTATTTGAATGCATTTTCAATGGGGTTCAAGTGAATTTACCAATCTTATGCTTGAATTGATGATGATTTGCAAGAAGCAACCCAAGCAAAGTCTTCCTATGCAGCTCTCATTACTAAAGTGTTTGAGAAAAATGGTGTTGAACTTCCGGACAAAGCATGAGAAATCGTTCCTCCAAAAGCTATTTTTAATAAGTATTATATCAAGACCTTTATGAGGTACAAAAGTAGTGAAAATGAAGTGTTTTGCGGTCTTGGCAAAGCTCCTCAAGAAATTGAAGAGGAGGACTCTCATGACAGTGATGGGGATGACAATGAAGAAGAAGATGAGCAGAATACTGAGGATGCTGATGTTGAGGATGTTGCCCCTCCAAAAATTCCAATGGATTGTGACAGGATTGGACATTGTTTGGATATGCTTGATGAAAATTTCCAGCACACGTGCATCAATATGCAGAACTTATCAAGGGATAGTCACTCATATTCACCAAGAATAAGCCAATCAAAGCCCAACTCCTTGGTGACATGTGCGGCTTTCTCCAGTCTCCTCCTCCACCACCTTAAACCTAGGAATTACTTTAATCAATGATGTGTTGGACAATCCTTTTCCTATTCTCACATACTTCATCTTACCTCCGTTATTTGATGATGTTAAAAAAGGGGGAGTAGTTATATCTAGTTATATGTGTGCTTGATGAGTGCTTGTTTGTTGTGTTGCACTTCAGTCTTAGGCTTGCTTGCAAGTTCTTAGGCCAGGTTGCTTAGTAATTTAAGACTTAAAGAGCCTAGTTGCTTAAGAGTTGAGCTTGTTTTAGTTTGTGTCTCCTTGAACCTTGATCTATGTAATGTAATGTTTATCTTTTATCTACAGACTTGTGAATATGTGATTGGTTCAAATGGTTTTTGAATGGATGAGAAATTTTGGTGTATGTTGATTGGTTGAATAAGATAAGTTTTAGATGAAAGTTATCTTTCTGAATGTGAGGTGCTGAATAATTGATTACTTTTTGCATTGCCTTATGATTTTTTTATGGGGTTTTGTCATAATGTCATCATCAAAATCTAAGGAGGATTTCAACACCTTCCAAAAAAAGTTATTAAGCATGATGTAGGCATTAACATTTTTGAGTTGTCAGCCAGAAAATAACTTGTCCTTTCTTCCTCTTTTCCCCCTCTTCTTCTTGTTTGCTGAAAGCAAAAGAGTTTGACTTCACATGACATGACACACAACTTACCATGGAGTATAGGCTTTGTAAGGTCTTGTAGAGTTCTAAATAGGACCTTGCATTCCATTGTTGTGAGGAATAAGTAATGTCCACGGAAACTAAGCCCCTCATTTTGCTTGGCAAATGACTATAGGACCTATGCTTACATGACATCCATTCATCTCACACCGCCCATATGTCCACAACTTGCCATTGCAATTGAAGACAGGCTTGCAGGCATCTAAAGGCAACAGAATACATTTGCAAATTACTCACTCGTAACAATGAAAGGAAAATGTACCATTTCTGAATACATCCAGAAAAACGTTTCAGTGTATCAATTCATGACAATTGCCTTTGTGATGCATCATCTCTAGAAATCAAACTTAGGTGGATGTGGGGTCTAACCAACAGCTAAAGTAGGATCTTAATGAAAACACAATCTAGGCTCATATTATAACAATGAATGGTGTTTCTTCTTCCCACGTGGATATGCTATCGATTGCCTTAAAAAGCTGGATGCCTGTAGATAGTCATATTGTCCATTTATTAACCATTGGTCATGATTAAATGCATCGACTCAGACAACAAGCCAGACCAGGAAACAAGATCAGTTCAGGTGCTGGTTTGGGATATGAAACAGCCTGTCATGGTAACAGCTTACATCTTCAAATGTCTAAAAGTATCGTGTGTTCTTACTTCCTAGACTTGGGGCATGTTTACTACAGCAAGATCAGGCTAGCAGCCTACCACACATACATAATTTCAATTAAGAGATATAAAAAAATAAATGTCGAATGTCACCCCAGACACTGAACCTAAAGATAGACCCACATAAGTTCTTTGAGTCAATGTAAGCTCTGTTTCCAAACGATGATTCAGCTTTCAATTACATCAACTTCTAACTCTTTCTTGATCATCCTTACAGTTCCTCCCATCATTTTTCATGCTAAGGTACAGCACAGAATGATGTTATCTCCACCTATCAAATGAAAAGTGATATGCCTTTAGATTCTAATTTATATAGGATACCTATCAAGTTTTTTATTTCACCATTAAATGTATTTCCATCTCTCTCTTTTTCATCTACTGAAATGTAAGCCAAATACATGAAGCCAGATACTAAGAGAGGCTTTGCATATGGCTTCCACACGCTCTTTCATCCGCCAATTACATCATAATATTTGCATGAACTGAACTTTTCGCGTATACCATCCGCAGTATGATGTATTCATCGCGATAAAACCCACGCAAACAATGTATCTTGAATACGTTACAAAATCATAGCTTTTTCATGGTCGAATGAAGAAGGTCCACTAAAAGTCCGACGCAATTCTTCTAACGTACAGACTACAGCAAAATTATTGAAAATAATAGCAAACGGGGAGAAAACATGGGGAAGAAAGCAGAGATCGAGAGGAAACTCACTCATCAACACATCGTAATAAGCTAATGTTCCTTCCTTCGCGACGGTTGCTTCTCAGTCGCCAGCCTGTAGATCCAATAAACCTACGAATTCCAGGAAGAAAAAAGGTTAGGCAAACGGGGCAGACGTTAAAAAGACGCCTTCTTCCGATTACAATGACTCCACCACACTGCACTCGCAGATCTCAAAGAAAAGGGCAGGGAAGGGGGGATTAGGGTTCTTTAGCATGGGAAGGCGGATGCCCACCAAGGCGAGGACGTGGGCGGCAATGAGGACGACGACCAGGATGGGGACGGCGTCCAGAATCCACGGCCGGGGCGCCACCTGCCCCTGCTGTTCTCTCACCATCGCCCCGAGATCGGCGGGCGAACAACAACAACAACAACGCAGCAGCACTTGGAAAGTTGAGATTTTTCGGGTTTTAGGGGGCGAGCGCGCGCGCGGACGCAAAGACGTAATAATAATATGGACTTAACCCAAGTCTAGGCCATTTAATATGACCAATCTCTAAAGTCTAATCTTACCCTTAATTTTGATCATTTAATATGACATTTTCCTTCTAATTTGACTTTGTTTAATAAATATTTCAACTTTAATTCACATTTATGTTGTCTGCTCCTGCTGGATTATTAGATAATATGAATGCATTTTACCAAATTATTTTGAGATAAATTATTTTCTCACGGCAGACTTTTACATGTTTTCCAAACACTGGAAAAAAATTAGGTTTGAGGTTTTTTTCTTCTTCATATGTTGGGAAAATTTTCTTTTCTTGACATTATTATTTTCCAATCTTCTTCGTGGAGAAATATTTCTCGGAGAATATTCCTCTCTCGTCCCATGCTAATAAGTAATAACCCATCTTGTCTCTTTCACAAGGTTTTCTTTAAAAAAATTGCAAACGTCTGGTTTTTACTTAAGACACCACATGTCCAGTGGAATTTGGAAAAGAATTTATTTATGTTGCGATGTAGTTATAGATGATAAATGAGTTCGATTATACATCTAAATTTAAAAAAATGATGAGAATTTTATGTCAATTTTGAAAGTACGGAGGAGGCCTATTAAGTAAAGAGAAATATTTTTCGTCCACCCTTACACATGAGAGTGGAGTTCGTTGTGCCCCACAACAACTCGCATATATCTTAGACAAATGGTACCCATCTATCATAGTGATAGTCCCTCTCTTAAATAAATGTTTATACAAGTGGACCTCACATCAACTTACATGTACTTAGGGTAGATATCGTATTTGCTCGATTACTCGCCTATCTCAAAATGTGAAGAAAATCTCTCTCTTAAGTAAATGTATATACGTCGACCTATATAAGAAGAGAAACACTTAGGTCATATTTGGTATCAAGATGGATCGAGAATAGAATGAGGATATTCTCAATTTATCGTCGTTCTATTTTAATATCAAATAGCCCCTTAATGCTCGGCAAAAAAAAAGTGTTGGCACCGGGATCCACACCTACTTATATTTACAAACACAAGTGGTCGGACATTTTATTCAGAGATTAAATGTTTCTCATATAAGAATTGGATCTAAATAGGTGCTAACGGCATATTGGGCTTGATATGGGCTCGACCCGGTAGTTGAGCAGCCGCACTTGCCGCTTCTGCCCGGAGGCCCAGGTAGGCTGCCGAATGGGCCCGCCCTTTGGCAAATGGAGAACGACCCACCTGGCCCAATGGAAGGATCCCATCTTGGATCTCCCAATGGAAGAAGCTTTAATTCTTAGGAGAAAAAAATTCTTGTATGTACTGGGTGGACTCATATCACACTCACTTCAACACATGTGGGTGGAGTTTATTAAATTTCATATTAATATAGACTCCACCTATATGTATTTAGAGCAATTCAGTGCATATAAAAAGTCATTCTCTAGGTGTAGATTCTTTAGAGGCCTTCTATATCTTTATATGAAAACTTCATAAAATTGAATTCGGATATGTTTTGCCACCTCTTTGAAAATGTTATACAAATGCAATCTCCCTAATCCGCTGTTTTTTTTTGCAACGAAAAACTCCCACCCTATGAAACTTATAGACTCGTGGATTGATGTTTGTGAGCTTCAGAATCAGAATTTGATAGTCTTTAATTTTTGTGTATCTGTATTATCCTACTCTACGAATTTGAAAAAAAGTTCGAGATCGACTCAGTTGGGATCCTCTAATTATCTTTAATGTTAGTTTTGTAATTATATTTTGACAATGTCAATGATATGTATGTAAATATATATTTTGGCAAGCCAGTTAAGATGACTCTGATCTACTTAAAGTAAAGATGATCTTGTAGCTAACTCTACTATTTTAATATAATTATTCATGTTAATATAGTGTATATACGTCGACCTATATAAGAAGATAAACATTAGACGAGCAAGCAAGCAAATATTAGACGAGCAATCGACGTATATACACTTACTTAAGAGAGAGATTTTCTTCACATTTTGAGATAGACGAGCAATCGAGCAAATACGATATCTACCCTTAGTACATGTAGGTGATGTGAGGTCCACTTGTATAAACATTTATTTAAGAGAGGGACTATCACTATGATAGATGGGTACTGTGTATTAAAATAGAACGATGATAATTGATGATAGCTTCAAGATTTTAAAGATATCTTCAAAATTTTGAAGATATCTTTAAAATCTTGAAGCTATTTGGCACCGGGATCCAGACCTACTTATATTTACAAACACAAGTGGTCGGACATTTTATTCAGAGATTAAATGTTTCTCATATAAGAATTGGCTCTAAATAGGTGCTAACGGCATATTGGGCTTGATATGGGCTCGACCCGGTAGTTGAGCAGCCGCACTTGCCGCTTCTGCCCGGAGGCCCAGGTAGGCTGCCGAATGGGCCCGCCCTTTGGCAAATGGAGAACGACCCACCTGGCCCAATGGAAGGATCCCATCTTGGATCTCCCAATGGAAGAAGCTTTAATTCTTAGGAGAAAAAAATTCTTGTATGTACTGGTGGACTCATATCACTCACTTCAACACATGTAGGTGGAGTATATTAGATTTTATATTAATATAGACTCCACCTATATGTATTTAGAGCAAATCAGTGCATATAAAAAGTCATTCTCTAGTGTCGATTCTTTAGAAGCCTTCTGTATCTTTATATGAAAACTTAATAAAATTGAATTCGGATATGTTTTGCCACTTCTTTTCAATGTTAGTTTTGTAATATTTTGACGGTGTCAATAATATATATGTAAATATATATTTTGGCAAGTCAGTTAAGATGACTCTGATCTACTTAAAGTAAAAGATCTTGTAGCTAATTCTACTATTTTAATATAATTAATCATGTTAATACAGTAAAACTGGTTATATCTTGTAAATCATGTATTGCCCTATTTAATCAAGCCTATATCTTGTAAATTATATATTGCACTATTTAATCTCATCTTAACCTTACTTTTTTCTACGATTCTACCTATTCAAAAAAGGCAACATTCCTACACTGCTTGGTCTTATAAAAATCTTTAATCTATTCCGCGAGGCATTTGGAATTCGTTAGGGTCTTGGCATGAAGTTTTTGGAAAGAGCACCACTTGTTGCAAACTTGGTTTGCACCAAGTGGTGCAAACTACAACCCCATTGGGGGTGAGCACAACCCCAATGGAGGTGTAGTGACATCACCCCACCCAATGGGTGGGGGAGCTTGTTGCAAACCGCCACATGACGGTTTGCAACAAGTGTTTTTCTTTTGAAAAAGACCACGTAGCCCCCAAATGGGCCACGCCGCTTACGTGGCATCCTCTCAAGGACAAGGCATCCACGAGGCGCCCCTTTTCTCGGGCCTTCTGCAGAGAAGGCCCGAGAAGGATACTTCTTGCGAGAGTTTTCTAACAATTGAGTGGACTTTTATTCAGAAGTTGTGGATTTTATTCTCACCAAAGATATATATTTTTTAAGAAATAAAAATTATTTTTAAAGATTTCTCTAAATTTAAGACGTGAATTGGTGAAAGAGGTCTTGAGTATTAAACTCAAGATCTTTTAGTGGTGATTTTGTATAAGGTGAATGACTTAGGGTCTGTTTTTTGTTTGAATGTAAAACCTCGTTAAGAAAACTTTTTTTTTAGATCATTTGATATCGTGAAAAATAAAATCTGTAAAATGTTATCTCGAAAGTTTCGGATTTTGGCATCCGCGATAAAAATGCGGAAGCCATTTTTCAAGATTTACATGCTTGCGCCGTTTAGGTTCTACAGTGATAACTTTTTAGTCACTGTTCATTCAAGTTGTATTTTTTATTTTCTTTCCACTCATTTAAATAGTCTTTGTCAAATTTAATTATTTTTATTAATTAATTGATTTTATTTTTATTAAAATATATGTAGAATACTATTCATTCAAATTGTGTTTTTATTTTATTTCTCCTACTTTAAATTATCTTGGTCAAAATTACTTATTTTTTCATTAGTTATCTTATTTTTTTTATTTTAAAAAATATTAAAATAAAAAATAAAGTAAAATAAAATTTTTGATGAATAGTATTAATACACATGGAGTGAGTGGCTCTCTTCATTTGAGTGGATCATAAGATCTCATACCCCTCTATACAATTTTGTAGTAAAACCTTACATTTAATACTATTGACATTTTCACTTTTTTTTTCTCTATTTACATAAATAACTAATGAAAATATTTACTTAACAATCAAATGAGCAATTAAGTTTTTATTTTCATGTAAAATTATTACATAGAAAACTATTTTTCTATTAAATTATTTTACATACAACTAAATAGACATTTAGTCATTGAGTTGAACCAAAAAATATTTGAATGAGAGTTCCGAGCAACACCCGATGTCCGTGGTCATAGTCACAAATAAGTTGTTTGTTTAAGACGTCCGCTTTCAGACACAAGAGAATAGATCTCGTAACATATTAATAATTACAGGGTCCTTTTATTGATGTCTAGAAGATGAGCATCTAAAATAAGTTGTAAATATATCTCTTCTATTAGATCTGTATAAATATGACGTGGAGCAAATATATATGAGCACCACTTGGTGCAATTTAATTTACACCAAGTGGTGCAAACTACACCCCTATTGGGGGTGAGTACTACCTTAGGGTTGTGCTCACCCCCAATGAGAGTGTAGTGACATCATCCCACCCAATGGGTGGGGGAGCTTGTTGCAAACCACCACATGACGGTTTGCAACAAGTGTTTTCCAATATATATTTGAGGTGGCAACTATGGGTAAACCATAGGTGGCAGTGACAGTCGTGGTCAGCCACCAATTGGGGCTCAATGCCTTGAACTAAAAAAAGATAGAGTTTAAACATGTTTCAATTAAAGTCATAATTTTGGATTTATAGATATTCATTTTTAATATATTTTTAAATATATTGAACTTTTAATAATAACTTTTAGATTTATAAATACAAAGTTTTAGCTCATAGATGTTAAAACAATCGCTAGCTGCCACTTCATTAACTAGCCATCTCAACTGCGAATCAAAGTTGGTCGCGCCGTGTCAAAACTTTTTCAATCCATAACACAGTAGGCATGAATAGTATTTTTTTATTTTTTCTATGATTTCATTGGGGCAAAGTTAGGCATACCGATTCGATATAATAGTCTATAATACCATATTGTACTAGAAAAAGAATCTAGGTCGGTCGGATTCTTAGTACCCCCACCTGGATGTCAATGAAGAGTTTTTTTTTTATGAAACTAAGGGTTTATTTGATAATCCTTAATATATTTCTATTATTTGAAATATTTATTTTTAAAAAATTTAGACTTAATTTTTAAATTAAGAATAATCATTTTTTTTTCAGATCTTTTGTCGGACCGGAATCCGGCGATTGTCAGAGATCAGATTCAGGTGACTGTCACCGGCCGGTTGTCGGAATCCGTCGACCGTCGTCGTCAGCTGAATTTTGATTACTCAATTAATATATATATATATATATATATATATATATATATTATCCATTCTAGATTTTAACTCAAAACCTACCTATTAAAAGTGTAACATCTTAACCAACTACACAATAATTCAGATGTTATTTAAGTTGGTTATAAATTATATCTAATATATATTAAGTTTATTTTAAATTTCAGATTTAGAAAATATATGACAAATAAAATTTAAGATTTAAGTGTTAAGTGTTATCAAACACCACTTAAGTATTACTCTTCTCCAAATAAGGTGCCACGTTGGATCTCTTTTGTGGGTCAAGTTACGAAATTACATTATTTTATAATAAAAACATACTAATTTAGAACAAATTTCACTTAATTAAAAAATTATTTTTTAGAAATTTAGTTAGGATGCCGACTTGGACGTGAAGTAGGGATTGGAGATGAGTTAGTGGGCGGTGAATGAGTGAAATATTACTATAAGATGGGTTAGTTATGTTAAGTCATTAATCTTTTTTTTCTAAAACAGGTGGAAGGAAGACTATAATTATAACATTTATCCGTTCCGAAGAGTATATATATCAAATTATAAGCATGAAAAAAGTATACTTTAAGAGAGAGATATATGCCAAAACTAGTTGAAAATCCGTGCACGGTAGTTGTTTATAAAATATTAAAATAAATAAAAAAAATATTATTTATAAAAGTATATAATTTTTATTACAAAAAGTTGTTAACTAAACATAGAAAGTTTGTTCTTAAAACAAAGGAAGATGGACTGCACGAAGGTAGGTTTGAAATTGAATTTTTTCTAAAAAATTATGGTCTACTCGGTTTAGCAAGATTTTTTAGATGGTGAGTATCTTATCTTGTTTAGAAAAATTTCTTCGTTGATTTAGGTGACAATTAATGTTTGAGACTTGTCTTACGGGAGGTGTGTTAAAGTTGATAGATTTATTATTTTATGTTAGCTGCTATATGTTAGGATTTGTTTACCCGAATTTTACTTAATCATATTTAACTGCGATATAGATAATTTAGTGGGGAGGTTTAGACGGAAAAACTCTACTTCTCTCTAAAACTAAATTTTATTAGGATAATATAGATAGTATAAATAATTTTAAAAAAAAATAGCCTCCCTTCTCTGTGGATTCGAAGCGCCCAGCTGTCGCACGAAGGAAGCGGCCACCGCAATCCATCCCAAGGCTTCGTCGGTTCCCGTTCCTTGCAAGGCTCGCCAAGCGCGTCCTCCGGCGTGCGCGTTCGCTGCCGACGCGCCCCGCTGCTGCCCCCTTAAATTGCGAAAGCAGGCTCCCCACGGTGGGCCTCCGCCCCGTCTCCCGCGGCGCCCATCGCCCACTCGATGAGGTAACACAACACGACGCGCCCCCCCCCCCCCCCCCCCCCCCCCCCCCGCCCCCTCTCCCGGGCTGACGCCCACAAGGTGTTCGATACTTGTCTTCCTCTGGTGGAAGGTGCTCTAGCTGTTCGACAGGTAGGCCTGGCCTGGCCCCCCCAAGTTCCAACCCCCGATACAGATATATGAATCCTGTGGGAGCCCTGGGTTGACGCGCAAAACACCTGATGGTTGTCTTATTACTAATGGGGCGGTTCTTTCCTGATCTTTGTTTTTTTGGGTGCCAACGTTAGATAAATTGATGAGCTTTCGCTTTCATCAAGCAACGGTGGGCAAGTGAGACGTGTTCCTCTTAAAATACAGGAGGAGTTGGTGTTCCATATTTTCTTCTTACGTGTTCCCATGTTGGGCCCGTACCATGTCTCCTGTCCACGTCTGTGTCTTACATGTATAAGAATACGTTGTCTTTATTAACAACTAAGGGGAGCGTGAGTTTATCTGTTTATGGGTATCTCCCTTTGGAGTTGTCTTCGTTTGATTGTAGCTGGGTCAGAGTCTCTGCATGCTGTAGAAGTCTTACTGATCATGGATGGTGATAAAACCAAAACTCTAGCAAGGAGGAGGAGAGGGGAAAAGATTCAAAAGAATGGACTTGAGCTCTGAAAGGTGGTGGCTCCATACTTCGGAGAAGTGTTTGAAACTTGGCACTAAACAACAAACAATGGCCTATAGCTATCACCCTTTAATTTGATGGTTTATTTAGGGATGGCATATTAAGGGTGATAACTTTTATTAGAGGTAAGGAGGTGGGATATAGCTATCACCCTTAGTTTTATCTTAGATAAGTCTTGCATAGTCTATCTTAATTTTCAAATCACTCTTTTTTCTTAATTAGGGGTGATAAAAGGAGGAATAACTTCCCCTATCATGTTACTGATCATGGATGGTGATAGAACCAAAACTCTAGCAAGGAGGAGGAGGAGAGGGGAAAAGAATGGACTTGGAGCTCTGAAAGGTGGTGGCTCCACACTTTGGAGAAGTATTTGAAACTTGGCACTAAACAACAAACAGTGGCCTGGTCTGTGTGATCACTTTCAGAATGAAGTTTGTGAGGGGATCTAGCTGGCTGGACAATGTTTACTTGAAGGAGAACAACAAAATATTTACTTTTACATTCATAGCAAGTTTTAAAACCAACGGTGCAGGAATTTCTACTGCACTTGCAATTTTCCGAACAACTATTTGGCATAACATTTTGGCGAGAGAGATGTCTTGTAACTTTTGAAGAACAATGGCAATCTCCCATTCACCTTATCTTGGAAATCATCACAGTTGTTTGTTATATTCTGCAAGGACACACAGAAGGACGAGCACATTCCCAACATTCAACTCGGATTTTAGAACATCTCCTCATTCCTATGTAAGCTTGTAGTCTTTTCTTAAATATTCTGATGTACTTTATTTATATCTACCATTCTATGTTAAATTTAGTTAGTCTTGTACATATTCTCATTAATCTAATCTATTCATTATTCCCTACCAAAAAAGAAGAGCAATATTTAATACTCGGCCAAATATTATCCGCTCTTACAAGTAAGTGTGAGTCCCGCTACCAATATAGCATACGAGTTGGATCGAGCATTAAGCATCACACAAAAAAGAATGTATGCTTTTAACTAGGGGTGTCAATCGGGTCGGGCCGACTCGGAAGCCCGGCCCGGTTTTAACCGGTTTTGGGCCGAAAAAAATGAGTTCGCTATAAATTTTTGGCCCGGCCCGAAAAAAATAGGTCCGGACTTGGACTTTGTGTGGCCCGATCCGGTCGGCCCGTTCGGTTCGGAAAAAATAAAAATAAATAATTTATATTAAATATAAAATTTATATTTAGAAAGAGAATATTTTTATTTTTTCTATAATAAATCTACTCAAAACTATAATCTTTTATAAATTAAATGTTAATATAATATAAGTAAAATGTATATTATTTTTTTATAAATATATTATAGTAGATATATTAAAATTACATATTATATAAATAAAATAATAATTTTCTTATATTTTTTGGATCGGGTCGGACTGGGCCGGATTTTTTCTGAGTCCGGACGAGCCACCCATACCGGACCTATTCCTGGGCCTAGATCGGACCCGGGCCGACTCTTAGAAAATCGGGTCCGGCCCATTGACACCCCTACTTTTAACTACTCAAGTCTTGCTTGTCGTGCTCTTTATTTAGATAGAGAAAAAGAGCTCTTTGTTTCATTCACATTTCTCCTTCATGTTTTCATTAAAATAGTTATAAAATTAGAAAATATAAAAATATCTAATCATTTTTTTAATTATCATAATGATCATGTTACCTGCCACATCGGCAGATCAAATATGACCAACGCATGGTGTGGCATGTACCTCTTAATATGGGCATTGTCAATACTGATCGATATTATGTTGATGTTCCTATTATCAACTTTGATTTAAATACTAGAAATGCCACTGTGGTGATTTCCCCAATTTGAAAGCGAATTTGGCCATTAGTTAAAATTGAAGTTGATGTCAATACCAACATTAGGAAGCAAACACCCTATCATGTCTTGATCATACCTGATCTACCTTTTATTCTTGCAAATATCTTTGTAGTATACTTATTATGTTTATTACTTTGGACTATGTTTGATATTTGGATAGATTGGAAATAGAGTGAACCTCAAAATTTTGGAGATAACCTCATTCTATCCACAGTCTATCCTAAAGTACCCATGAGTAGTTTAACCATGGGTTCCTTAACCAAAAACTTACCCATTTTACTTTGACAATTTACCCCACTAACTAGGGGTAACTTGGGTAGACTTACCCACCTTGTATTTTTTAGTCAACTTAACATTTTGACTCAAGTTATTTTTTTTTGTAATTAAAAATAAAATAATATTTACATATACATAGTTAAAATAATATTTATAATTTAATAAATATTTTAAAAAATTGAAAAAAAAATTACCATGGGTACCGCCTCCCAAATCGGCTAGATCTACCTTTTGTTGTTGCATATATCTTTACAGAATACTTATATGTTTATTACTTTATGGTTATTTTAACAAAAACCGTTCTTCATTTATGGTTGCGTGGGAACAGTGAAAACAATTTCTTTTGTCATGACAGGATTGTTCAAGGGGTTAAAACGAAGGTAATAAGAAAAATCAAGTGCATTACAAAAAATTCTCTTATACGCCTGGTAATGTAGATGTTTCTGTGTGTTCTATCAATTCTTCTGAGAGAAATATTTTTTACTCATTTGACAGATAAAAAACGTGAATAGCATAGCATTTGATTTGTTGGACGTCGAATCTTATGTTTTATTAACGTGTGGGATCCGAGCGTCCAACTAATTAAATACTTTGGCTGGACAAAATTTTTACCTCTTATGTTTCTGTTCTTTTTATGGGTCATACCAAAAAGTTCACCCCGCATTGAAGAACTAGAATTATGACCTACATCAGCACAAAAATTTGTCTATTATAAGCCTAAGTGAAATAAGAGGGAGAATATGTCATTTGATCAATTTTGTACACAGTATAAACTTGTATTAAATGTTTCTATGTTATGAATCAAAACTTCTCTCTTTCCCCACCCTCGTCGCTAGAGGTGTTTATAATATGGTCCAACTTGAAAAATCGAATCGACCGATTTAAGTCAGTTCGACTCGGATTGACAGCTCTGGCAGTTCAGTTGATTTTTTAACATTTTTTGTTAAAAAATCGATTGAACTGAATATATTAATAATATATTATTTCATAAAAGAAAGCACGGTCCAGTTGACTAGTGCATTTCACTTCCCACTAGAAGTCTCGAGTTTAAAACTCGGGTCTGTCATTAAATCTTCTGATTTTTTTTTCAACTCAAATCGAATCGGTTCAGTTCAATTTGATTTTTGAAAAAAAATGATCTAAATCGGATCAACCGAACCGTGAACACTTCTACTCATCGTCTCTCTCCTCTGGTTCCTCCCATCCCCCACAAATTCTTTATAAAAGTTATAACCTTGTTCTAACTTCTAATCTTGTTCAATTGTTCATACCCTCTTTCTAAAGTTTATATAGTGAGAAAAAAAAAAGGCAATTTGAAACATCCTTCTTCGAGCCCCCATACTTTGACGCATTGGGGAAAATACCTCTTTCCTGCAGCCATTTGATGGCAGCAACCTAGTCAAGAACGTAGGCTGCGTGTGATAGATAGATTGATTGCAAGGTGCCTATATTGTCTCTTAATTTGTTTACAATATGGTAGGAGAACTTTATGCTGATAAAGATAGAATGAGTAAAATATTCGAGGCTATGCATTGTGTTATCCAGACTCTTGACTTCTTCCACGGGGTCATTATCTTAATTGATCATTACAAGTAAAGAACATGCTGACAAAGCCATGAAAAATCAGAAAATCATCCTTTCCCTTGGACCTCTACCAATTTGGGTGAGAATATATATATTCTATGTAGTCAGGTTTTAATAGAAGTTTTACAATCTAATGGAGTCATATGACTTCACTGGATGTAAGATAGATTTTGCCACTACTCAAGAGGGAATCTTCTGACACTCGTGTCAAAGACTTGGTTAGAATAAGGGTGGCCAAGTGGAAAGATTGAGGCTTAGGGTTTCTCCAGTGTGTAGGTATAAGAGTAAAAAATTTGTTTTGCCTTCCTTGGATATATATCAGTAACATCCCGAAAAATTTTAATTGTTAAAAATTTTGAAAAATAAGGTTATTAGACTTAACTATTATTTTTAAATTGAATTAATTGATATTTAGGAATGATTAGTATTAACTAACGTTATCCCAATGTCGCACTCGGACGTGCGCACTCTCACAGGGCGACACTGAAAAACTATAACGAAAATAAAATCCAAGAGCACCATAATTTCCAGAAAAATGTGGAGATATCAGAAATATAATTATCCGAATTTTTCGACATACGGATTTCGAGATTAAGTTGACGTGACTATTTTTTGGGTGATTTTTTATCTACTGTAAAATAAATTCCAAAAATTAAACTAAAATCACCATAATTTGTAAAACCATCACATTAGCCTATGGTTGAAATTTCAACACAAATGGACGTCGTTTGAATACATTTACACAAAGATTATCAGACCAGCTGAATTATGGCCTAATTACGGGAAGGATTTTTAGGAGTTTTTCTTACTGACGTATCCTGGGCTATGCAAGCCCATGTCATGGTAGGTTAAGGTCCTTATACGTTGATGGCCGATGTGTGGGTGTGTGATTGTGTGCATGAGATAGGTGGCTGTGGGTGGTTAAATGGGGTTTTACCCCAACACCTGGAAGCATACGTGTCGTCATGCATGGAATGACCAATTGGCTATAAATACATCCCATCATTCTTCGTACCCATCTTTTTGACTCCTTCCCTATTATGCTGCTGTTGTGATTCATGAGACTTCAGTATGGGTGTGTAGCTGGAGTGGTTAGTTTACACTTTGGGCATCTCTTGGTCTTGTTCGAGATACTGCTGGAGCTGCAGCTGGGTGTAGTTGGGAAGCCAGTGAAGCAAACTTTAGTAATTGTTACTGCTTCAACGACTTCCTCCTTTGCTTGTGGCCATCTTTCCATCTACTATACGTGGTGAATTGTGGATTTTTATACCAAAGGAAGAATTCAAAATCAAATAGGATTCGATTCTCTTTCTTTCTTCTCTAACTCATGTTCTTGAACATGCTTTAGAACCTATTGTTTGGATGTTCCAGTTTGTGTTCTAGTGTCATGAACCCCTCTAGCACTACATGTGTGTCTTGTGTGGCTTTTGAAGCTACTCTTTGAGTTCACATAATCTCTGTTTGGAAAGGATATTCTTCCAGTATCATGTGGTAGCAAGTTCCTAATATCCATGTGTAGGATTCATCTCCCTCTAATTCTGTTCTATCTCTCGTTTATGGCAAGGAAGTCATGATAAAGGAACATGTGTATACCAGTAACTCCCATGTTCCTATCTCAATTGTGATAAACATATTCATATTAGAAAGGATGAGATCCTTGTCCCACTGGAAGATCAAGGTTCTTCTTCCACTTTTGATACTGATTCATGTAATAGAGTTGTGTAGAAGTCTAAACCTCATTAGAACATGTAGGGACTTCAGTTTAGATGATTGATACTTCAAGTCTTGATTAGATCCATGAAACACTTTATGGTTTAGTGTCCATCATGTAGGAATCTTCTATTAAATCATTGCTATCAAGGCTATACTTTCAGTACTACACTTTGTTAGTTTCTAGCTAGCCAAGTTTGAATTATAAGTCTCTTGTTTCATCTCGATGTTTAGCTTATAAACCACTGTGAGAACTCCAATTATACTCTTTTATTTGATATAAAACATGTCTTGGTTTATAAGTTCTATAATTAGGGTGTTTAGTATGAATTTGAAGTCATTTCTGGAAGTTCTACTGCTACTTGTCGACAGCTAGCCCAAATCTGTCGACAGGCGCATGCCTTCCAGAACTCCAGGTTTCTAGACTGTGTAGATCTGTCGACAGATCCATTGTTGCTGTCGACAGATACACATAGAGCCAGCAAACCTGAGCTCTGTCTGTAGCCATCTGTCGACAGATCCTTCCTGGTTGTCGACAGATATTGCCCTGCCTTAGATTTCAGCACTTTTTCATGTGTAAATCCTTGCTTAAACTTTACTCTATTGACCTACCAAGTTACCCCCTTAATTGTCTTAGTGTTTACTGTCATTTCATTGCAAAGATTACTCCCTTGGTGTACCTTACTCACCTTAAGTTATCCTTGAAGTTGTTAACTACGAATGACACTCTGTTGAGTCCATTCTCCTGTATTCAGTAATTGAGTTCATGTAACTTGATGTCTTCAGAGTTCAAATGCTTGAACACCATGTGAGATATGATTAATTGATGATGATGACATTTATCGGGTCCTTAACCCCACCTGTCTGATATGCCTGTGCAAATAGGGCTGGTCCAGTCCTGGGAGGAGCACCTGAATTTATTTTCTGACCGTACGGAATGATAAAGGACAACTACTGTGCAAATAGGGCTGGTCCAGTTCTGGGAGGAGCACCCGAATTCATTTTCTGACCGTACGGAATGATAAAGGGCATCTGGATGTTTGGCATAGTATCAAATACTGTCTGATTATGGTCATCATGTTACCTGTCCGGTGTGAACATATATGTGAGCCAAATTATGAGATTCATTGTGAATTCCTGAGCATGTTTGTATTACAATACTACTATAACATTTTAACTGCCATGATATGATGCTTACATGTTCTTCTGTGATATCAGTCTAGTCTTTTTCCTTGATCATTGTATAGCTAAATCCTTTTGATTTGAGAATTTGAATCCTACTGGGCTAGTTAGCTCATCAAATTCTATTCTTTCAGATATCTACGGTTTTAGAAGGCAGGACATCAAGATTTGTGGGCTGAGAGACCAACCTTTAAGGCATTTAAGTTTGAATTGTAAATAGAGAGTCATGTAATACCTGTAGACTGTCAATGAATAATTATTTTTATTTAGTAAAATCCGAGCATTCTTCTGCTCAAATAGTTCAAAGCTTACTCTTGATTCCTCATGCATTCACGTTCCGACATTTATAGTTATATTAAATGACGGGACGTGACATATTCCTTGTTTAGCGTCCATTTTCTTTTAAACGTGTGTCGAAGATCCCCATATTTGACTTATCTCTCTCGGTTGTGTTTTTGATCAGTAGGAGTAGTTGGAGGTGTGTGTAGAGTCGGAGTGACCTCAAGTGAGAGTCAAAGTATTATATATCTAGCCTTGCTTGTCGAGCATGGGAGAAGTTCTATTGTTGCTACCAATCTTCGAGAGAGAGAGGATGTGTTGGGCAAGTGATGAGGTCATATCTTGACACGACAAAAATAAGCAAAGTAGTCGGCAAGGCCATCTCTTGGTGTGATAGAAGCATGTTTAACTTTGGCATGGTTATAAAAAATATTTTGTTTGATTTTACATCTCTCAAAGTAGATAGTTTGTTAATGAAAAATGAAAGCTACGACGACGCGCAATAAATTTAGGATAAATATTTGCGTAAATTCACCTTTAACAGGAATTTATATGTAAAAACACCCTTATACAACTAATTCAATTATATTGAATTGACATGACTGACATCAACAAAGTTTCCAATTCTCCAATTAGAATAGATAGGAGATTCTAATGATTGATCAAACAATGATATTCATCTTGGTCATCCAATATAAATATTACTCTTTGTCATCACATTTAGCTGTGTGCATGGTGGAGCCAGATCCTTAAAATACTATGGCCTATGCAGGGAGGGCTCCACTCCCATGATACTACCACTTCTTCCATTAAAAAAGAACCAATTTCATTATATATATATATATATATACATGCATACGAATATTCTTCAATTGTATAAGTTTTCTCATCTAATTAGAATCTGATAGAGCATACATGTCACTAGAACCTGTCTAAAGATGATATGCATATCCCACACTTTTGTCATAGACATGTATGGATATGTCTCATGTGGGGCCATTCATGTCTCATAACTAAGCTGCAAACAACATCCATAATGGAGAAAAGTGCATCCCTCAAATGGCCCCAGCCTTAAGTATGTATGTATCATCCAGAACATGGTTTCCCTTCGCCAGATCCCAAGCCCATAGGAATCAAACAGACAAAAATTAAATGGAAAAAAAATATAAAGAAACCTGTCCGCATGAAACCCTACTACACATCTTGCGAACATCATCACCTGTTTTGGATCGTCCGATCTGTGTTCTCTTGAATCCAATATACGCAAAGAACAGTCGTCTAATATGAGTAATTAGATGAAAATATTTTTACCTTAGGTTAAAAAGAGTAAGATATTTTAGCAAAATTTTTACATGAGAGGCATGTTAGCTCTTTCATCTCACTCGTTTAAACTTAGAGAAAGATCACTTGCGGCTGTTTTTGCCCATTGCGCCTCTCGATCCGTTCCGAGTGAATCGGATAATTATTAATAAGGTAAATTAATTAGAAGTCCCTGAATGTAATAAGGAGGTCCTTACTGTAACATGACTGAACATATACTGTAACATGTGATAACACTTACTGTAATGAGTTACAGCTCTGTTAGAGACTAATAATTAAGTAAAAAAATTGATAGGGACTCCTAATTAATTTGCTCTTATTAATATGTTGTGGGAAATATTTAATGCACGTTTGTCCGGGCAAATGATTTACCAGAAGACGAGTTGGTGCTATCTCGTTGGGCAACGCTCTGCTGCGCGGGGTCCGCAACAGGGGCGCTGCCTAACGTGGCAACGCTAGCTCGGGCGCCCTGCACCCGGCGGACGTGCACATAGCGTTTTTCGTTGTTGTGAGACTCGTTCCACTACGTCTTGAAATAAATAGATGTCGAGTAGTTGAGGTAAGTAACAAATTTTTCTTTTAAAACATAAATTAATTTGACGAAGCAAATGAGCATAGACATGTACGATGAAATATAAACATAGGATATAGTTTTGATAGCTAAACATAGGATGTATTTGATGAAGTCAAAGTCGAATAGAATTTGATAATATATATATATATATATATAATTTTCTCTATATTATTTAATGTAATCAGCATAGGAGTGGTAATGGGTCAGATCGGGACTGGGTTTGCGTTTGTCTGGGTCTAGTTCGATCTCCAATCGATCAGTTCAATTTCGGCCCCAATTTAAGATGAGACCGTATTTTTAGAAACTCGGCCTGATTGGGGATGATTAAATAAGGCCCAACTCAGACCCAACTTAGTCTGATTTTATTTTTTTAAAGATATTTTACTATTTTTAATTTTTTACAATAAAATTAGTGTTTATTAAATCAAAATAATATAAAATAAATATTAGACCAATCTAGATAAACTTATTTTTAGTTGTTATAAATATGAAATAAATATTAAGTCATTAAATATAGTTCCACAACATAATTTTTTATCTAAAATTTTAAAATATTAAAATTACCGTTGTGTCGCTTATTTTTTTTTTTTAAATACTAAACCACCGAACCGTCCGAGCCGAGCCAAATCCGGATTTGACCCAATCTTATTCGAGATCGAACCGCACTAGACTTAAAATTTAAAAGAGATTAAATATCTTACCTAAATCCGTATAAAATCGAGTCGAATCGGACCTTCAAACCGGCCCGGCAAGTTGATACCCCTACATGAGCAACTCGGTGTGGGTCCACCGGCCCGGGCCCGCCCGATCATCGTTTTCGGTCCGGATCCGCCCGTTTTGTGCCCGTTTCCCGGTCGTATCCGTACCACTTCTTCTCTTTGGCCAAAGTTTTTTGACCATGTCCACGGGGCGTCACCGGTCCACCTCCTCCCACGTCACCATCAGCAGCGCCCGCCCCCATCTCCCACCCCATTAAAATATATATATATTTTTTGTATTTGTACCCCCGTTAAGAATATAATTAGATTATAATCTGTTTAATTTCTGTATTTGCCTAAAAAATTCTGTTAGATAATTTTTTTTAACAAAAATCTTACCTTCACTGTTAGAAATCATCAATGAAAATTCAACATGAGCTTACTTACTCATTAAAAATAGATTATAATATTTTTCTGTAATACTAAAATAATCTATTTAATCTTTCCAAAAATAAAAAATATCTAAATAATATCTAGCAGTCACTAAAATAACTGATTAAGGAATATTCTAAGTATATTCTACAGTTTATTATAAAAAATTTATCTAGCAGAATTTTTGGCGTAAATACAAACTATGACAAATTATAGATCAATTATATTCTTAATATGGTATATATGAAAAACCCTAAAAAGGGTAAAATTAAGACACCGCCATCCAAAACCATGAATTCGTTTTTTTTAATTAAAAAAAGGGAAACCAGCGAGCTCTTAAACGGACCGCTCCCTGTCCCGTGCCTCCCGGCTCCTCTCTCTCTCTCTCTCTCTCTCTCTCTCTCTCTCTCTTACCACCGTTGCTATTTCTGGACTTCTCCAACGCCAAGCTGCTCTCTCTCTCTCTCTCTCTTCTCTTCGCAGAAGGCCTCCTCTTCGCTGAAGGTAAGGTCACTTGTTTGGAGATCGCTGTCAATTTCTCCAGATCGCGATCCTGTCGCCGCGGAGCTGGTGATTCTTCCGGTCCCGTGTTTGGATAATATGGGTGATTGCTCTGTTCTCGTGCAGGTAGGGCTGGGATAAGGTTCTGGTTTGAGGTTGTTGATCGGCGCCGTCTTCGTTTGGGGGCGGGCGGACGGGGATGAAGGATTGTTTGCGAATTGGCCGCTTCCTGCGCTGCTTGGACGTGATCTAGATCGAGGTGGTCTCGCGTTCCTGTTTAGTGCTCGGATTTTTCTCGTTTTGAAGAGTAGGTAGACGTGGTAGACGGGGATTGCTGATCTCAGAAATGGGTTATCTGAACGCGGTACCGCCGAACACGAGCGGAGCTCTTGTGGAAGACTCCCCGGTCAGCGGTGGGGGTCTCAGGTACTCTTTGGTTCTAATCTTAACCTTGTCTCGCTTGCGCTTCTCTTTGATGGTTCCTTCCTGAGCTATTTTGCCATTTGTGACATGTTCGTGATATGTCAAAACTCAAAAGTTGTGTGCTCGTGTGATTTGATGATGATAACTTTCCCCCTTCCAGTCTTCCTTTTGCATGCTAGAATTTCTATTTTTTTTTTGTTGTTGCTCTGTGGAGAAACTTTGTCTCTCTTTTTGAATGTGCGGATACGTGAAGTATGCTGTTATATTGAGCGTGAAGGCCCAGTAAAAGACATTATTTTGTTTTCAGCCAGGTTGCGTTTTTGTGTTTCCTTTGCTTGCGTGTGAAATGTTTTTGATGGATTGATTGGTGATGCATACATCAGGGAGGTTTGTCATCCGTTGTATGACTTCCTTTTTCTTTCTGTATTTTGGATGGAAAGCTGGACTAATTATTTTATAAAGAAACGGTTATCCGTGTTCTAAGCGAAAATGAAGAATGCTTGGTCCCTTCGAATGCTTGTCGACGTCGCTATCAAATTATCCACAAACATTTGGTTTAGGTGAACATGCATTTACAGGTCTTTGCTGGTTCACGATGTGGTCATGAAAACAATTTTCGATTGTATCAACATGGTTAGCCTCTTTGGTGATTATGACATACAAAAGAACGTTAATCATTCCACGGAACTGTCTCCATTTATGTCGTTATAATGTGCAATTTTACTTTCCCAGTGGAGAGAAGAAAAAAACCATTTCCCGGAGACATGCTAGAAAATAGCAGTAGGTTCTCAGCAGAGCTGTTTGCTTTTAGCCACTAACATTATGTCTTCTCGTGACAGTCAGAATGGAAAGTTTAGCTACGGATATGCAAGCTCCCCAGGGAAGAGGTCTTCAATGGAAGACTTTTATGAAGCCAGGATTGACGGAGTTGATGGAGAAATTGTTGGACTTTTTGGTGTATTCGATGGTAATATGTCCCTCTGCAGTCCCTCTCCCTCCCCCAACCCCACCCCACTCCTCATGGTCTTGTAAGAATGATGGTCCTATGTTTGTTATCCATTTTTTCTGTTTATTCATCACAAAAGCTTTGACCTTTTTAGTGAACCCATTTGCTAAAATGAGTGTTACAGTACATGTATTTTCTTTCCTCTTTATATGTAGGCCATGGAGGTGCACGGGCAGCTGAATATGTCAAGCAAAACCTCTTCAGCAACTTGATAAGCCATCCAAAGTTTATTACCGATACAAAATCTGCGATAGGTGCTTGCTTTCAGTCCATTATGTAGAAAACACAGACTTTTTCTGGACTGGACTATATTAATGTAACACTGATCCTTGATGTACATTATATCTTCTGCAGCGGATGCATATAACCAAACTGACTCAGAATTTCTGAAGTCTGAGAATACCCAGAACAGGGATGCAGGCTCCACTGCATCAACTGCTATTTTAGTTGGTGACCGTCTGTTAGTTGCAAATGTTGGGGATTCAAGGGCTGTTATCTGCAGAGGTGGAAAAGGTATGTTTCAATGCCACTTGATTTGAACGTCTAAAAGCTACCAATACCATGGTTCATTTAGTCATAAATGAAAATTGCAAGTTGTGTTAACTTCTGTGTGTCTATTTGTAAATCTGAGCCTATTATACTCTTGATGCCTTGAACTGCCGTACATGTTATCTATGATGGTGCATATTTGTGGTTTAATATGTGATGCTCATTATTTGCTATTCTTCTAAATTTGGTGAACATTCTTTTAGAGACTTCACAATTTCTAGCAGATGTTATCAATTCCCTTTCCATTAGGTTCATAAATACCAAAATTTGTTTTTTTGCAAAAGTAGTTTCCTTGTGGGCACCTAGAAAAGAACAATTTGGTCAAGATATCTCCTCTGTCCAGGTGTCAGATCAGATGGATATGATAGTTACAGCTTTTGGAAGTAGGTCAAGATCGGGGCATAGTGAGAGAGGAAGAATGGTTAAAACGATGAAGACATAAAACATAGGGCAAAACCAAAGACTCTGAAAGAATGACGAGCGTAAAAGCATGTGGAGCACATGTGAAATACCTGTATGTTGTTTAAGCAATACCTCGTGTATCCTTAAACAATTGGCATGTTTCCCATCTAGTTTGCTCTCATTGAGGAAACAAATTTCAGTTTACCCAACTTTTCTCTTGGGGTACCTTTCACAGGTTGAAAATGATGTTCTAATATTGGATTTGGGTTCCTTTTTCCTCTTGGTCATTTTTGGAAAGAGGTTTTATTTAGAGACTGGTGTTTTCTGATAAGCTGACTTGCGAGCTATGTAAAAAGATTAGTGCATGTACAATATAGAGGCTCAGGATCAAGGACTCATTATGTATACTTAGCTCATCTGTAATCCCTATTTCTACAGAGCTGAGCTATGTATGGGTCTGTTTCACCTTGTATGAGTTCTTCATAGAGAATCATAGATTCTTCTTTGATTTCCATATGCTTCTCTGTTGAAGTGCCACAACCCACAAGGGGCCCGCTTTTCCTAACTATTGCCAATGGTGGTTTCAGATCTGGTGTTCAGTGCTTGTATTCTACAGAACATGTTAGAGGTGACTCATCGGTACTGCATCAGAGTTGATACTCTGTTAGATGCCATCTGCTATGAGGCCAACAAGGGCTGTTCAGTCATCTGGATCTTACCTATATGACCATAGCAGAGTCTTGTGGGCACGTGTTTTGATTGTATTCATGAGATATAATGTGTTGTTATGTTGTCTGCTGAATCTGTTTCTGATGGATAGAACCATAACCTCCTTGTAGTTGACATATTATGGTATATAAAAATGACTGATACTCACTAATGCTGATGAGATGCTGTGGGATGGGCAGATGGTGGGCCATGTTTGGAACTTGGAGGGAGTCAGTATGCATAGGTACATGATGGACCGGACCATTTTGGTGATGTAGTATGTTTCATGATTTTGGAAGTTGGATAATATCATTATCATGTTTACTTGATATTCACAGGATCTGAAAACTTCATTGAAGGTAAATAGGAACTAAAGACTTCTACATTTTTCTATGCCTCATCCACTGTAATACTTATGAATCTAAACCAAATAACATGGATGTGTCAAGATCAAATTTACATATTGAAGAAATAACTGCTTTTTATTGGAATATTAAGTGTTGTGTGGAAGATGGAATGAAGGCAGTACAACAGGTGGGGAAGGAGAGATCCTCGCCCACTCAACCTCCAACTTCAGAATCCTCTAAAAAAAGGCTAAAGAATTGAAGGGACAGTTACAGATTCTTCAATGTTTTTTGCCAACCTATCATCAGGAACGACTTTATGGTCCTCCTTTGAAGACAGAAAAAAGACACCATTCCATCCTGCATAAAGCCCCACAATTATGGTTGGCTGGAACAAATAAGATTAGAATCATTAAATGGTTCATCCAAACCCATACGTGGTTGCTATTGATTCCTATGTTATCAAAGGCTATTGAGGCGATCGCCTAGGCCATGAAGCGAGACGAGGCGACCTCGGCTCAGATCGCCTTGCCCCGGCCCATTTCGCCTCGGCGATTTCAAGCCATCAATTCCACCCCTTTTCCCTTGTCCAGCCCATATATTGGCCCATAAAGAGGCCCACTTGGCCTATTTATTTACTTGCAATTTAGTTTCTTAAATTTTAGTTACTTTATGTATAGAAATGAATAGATTTAGTAAGTCATACAATAATTTGACATATATGAATGATTAATTTTATGAAATATACTAGTTTCATGCACATATTTAGGTGATATTTATAGATATATTCATATTTTTTAACTATATATATGATTTTATAATATATCGCCTCAATCGCCTAGGCCATCCCCTAGGCCTTTTGAGGTTGAGGTGACCCCTTGATCGCCTCAGTCACCTCTCGCCTCTGATTACATAGATTGATTCAGTGCAGTTCAAATGTGTGGACATGCTATATCAACCAATTTGGCTTCAGGTGGCCCAAACCCTAAACCTTGTAGATGTTTTTGTAGCATTGTAGTGCAATTCTCAACTAACTGAATAAGTGTATGAAGAAACAGATATCAAATAAAACCATGGACAAGTGCTTCTGTTTTGGTGAGAAGAGGATCTATTTATGCTAAATAAAGACTTGAAGATCGCATTCACATTAATTTTACTGTTCTGTTAACAGAACTCCACCCTAATTGGCGTATAACCATTTTCCATTGTGAAATTGGCCTTGACAGAGGTGGATGATCTTATGTAAAACTAATGTGACAATTCAAAACAATATTTGATTCATATTTCAGATGGAACTTATACACAAGTTATCCACATCCCAATGTTTTTTTTTTGTTCTTCTTGCCATGATTTTATGATTGCAAATTCCTTGTCAAGGGGGACCACCTGTGAGGTCGGTCATCCTTAGTTCCCATCATTGCTTGTTGGCAATTTCTGTTTTATTTAATTCCCGACATTTGGTTTCATCAATCTGACCGTGTTAAGACTCACTGCAGCTATAGCCGTCTCACGGGACCACAAGCCTGACCAAACTGATGAAAGACGAAGGATTGAGGATGCTGGAGGTTTTGTGATGTGGGCTGGTACTGTCTTTTTGTTTCTATTTGTAGCTGAAACATTCTAAGACCACATTGTTACAACTTCTTACCAAAAAACATGCTTTTGCAGGAACTTGGCGAGTTGGTGGTGTTCTTGCAGTTTCACGAGCATTTGGTGATAGGCTCTTGAAGCAATATGTCGTCGCAGATCCTGAAATTCAGGTTTGGATCCTGAGACACGGTCATTTTATTAGCATCAGTTGCCTCACCTTCCGGGTTTTGCACTGCATGTGCATATTTCTCATGATTCTAGAATGACCGATGCATATTGCCTGGTGCACTTTAACATTCTTTGAAACAAATTGTCAGTGTTATAAAATTGACTTCACAATATATTCGGAAACTGGTTCCGAGACACCAAATGGGACACACCATGCATTTGACACATAAAGATGAAATAAGGTACCGTCATTTATTGATTGGAAACCTGGCATGTTGCAATGCAGGGAGGATATGCTTGTCATTGTCAAGGAAGTAGTACAAGAGTGTGTCACTAATCTGTGCTATAAAACCATTTTGCAAGATCTTGTTGTTCACTCCGAGTAACCTGTGGTACTTTGCAATTGCAGGAGGAAGTGGTTGACAGCTCTCTGGAGTTTCTTATTCTCGCGAGTGATGGGCTATGGGATGTTGTCTCAAATGAGGTTCCAAGCCATTCCTTTACTCGACTAGCACTTGCTGCATACTTAGAATGTTGGCTTATAGTGTAGCTGCTTACCTTCCAATTTTTTCGTTGCCACTAAACCTCAGGAGGCTGTCGAGATGGTCAAGCCCATAGAAGATCCAGAAGCCGCAGCAAAGATGCTGACGCAGGAGGCATTCAAAAGAGGAAGTGCAGACAACATCACCTGCGTTGTGGTGCGTTTCTTAGCTGCACCCTGCAGCACTTCTCAGTGAGTAGTAAAAGCATCATCTGCTAGCGCAGATGAGAGCTTCCCGTCTTCTGTTATCACTCCCCCCTTCACCAAACCAGGGTCTGTAGAGATCATCCAAGAATCATTCATCCCCAAGCATGAATCACAGAGCTCGGTGTGCCAAGCAACGTGCAGTAATATGATTGAGCACTTTCTCTGAAGACTAACCTACGTAATGTGAATGTTGTTGTATTGCTACTTGTAAAAAGAGAGAGAGAGAGAGAGAGGAAGAACTGATGTAAAAACTGATTCGATGCATCCATCAAATGTCTCAATATAATTTTTATGCTCTTCGTCACAAGTTTGAAGAAAAATGTAGGTGGTATTCGGCAACTCATTAGTAAGATTTCACCTCAGATTGCGGTGAGGTGCTCATCACATCAGGTGATCTCCTAATCAAACATTGGAGGCATATCTTAGTCTGTCTGGCAGACATTAAGCTTTATTGCTTACATCTGTGAATGCAAGCCACAGGTCGACCGTCGATGTAAAGACTTAAGTCAAAGTCTAAGATTAGTGTTTGTCAACTAAAAACTTGGTGTCAGTACAAGAGAAGCCTTGTCAAAATAATGTTTTTTTAAAAATAATCTTATTTTTTATAAATATTTACCCAATTTGTGCCGTTCTAGTATATTTACAAAACTATGTCTTCCTCTTACAATATGAGCAAGTTTGTCATATATTGTGAGCAAGCTTGTCATGTATTCACGTCATGTTATTTTTTCCCCCTATTAGCCCTATTTGACAACCACGAAAGTTTTAGTAAGATAAGATAAGTTAAAGTAGGTTAAGAGGGCTAGGAGTATTTTTACTTTGGCGCCAAATAAGATAATAACCCTAGATAAGTCCAAATGAACTTAATAGATCCCTCAGACCCTAGTAAGTTAACAGGGATTTATCCCTGGGGCCACTTACCAAGTGGAAAGGGTAACTAGATTATTAAATTAATTTTAAATTTATCAGAGCTAATAAATGCTCTTTACATTGACTTGGTTACCAAATAGGCTCTTAATACCACGGTAGTCTCCTCTTTCCCAAAATTCTTTACCTCGCAGAGAGAGAGAGAGAGAAATTGAGAGGGAGAAAGAGAGGAAACCAGACAATGTGTGAAAGAAAGAGAGGGCCGGGAGGGTGCGAGAGTGAGAGAGAAAGAGAGGTGCAAGTGTATATGTGAGAGAGATATATTTGTATGAACTATTGTTTAATGGTATAATATAGAATATATTTGTGTATCTTATTAACTTATATTTGGATATAACAAATCAATGTGCACAATTAGTTTATGACATATACAAATATACTCTAACTTACACTATTAAACAATAGTTTACAAAAATAGAACTGTCTTGTTTACTCAAATTATTCATTGTGAAGATGACAAGTTTTTAAATTGAGCCATATACACTATTTCCCTAAAATTATGTAAAATATTTTTAAAATTACACAATGACACAGTTGTATATTTGCAAGCGCACTAGTATGTGGTAAATCAATGTGCGTAATTAGCTCCCAAGATATGCAACATATTCCAACTTACACCATTGGATTATAGTTTACACAAAATGAGATCTCTTGCTTACTCAAATTATTGTTTGTGATGATAACAAGTTTTAAAGCTGAGACATATATATAAATAGTTTTAAAATTATACAAATATTAAAGTTACATAGAATATTATTAAAGTTGATTAGTTACATAAAATTACATATTTGCAAGCACATTGGTGTGTGCACAATTAGCTCATGAGATTAGGGTTCGCCATAATAGACCGTATTGGTTTGGTATAGGTCGATTGAATCTTCCCATAGATTGACGGGTCCATAGGATGGTAGGTCTGCTTTCTTGGCTAGTATCATCTAAACTGTATTGGCATTGTGCAATTTGGTTCAATATCGTACCTGGGTTTTAAGAACGAAGGAAGTTTCACCAAGATGTTCTTGTCGGGACAGACCCACACATCATCGACCCACTCAAGGTGGGCCCAAACGTCGACTGTTGCGAACTCCATCTAATGCCGCAAGTTGAGAAAATGCACATTGTACCGCTTGCTACCAACACTCCCTCCAATGTACAACACCGCCACCACCACCCCTTTCCACTACCCATCATTATGCTAGGCATTGACGGGTGGTGCACGACAAAGGGCACTTTACGATGTGACGGTTAGAGCCGTACGAGAGTGAAGTTGGCCACCTCTTGGAGGGGTTGGGGTTCCTCTTCACCACCGTCATTGTCATGGATGTTGACGACTAGGTGGTCATACACGAGAAAGTAGCAGCAGACCTTGGCCATGGTGCGGATGGCCTTGGCCTCGTACCAAGCTCCTTGGAAGCCCTCATCGTCCCAACTTTCCATCTTGTCCCAGTTGGAGAACCTCATGTATTTAAAAATCCTTCCTATGATTGCCCCCATTAGTATTCTCCATTGCCACATTAGCACAAGGGCCTAACCATTGCGGCAATGGTCTCCACTAGGGTATCCCACCCACCTATCAGCCCTTGTGGGGACCAAAACCTCCCATCTTCTGCTATCCCACTCCCCCAACTTCCTTGAGTTGCTCCACCTTAGTGGACTTAGCAAGCCTTAATTCACCGCCATGCACCGAGAGGAGATCCTCTCGGCCCTGTGCAAGGGGGCTTAGTCAGTACATAAGTGGGGTGGATTTTTTTTTAACCCTTTATTTTAAAATATATTTCCTATTTTACACAGAAGTTAAAATAAAAATTCCACCCACTTATGTGATCTCTTCTCCTGTGCACCTCATTAATAGCCTCCCCTCAATTGCACACACTCCATGGTCATCACATTTCTTGAGAATTGCAAAGGTGCACAAGCCACTGTCCATGGTAACAACGCGAGCAACAATTGCAGATGTAGGTGGCGCTTGGTGGGGGGTAGGCTTAGAGATGTCATATTGATTATAGGTACTATACCATGTCATGGGTTGGCCAATTGAGTAGTCCAACCATTTTACATGAGATACATAAATACAATCCAATTATATTATTAAGTTACATATTATATAAATATAAATTTTTTACTTAAGTTATTCTTTGTGAGAATGACACATTTCAAGTTGAGTGATATACATAAATAACCTAAAATTACACAAGATTCTAAAGTTACATGACTACATAAAATTATATATTTATAAACACACTGATATATAACAAATCAATATGTAAATACAAATACATTCCAACTTACACCATTAAATTATAATTTACATAAATTGATCTCTTACTCTCTTTCTCTCACACACACCAGCACCCCTCCCTCTCACTATCCCTCTCTCTTTGAGTTTCACTCTTTCTCACACACAGGTTGGCTCCTCTCTCTCTCTCTCTCTCTCTCAATTTCTCTCTCATGAGATCAAAGATTTTAGGAGAGAAGACGAAGTGACATTAATCGGGGACAAAAAATATGCCATGTGAATATGTGACAAATTTGCCCACATGGCAAGAAAGAGACATTTTTATAAATGTGTTAGAACTACATAATTTAAATAAATATTTCTTAAAATAAAATTATTTTTAAAAATCCCTCCCCCCCCCCCAAAAAAAGAGAGAAAGAGTACTGTAAAAAGGTCTAAGTTCAATATCTTTTTTTTTGTACTAGTATGCTTATGTCACAAATTATGATTCTAAGATATTAAATTTGTATTCTATCTTCACTAGATGGACCAAATAAATATCCACATATATATATTTTCACACATTTTACAAAAGATTACAAACACGAAATTTTATTTCGCCCTGAAAAGCAAACCACAAAAGTATCTTCCAAGACTTTTCTTAAAATCCACTTTATTTTATCAATTTTTCAGAGTCACTTTGATTCTAATTCCAAAGTATAATTCAAAACTCTGGTTCTAAAAGTCAGTTAGTAGTTTCCTTTGGAACTCTCTTAAGTAGGTGAATTCCAACTATTTTTAAAACTTTTAGAAAAACCCAAGTACAAGATGAAATTATTAGAGCTAACTACAGGAGAGAGTTAAAAAGGTTTTCTTAACTATAACATTAGATTTTTCTTAAGGTTTTTCTTAACCATTTATGTACATATAACAATTAGGGTTGTAAACGAATCAATAAACTCAACAAGTAGCTCGAATTCGGCTTGATAAAACTCGAGTCGGCTCGTTTATATAATAAATGAGCCGAGTTTAAACAAAAATAAAAGTTCGATTCATAAACGAGTCAAGCTTGAACAGAGATATATTCGACTCGAATACATTCGCGAACAACTCGTTAAGATACTCGATAATATGTTCGTTAAAATACTTGATTAGTTACTCGTTTATATTCAAATTATATTATTTCTTATTATAAAATATAAAAATATTAATATTTATTATTTTTAATTTTTTTTGTTAAGGTACGAAATACTTATGAATACTAAAATGTAAAAGATTAAATATGAATGTGTAAATACATAAATTATGAAAGGAAAGACTGTAGACGAACTAATACACTCGACAAGTAACTTGAATTCAACTCGGATGTTACTCGAATTCGGCTCCTTTAATAAAGTAAACGAGTCAAGTTCAAACAAAAATTTAAGCTCGTTTAAACGAGCTGAGTATAAGCAAATATCTACAAAGCTCATTTAAGCTCGTAAACAAATTCGTTTAATTTTTTGATTATATATTATAATATAGTTGTTAAATATTTTAAACATTATACTAAAATAAATAAACAAGTAACCTATGAAAGATCTTGAGGTATGACCTTGAAATAAGATAAATTTGAGTTTTTATAAACAATTTAGTTTTTACTTGTAAATTAAATTGAATTTATATATATATATATATATATATATTAATATATATATATATATATATATAACTCGCAAATTCAATTGAGCTCGTTGAGATACTCGTTAAGAGTAACTCGAGAGTATCTAAACGACCAAGCTTGAACAATCATTTTCAATACTCGATAAAGCTCTAACTCGACTCGAGTTTGATTAAAAATTAACGAACAGAACTTGAGCAGTGTAATACTCGACCCGACCGACTCGTTTGCAGCCATAATAACAATATATTTACAAGTGCTTGTGAGCCTCACAATGGATGGTAAGATGGCAAAATTATTGAATTGATTTGAGACTTCCAGGCCCTTGGAAAAGGATTAACAATCCTGATAAACCTTGAATTAGAGCAAAAAATGCTTTGAAAATCAAAATTTTCTAACTGAGTTAAAATGGATTAGGTTGGACTTAAACCGGGTTAACCCGGATTCCCCAACCCACTTCCGGATTAACCAGCCGTTAACCCGGTTTTTTTTTTTTTTTGCCCTTTTTCTTTCATCTCACAAAGCAGAGGACCATTGCAGAGGAGGGAGGAGGGTGCGATGGTGGATGCTCAGGTAACCGCTCAGGAATTCGCATCACATCGAGCATTTCCCAACACCAGAAGGGTTGGGACGCTCTCGAAGAAAAAATTTCCAATCTTTCCTCATCGCAACCACGCCATCGACCCAAGTGCTCACCAGGAAGGGAAACAAAGCAGAACCAGGAAAGAAAGAAAAACTCACATAAAACCGGACATGGGTTTTCAAGAAAACACCTCCGACGAGCACAGAAAGATGAAGACTGTTTCCAGATCGCGCGCGAAGAACCCGAGGAGAACCAGAGAAAAAAACAGCGGTTTGGGAGTCGGGAAGTGAGGGGGGGGGGTGAGGGCTCGGAATTGAGCAGTGAACTCGGCAAGGCGTGTTACGCGCCATTACGACGAGCGAACCTTGTAGAAGTAGTCTTCGTCACCGCCATCGCCGAAGAGGAAGCGATCGAAACTAGAAGAAGCGAAGGCAGAAGGAGAGGGGGGGGGGGGTGGGAGGGAAGAAAGAACAATCCTGTGGCTGGTGGCGTCGGCGCCAAAAGCAGGGGAAGAACCCTAGTTGGGTTGGGTGTTATATAGAGAATTGGAAGACACAAATATCTCTGAAGACTGATTAAATTACGAATTGCCATTTCAAACACCTTGGCCCAGGCACCGCCGTGGCTGACTGACCCATTATTAAGGATATGAAGTGTCCAGGTAGCGCAGTGGGCTTATTGGCCCATTATCATAAGGCCCAGTACTTGGTGGGCTTGGCCAAATCTACTAGTTAAAACATTTGCCCTTTGATAACCTAATAACTTATCCACAGATAAATCATTCGTGAATAAGATATGTCAGTTTTAATTTGACAAATAATATTATCAGAGCTGAAATCTTTATCATACTTAAGAGAGTGTTTATTAGTTATAAAGTCCTAATAAACTATCCGGATTACCAAAGTAACTATCAATTTATCTGGATTGATAAACCCTTTTATCAGCCGGATTATCAAAAACGCCACTAGTCTAGGCACCACCGTGGACTTAATTGACCCATAAAGTCAGGATGTATGAGTTATCTAGGTAGAAAGAGATCAATAAAATTAATGTCATATAACAAGTATTTAAAGTTACTAAAATTCCTTTTCAGGTGATGTTTCTTGAGTCCCAAGCCTTAGCAGATACTTGATTATTTAGGCCCAAACAGAAATTCTTGAAAGCTTATATCTCATATTTACTAGTGAACGCTAATTTGTCGAATTATAGCTAGCATAAACGTGTTTTATTGTTGTGTTTTCTAGAAAGAAAAAACATACATATGTACACACCCACCAACGCACATCCATGTATGTATACACGTGCAAAATCTCAAAACATGATGAAAAAATCGATTATTCTTTACATGGGTTCCTTCAGCAGCATGACAATAGGACAGTGCCATTTTACAGAGGCACGTAAACAAGCCTAGCTAGGCTTCTTATTCCACATGAACAGCTTGCATAGTTGTGGAGAGATGGAATGATGAGAATATATGCATAGTTATGGAGAATGATACGAGCGCGGTGGAGAAGGCTCTGGTTGCATGGAAGTGCAGATGTTCTTGACACGAATGCGTTGAGAGTAATCTACTTCCAAGCTAAGTTTCAGTAAATATATAGCAATCAAGGTAGCTCTAGCTAGCTAGGCAGTGGATATTCTACGGTGTTCCTCCTCCTAATTATAAGAAGTTTCTGACAAGAGTAATGCTATGCTCCCGGCTGTGCCGGGAGCATAGCTGAGCTGGAGGGGCCGCGCGCCCCTCCGCGCGTGCCGCGTGGAGGCGCGGCCCCCCCAGCATTTAATGTTGTTTTTTTTTTTTTTACAATTTGTGCACACAAATGATGTATTTGTGCACACAAATACATCATTTGTGCACACAAATAATGCACAACACTTAAAAAAAAATTACATTAAATACTGGGGGGCCCGCGCCCTCCACGCGGCTACTCTTCTACAATACTTAGTTTTTTGTAATGAGGTACTCTAATTCTGAGCTGTATATATATATGCGTGCCGAAAGCCCTTACATATATATATCTCAGCTTGACCAGTTAACAAGAACCTAAAGGACAAGACTCCATGTTCAAACACTTTCCCCTGACGTCTACAGTATTTAGAAGAAGTTAGTGGGCAGCTCTAATTCGTCCGGACAAGGTTAAGCTCTGGAGAGGCACCCAATTCCATAACTGTTATAACTTCTTCTTAGCCTTCTGATCTATGCCAGCAACAGCAGAAGCAGCAGAAAGATTGGAAGCCCTCTGGGCAACATGACAAGGTCTCAAAAGGAAAGGCAAAGCGTAAGAAACAGCAAAATCCACATTCGATCGTCTATATACCTTCCTGCGCACACCTGGCGTAATTAAGCTCTGCATGTACGTAAGACCAACCTTATGTTGGTGCACATATCATAGTACTAATTCCTGACTGTATATAGAACACCACATATATATGAGACACCAGTAGCAATAGCCGGCGACATGCATGGGGAGCCCAGTTCTAGGGTACTTTGGGATGCTTGGGACGGGAAGAAGGATGGGTCGTCACACCGTGGTAATCTACCTCGTATATGAAACCATTGTTTTCAACTCCATCACTCGCCGGATCACCCATCTCTCCAGCTCTTTCCATCCTGCCGTCGCCCTGGAATAACACAACTTCCCGGTGTCAGATTTTAAGTAGACCTAAATCCATGCAAAGCCAAAGTAGACGACAGGACTAGAGGAGTAGGACACATGAATCAAAAACCCACCTCTTTCTTCAGATTCCGGGCGGGTGCAGCGTCCAATTCTGGTGACACCAAGCTTGGCGCAGCCATGAGCTTTCTTCCCAGGGACTGCCGAGGTGTTAAGTTGGCAGCTGGAACAAACGAGAGGGGCCTGGTGAGAGAATACTGATCAGGTGGTGAGAGCTGGAAGGCGATCACGATGAGGAGGGAGATCAGAAGAAGGCAAAAGGCTCTCATGGTGGTGATGAGAGGATGGGAATAACTAGTAAGAAAGGCCCGATCACTTGAGAGGAAAGCTAATGGGCAGGGTGTCATAAATAGGATAGAGATGAAGGGGGGGAGGCGAAGCAGCTCTCATGGATGTGGGCGTGGGGGGACACGGGGGGGAGCAATAATTGAACTAAGTCATGGGAAGGAGAACATGGGGGTGAGGGCATTATGCCTGGGGGCACCACAAAGGCCACCTCCCCCCCTCCCTCCTTCTGGCTACCAGATCTTTATGGCTCTTGTCTGCGTTTCTAGCTAGCACAGCTTCTTCCGCCTTCTCTCCCCAGTTTGTGCTCTCTCCTCTGCTATAATCTATTCCCATCGTCCATACTCTTGGAAGACGGGGCTTGTGAGGATCTTGGTAACAGTGGCTTGTTGGGACTTGCGATAGCTACTACTCAATCCTCTATCATCCGCCTACCTCCCGTCTTAACTTCTGCTTCCCATTAATGCTCATAAAGAGTACATATGTGAGCCCCTCATGAGTTGTATCTATATCAGTTTAAAACCTCTTCATCTAACAAAACTTGGGTTAATTTGTATATGTATATAATATTAGAGAAATATTTAGTGCACTCGTAAAAATAACGTGAAATTATTAGTTGAAAGAGAGAGAGAGAAAAGTCTCGTAAAACTTCAACTAATAAAATTATTTGCCAAACAATTGACATCATATTTATTGTACATTTTTATAATAAGATTTGTCGGACTTGAAATTTCTCCTAGGTCAGTACGGTACACCATGTACCACGGCGAGACCTCTTCATCTCGCCCCCCTAGCCCCCTCCTCCTCCTCCCCTGTCTCGCCTCCTACCCTCCCTCTCTGTCTCGCGTCTCACCCCTCACCCCCCTGTATGAAGCTACCTTCCCTCCGGTCACCCCTCTCCCCTCCGATGGGCCCCTCCCCCTCCGTCTCACCACTCAGACCCCTTCTCCTCCTCGCCTATCTCGCCTCCTACCCTCCCTCTCTCTCCGTCTCGCCCCCCCTCTCCTCCGGTCACCCCCTCTGCCCTCCGTCTCGCTCCCCCTCGCCGGTCACCCCCTCCTCTTCCGTCTCGCCCCCCCCCCCCCCCCCCCCTCTAGTCTCTGATGTACAGTGCAGTACGTTTGTGCCACTACAATACATGACTGCACGACGAACCATATTTTATAGACACTAAATATTTCTCATAGAGAAATGCTATGCTCCCGGCACTGCCGGGAGCATAGTTGAGCTGGGGGGGGGGGGGGGGCGGCGGGCCCCCCCACACGCGCGACGCGTGGAGGGGGCGGCCCCCCTCATTAAATGTTTTGTTTTTTTTGCACTATTTATGTGCACAAATGATATATTTGTGTGCACAAATACATCATTGTGTGCACAAATTGTAAAAAAAAATATCATTTAATGTTGGAGGGGCCCGCCCCCTCCACGCGGGGTGCGTGTGGAGGGGCGCGGCCCCTCCAGCTCATGCTACGCTCCCGGCTAGCCGGGAGCGTAGCATTACTCTTTCTCATAATATTATGATGTTTAGAGCCATCATCTATTCTCCAAGCCCCTCTTCTATTTGACCACGGTGATCTCCACGAGTGCGCTATGGCCTTTTATTTACAGAGAAATACTTAGTACTGCACACTAAATATATATAACCTCAACTTATGTACATCAAGACCAGCTACTCTGTCAAAGATATATAGAATTCCAGGCTTCGTTCTTCATTACCACATGCCAATTAGCTAAGTAAAATCAGGGAGATTTTATCTTCACGATCAACTGCGCTCCAACACCAATCATCTCCCAGAAACTGCATACTCTCACACGCCATGTCTAATTCACTACAACTCATTGTGATGTGGAGTGCCGGGTGCACGCCCCCACGTAACAGTAGCTGCCTGCAGCATGGCCGTGTGTGTGGCGCCATGTTTCAGTGTCGTTCTGGGGTACTGCAGCTGGGTGCAGCTGGGGGCTGGCAGATCCATGTGAAGGCCCCGAGACACAAACAAAGTTACGAAACCAATCACGTAGCCTTGTCCTGGACAGGTTGTCTGCATCCATGACGTCCCCTGCGTGCATGTTTTGTCTTTCAATCAAGGCCAGCATCAGGCTACACATGCATAATGCAGGAAGAAGCAGGCCAAGTTATACAGTCGCTACCTGAACAACCTTGATGCATAAGTTTGACCTGAAACAGTAGTTTCCCACCTTGCATATATCCATGTCTTCCCTCCCTCCCCCACCTTGTCTGCGTCAGTGATATACGAATGCCGTCGGGAACAAGCAATGGTGCACCTGCACTGCCAAAGCATTGGCAGACAGGAGGGGGTCACTGGACATGGATTCCCTGGCCGTAATGCATAGGACTTCTTCTTCCACTGGGATAATATAGTTAGGGTACTGCTATCACCTGGGTATCCCCCCGTTGCATGCTAACCTGACATGCTTGTTCTTGGGAGACCTTCTTGGACCATTCATGTTGGCGTTAATTTTTGAAGGTGATCCTAGCTTAGTTTTGTCCCCTCCCCACACCACCTCAGTCGATCCTCTCTGCAGATCAATCACATGATGGGAGGGAGAGTTCAGAGAAGTACTGCAGCAATTCAGGGTCCGCCTGGGGTGCATGTGATCTTGGCAATCCGAACCACAGTCGTCTTCCGGACTTGATGGGTGCAACAACGCTAGCTTTTAATTAGGAGGCTGCCATGACTGCGACGTCTGGCGATGACCACTGTGCAGGGAACCAGTTCCACATGCCGTCTCTCCGAGACACACACACACTTCAGGGGGGCAGTTGCTTGCTGTTCCACCATATTTTTTTTAAATATTTTTATTCTTTATTTCGACATATCGGGTCTCATCGGATTTACCTTTCTTCTTAATTAGTTCGACTATATATCGATCCGATACACTTAATAAAAAAATGCAGTGAAGATGGGGAGGTTTCAATATGCCATCTCAGAGATATAGTCTCCACTTGAAATTTTGTCATTTTCTCAGATCTTTTAAGAAAAGAGAATTAGTTACATCTTATTTATAAGCACATATTTTATTTTTATTACATCTAATATGAGACTAAACTGTATCTTTGTATAATCCCCTTAGAGAGGAAAAAAATGTGTTGATTTTGTTGTGATTAGACGACATTAGGACCACATGGATATATGGCCACTTGTTTAATTTTTCATATTACATCTAATGTGAGACTAAATTATATCTTTGTATAATCTCCTTAGAGAGGATACAAATATGTTGATTTTGTTGCGATTAGACGACATTAGAACAAGACATATGGATATATGGCCACTTGTTCAATTTTCCACAAACAACGCCCGTAAAATTATACGCCCCAAGAGATATTGTCTTTATCTAGATTTTTGTCATTTTCTTAGGAAAAAAACTCTCTTGTGAGAATAATAATGAGTCTTCCTTGTAAGTACATATTTATTTTATTTCTATTATAGTACTAAACTATACCTCTACATGTAATAAAAACTCACACACCCATATACAATAGATCTGTATCGTGACTAGCATCACTTCCAATGTGTACAGTTGTCTATTTTATAATTATTTAAAAATATTATCGGTGATGATCGAACTGCATATAGACATATATATTCATCATGTACAAATGGATATAAATTAATAAATTTTTTTTTAAATGAGCCGCCTCTCGCCGGACTTGGCTCTATACCCTGCGGGCAGTCGTACAGAAACGTCCTTATGTTAAGCGCTGACCGATCTTATTGGGCCATTCTGATCTCAGCCCACTAGCCAAAGTGGCCCGATATCAGATATGGAGCCACTCGTATTACAGATCCGATACCCATATATAGAACAATACTTTCTTATTACATCAGATCACATAGGTAAACACATACATGCCCGTATAATATACATAGAAATATCACATATGCTCTTGAAATTTTGACTCGTATCTGAATGCATTACATCATTGGAAAATGGTTTAGTAACACTATTTGATAAAATATTAAAATAACACACCAATCAAAATGCATCACAATCTCATCATTTATGAGGTATTTTTAATTTTTTATTTCAGTTGTTGATGTGACACAATTTTAATAGTGATGTTACCAAATGGTGTTACAAAATTATTTCTCTTACATCATTAATATCTCTTTTGTATTTTGTGAGTTGAACCCAACCATGATTGTGTTGAGGGTTGAAAGAGACTAACTTAAAATCCCCTCTCCACCATCACATCGCCTCCGCCTCTCTCTCTCTCTCTCTCTCTCAATCTTTTGGTGAGAGTACTATTTTCATCTTTTAAACTCATTTGATAGTTCCATCTACGTTTTACCAAAATATTCTTTAGATTTTGACAGTTAATTACCTTTAAAAGATATATTTAATGCATTTCTATCAAATATGAGGTATATAAGATGAAATTAAAATTTTAGAAATGTATGCAAGACTATGGTACGTAGTTTCTAAGGATATATATATATATATATATATATATATATATATAACACTATTTAACCATGGCTTTTGTTTTGCCAAATCCTTTGAGATTGTCCCATATAGTTAATTTGAGAGTTGACTTATTCTTATATAGTGTTATCTTTAACCCACAATGCCTAAATCCTAAGAGTGATTTTATATTTGCACATAATATTAGAGAGGGTTTTATTTTTCTATTTATAGATCTTACCTTATCTTATTAAGATCCATGTGATTTTCGCTTTACATGGGGCACACAGTGTGGGGGTATATGAGATTGTCTCATATCCTTATATAATGTTACTTTTCCCCCTCAATACTTAAGTTTTGAAGGTGCCTTTTTATTATTACAGATCTGATACCTATATATATATATATATATAGATAATACTGGGGTGCGGCGGTGCTGCCCCGCCGCACCCCAGCGTAGCCGCTGGATGGTGATCCAGCGACTGCCAAAAAAGTTAAAAAAAAAACAAAAAAAAATGGGGGGCGGCAGCACTGCCGCTGGATGGTGATCCAGCGGTAGTGGCTAGGGTACGGCGGGGCTGCACCGCCGTACCCCAGCATCTCTCACTCTCTCTCTCTCTCTCTCTCTCTCTATATATATATATATATATATATATATATATATATATATATATATATATAGACCAATACTCCACATTATTCACCATCAGATCACATAGAAAAACACATATGTGCCCATATAATATACATATAAATTTCACATATACTCTTAACCTTTGAGATTGTCCCTTATTAGTTAATTTGATAATGAACTTGTCCTTATATAGTGTTGTCTTTAACCCTCAATACTTTTAAATCTTGAGAGTGACTTTATTTATATATAGTACGAGAGAAAGTTTTATTATTATATTTGTGGATCTTATATTATCTTATTACGATCCACATAATCTTTATTCTACATAGGGTCGGCGGCACGTGCAAGAGCATGTGACATTGTCTCATTTTCTTATATAATGCTACCTTTCTTTCCCCATACTTAAGTTTTAAGCCTCTGTTTGGCAATGGATTGGAGGTTAGAGATAACTCACTTTTTAGTTTATTTTCTTGTGTGTTAACCCAGTTTAACTACAGTGAGTTAACCTATTTTTATATCAAAAAGTAACTTGAAAAGAGAAAGTAGTAATTAATGTTGTGTTGAAAAAAGATAAAGTAGTAATTAATATTATGTATCGTCAGGATAAAAAAGTAGTTAACTCAATAGGTTAACTCCAATCCACTTTTAGACGTGGGTTAGAAAATTGTGAGTTAACTCACATCTGATCCACTTTTAATCTAACTCACTTGAGTTAATTTTTTTTTGTTACCAAACTATATTTAGAGTTAACTCTGAGTTAATTTGAGTTAACTTTAAGTTAACTCGTTGCCAAACTGATCAGGCTAAATTTTGAGGATGACTTTATTATATTTGCACAGCCCCCGCACCCCCCTATGTCCAAGGGCAAGAGGAGTGGACCTCTCTCCAGTATCACGCTCCCTCAACTTTAACCCATCTCCGCAAGACACCGTGAAGCATCGATCTTATCTTACGTTACACACACAGGCCATTTATTTGATGGATATATATGCACAGGAATTCACCGGACGAATGGATAAAAATAAGAACACATATAACCTCCACGTCCAAAGATACCATGCATGAACGGCATCGAACTAGGCTTTTCAAGATGCACCAGAAAGAGATGGAAGTTTTATGAGAGCTAATAATGACAGCTTTGTGCTATATTCTAGATCTTTGTTTTGACGTTATCGTTCCAGTTCTTCTCCATCAGCTACAATTTTAGCATGCGATATTCCATTGGAGACGTAGTGCAGAAGGCAAACTTGATTTTTTGGGGGGCACCTTTGAGAGTTCTTGGTCTAGTTATTTTGAAAGATATAGCTCTGATATATATATATATATATAGCTAGCCTTTTCATGTGATTGCTAGAGGTTTCCTGTTAGAACAGAGAGCAATGCATCTACAGCGGAATAGATCAACAAATATGTGATCGACAAATTTTTTGTGCGATAAAGATTAAACAAGAACATTCCATTTCAAAATATGAAAGAAGAAGAAAAGTTTAATCTTCTTCGTTCATCTTAACCGCAACGTTGCGAAGCCGTGAAACCAACTTATTGAAAATATTCATGTGCTCAAAACAATCAGTCTCATTAGACATACACAATCTATATAGTTACGTTTTCAAATAGAGTTCATTGGTGAATGATTTTGACTAATAAATTTGCTCCAATTTTTTCTACAAATCAACAATAATCTCGACATGGGCAACATTATATATTAATTAACTCAGCAGCCAAACACACATGTACATACTACTCGTTGCCTTTAGGCGCCTAACTCATTCATGTCATCTTCTTTCTTTCCATACTTCTCTTTCTTGAGAAGTGCCTTGTGCAAATTGTTTTGTACCAAAATAATTTTCACCTTCTTCTGCCACAAATTGAAGTCAACTTTGTCATTAAACTTCACCACTTTGAACTTTGAGATTGACATCTTTGATAGCATCTAATGCTTGATACAGTCACAGTCTTTATTATGACACTAGATGTTAGAATAGAGAGCAATATATTTGTATTGGAACGGTTCATCAAATGTGTGATTGACAAGCTATGCGTGCGAGTTTGCGACAAAGTTCAAATGAGAATATTCCACAGCAAAATAGATAGAGCTACAAGGGGACATGATTTTTTTACGTGATTCTCCCAAGTCTACATCAATCGGGAGATCAAAGAGACTTCACTGTGAAGTAAAAGAAATACAAAGTGAAGAGATGATCGATCTTACAATGACACTGAGCGATCTTCAAATGGAGCATGCCACCAAGTTTTCAATAGAGACTATAGTCTATGTTTGATATTAGGATAGACTGGGGATAGAGTGAGGATATCCTCAAAATATCTTCAAAAGTTTTTAATTCTTAATCTATCCTAACACCAAACATACTTAGAGCTTATTGCGTGTGTGCATGCATCTTCCAGAAACCTGGACAATTCTACTTGGCTTTCGAAACCCCTTATATTTATGTTGAAAGAGAAAATGTTACATTTTGCAAATTTTGTATGCCATTGCTTGTTTAATTTACAACCAAAGAAAAAACTTTCAACTTGAGCTTCTTACATACATTGAGAAAAAGCCCTACTACCTCAAGTTGAAATTAATGAATTGGGCCACCCAATTCTCAGATGTTCTTTCATGGGAGTTGATAATTGTATACATGCTCAAAATTACTTATAATATTTATCAAAATTAGTGGGTTAACAATATTTCTCCTTCTCAATGTCAGAGTATCTTCACACTCTCTATACATGGAGGATCAATATGGACTCTATCATGTAGACTAATACAAGATGCATTATCCTGGTCGTAATTGCAAACTCTAATACTATGTACTCAAAGTTTATTGTAATAGGTCATCTAATTTTTAAATAATGAATGGATGGAGTTCTACTACTAATAAGCATAATTTTCATCTTGCCCATTCTCAATTTTGACCCACTATATTGCATGCATAGAAAGATGTCGAAACTTAAAATCATATATATGTCTCGTGCATGGAATAGTCAACTGGATCAAAACATCAACAACAACGTTGTATCCTTGGGAAAGCTAATTAGGAGGAGCACCTTTTTTATCCGAAGAATTTATCCCTACTGGCGTACTAACCTTTCCATGCATGCGTGGTTCTCTTTCGTTGTACATCTCCCGAAGAGTAGTTTGTGGAGGGGAATCCCCTCGTGAAAGAAGCATATATGCTTAACAACAGTGATCCCTCTCATTCTCACTGCACTTGTGGTAAGAAACCAATCTCCCGTAATGAATGCAGCTGTAAATAAGGGGTCTATTTGAGATAATATGCACTCTTTTTGAAGTTTTCAGATGTGGGGCCGAGTTGTCTCCTAATTAAGTCTCTAAAATTTGTGATGATTCATGAATGCCAATATGTATATGTGCCCCCAAAATAACCTACCTACATGTATTAGAGTAAGAACACACGAAATATTCCTCTCAAAATATTGAGAGTGAATGATCTTTTATTGACACACAATTAACTTTGCAGGGTTGACTGTCATCCCTGAAAAATCGACTATACTAGATCCGGAAGCTCTGGACCTATAAACTCAGCATAAAAAATGGAGCACTTAAGTAAAACATTGATGGTATCTCAAGTCTAAGAACCAGTTACACAACTAAAACTACGAAATCGCTCATTGATGATTATGTATTATTAACCATTTAACATCTCACAAGCGGATCATTTAGTGAACCCATTCTCCAATGAACACGTGCAGTATATATTTAGTGTCTCCCACACGAGCAGCTATGAGACTAACTGCCTTCATCATAAGATTGGATATATAGTACATCAGTCTATCTGGTTATCTCAATATCCTCGTCGAGTTATCTATGACAAGAAATATTTATGATCAATGTATGAAGAGAATTGGTCTCATTATCATGATCTCATCATGATCTAACTTTTCCTTGCATTGATTCATGAACATCACAATATAAGCATCACCATGTATTTTAATATACAGTGAGAAAATGTCATAATTATATTGACCCAAAGAGACTGCACAGTATACAAGTGTCATTACATATACATGTGATTGACTTGCAGGGCACTCATAACTAACAGGTGGTACTATCAGAGTGTAAATGTGATTCGAGAGCATAAATTTTTTTAAGTTTCAAACATTGTTAATTCCACTTATAAAAATTTTGTATTCTCATTTCTAACCAAACCGGTATAAGATATGGTCTCAATCCTAGGATAAGGAGAACAAAATTGTTCAAAAAATATCTTATTATGTAATACCCTCAAATTTTAAATATTATGTTTTACTTATAAATTCTTGTTATGCAAACCGATTAGACTTAGATTAAGATATTTAAGATTTAGGATATGTTTAAAACACTTTATCATACCCTGATATCACTTTCGGTTGTGCGCACCCCAACAGAGCGGCACCGGAAAACTGTAACGAAAATAAAATCTGAGAACACCATAATTCTTAGAAAAATGTGAAAGTATCAAAATTGTAATTATTCAGAATTTTTGACGCACAGATTTTGAGATTAAGTCGACGCAACTATTTTTGGGACGATTTTTCATCCATCATAAAATAAATTCTAAAAATTAAAATAAAATTATGATAATATTTAAAACCATCATATTAGTCTATGGTTAAAATTTCAATACAAATGGACACTATTTGGATAGGTTTTCATAGGGATCAATGGGCCTGATGATGTACGGGACATTTACGATGACCCATTTCTGGGTTTTTCCCAGAGCTTACGTGTGAAGCTTAGGAGAACCAAACACACATTAGGATAAGGCTTAGCCAAGGGGTTGGGCTATCATTAAGGTTACTTACGTGTAACCAAGAGAGTGTATGCATGAGAGACGTGGCTGTGGGTGGAGAAATGAGGTTTTTACCTCAACACCTGTGAGCCGACGTGCCGGCATGCATGTTGTCCGGAGGAGTTATAAAAACTCACTCCTCATCCATCGAACAAACTTTTCCATCCTCTGTTACTATGGTTGCTGAGTTGTTGCTGTTGCAGCTGCCTATTATAGCTGCTGATGTTCCTTCTTCTTTTGAATCACCACTCCTTCAACTACGTCGGCTGGAGATTTCTGTAGTTTCTTTTATTTTTTCTTACACTGATATTAGTTCAACGAGGAGGAGAAGAAGAATCTTTATCTCTTTTTCAAGATCAAGTAGGTTCTCATCCTTTTTTTGAACTTCTATTCTCTATTCATGTTGAAAATAATTAGTCTCATACGGGATTGCCTTTAAGCCTACTAACCAGTCTCGGTTAAGTTGTATACGAGATTGTAATCCCAGATTATTTTGTTTGATCTCTCCAATTACCTTTGGAATCATATAGTTATCAAGGAGCATCCTCACTCCCATTACAAATTAAGTAGGTTTCTAACTTCTTCTTCCACCCTTGATCATGTTTATGTTATAGAGCCTTGCTAGAAATTTCGATATCTTAGAACATTGCGATTTCTTTCCATTTAGATGTTGTATCTAAAACCTTGATTTGAAACATTAAATACCTGGTGTTTTAGTGTCCATCTTGTAGGAAAAATTCCATTAGACTATTGTTATCAAGGCTATACTTTCAGTACGACATCATGTTAGCTTCTAGCTAGACAAGTTCGAATTGCAAGCCTCTTGCTACATCTCTCTTGTTTAGCTTATAAACCACTGAAAGATATACAATTAGACTCTTCTATTTGATATAAATCATGTATTGATTCATAGGTTCCATAGTTAGAGTGTTTGGAGTAAATTCATAGTTCCTTATGAGTAAAGAACATGCGGCTGTCAACAGGTAGTTCATAGCTGTCGACAGGCCAGTCTGCCTGAACACTAGATAACTAGGATTGTGTGTGTGACTGTCGATAGCCATCTTGTTTCTGTCGACAGATACATACAGTCTAGCAAGCTAAAGCTTTGTCTGCAGCCATCTGTCGACAGGCCCTTCTTGGCTATTGACAGACACTACAAGAAAAAGTGCATATAGAGACCGATTAGAGACCGAAATTTTCGGTCCCTATTCAGTCCCAATTTTGGGACCGAATAGGGACCGAAAATAATCGGTCTCAAACTATAGGGTCCGAAATTTTCGGTCCCTATTCGGTCCCAAAATTGTGACTAAATAATGACTGAAATTTTCGGTCCCTATTCGGTCCCAAATTAGTGACCGAATAGGGACCGAATATATTCGGTCCCAAATATTGAAACCGATTATTTTCGGTCCCTATTCGGTCTCAAAATAGTGACCGAATAGGGACTGAATATATTCGGTCTCAAAATATTGAGACCGAAAATTTCAGTCCCTATTCGGTCCCAAAATAGTGACCGAATAGGGACTGAATATATTCGGTCCCAAAAGATTGAGACTGATTATTTTCAGTCCCTATTCGGTCCCAAAAAGTGACCGAATAGAGACTGAAAATTTCGGTCTCAAACCGTAGAGACCAATTGAATGCAGTCCCTATTCGGTCACTATTTTGGGACCGAATAGGGACCGAAAATAATCGGTCTCAATGTTGGGACCGAATAGGGACCGAAATTAATGCAGTCCCTATTCGGTCACTATTTTGGGACCGAATAGGGACCGAAAATAATCGGTCTCAATATGTTGGGACCGAAATTTTCGGTCCCTGTTCTGTCTCAAATTCGGTCAAAATTCAATCACTGTTTAGTGACCGAAATTTTCGGTCTCTAAAGCGGTCTCTATTTTGTGACTGAATAGTGACTGAAATTTTCGGTCTCAATACTTTGAGACCAAAATTACCATGAACTAGCACGTTGTAATTAGACAGTGGTTGAAATTTTATTTTATGTGGTTGTCATTATATATGAATTAAGGTTCCAAAGAGACAAATGAATAGTGATCTAGTTACGTAACTTGTTTACGCAATATTTAACCTGCATCTAAATGTAAACATGTGTAGGTAGTGGTAGGTATGTGTAAAAGTATATATATGTGTGTGTGTGTTGTGTGTGTGTGTGTGTGTGTGTGTATGAAAAGAAATGATAAAATAATCAAAGAAAGGGATAAACTTCCTGCATGCACATATATACGTGTAAGTTTGTGCTTGTTAGTGTCACATGGGAGTGTGTGAGGTGTTAGAAGGAAGATAGATAGCTACGTGGAGAGTGTGGAAGAGCTTATATGCATGTGCAAGCATATAATATACATATATAGAGTGCATATAAAGGGGTTGGCGGTGGAAGCATGGGAGAGGAAGAAACGCCAGGAAGAGAGGAGTTTTCGCAAAAGGAAAAAGGGCTAACTTGATTTTCTGGAAATAAAGAAGAAGGAAATAAGGTGTAATGTAGGTATTTTCACATTACCTTTAAGATAATAATTTTTTTTTTGATCCTTAATCTAGTTTATAAGTCAAGAACTTCAGATAATATAAATCAAAAACAATGTTCCATCTGAAGTTTCATTTTTAAAGGCTACTTTATGATTTCTGGAATTACGTGATCATCGTGTAGGATTTTTGTATCTCCTTTCCTTCGTGTCCCATCTTTGGTTAGGATCTTGAATATGAGTATCTATCATATTTACCCTTGATTTGCGTGCCATAAAGATCATTAGGTATACTTTTTGGTCTCTTGTGTACGTGTCTTAGCTAATACTCATGTCTTAGGCAAGTGTTCTTGTGAAGGATTCTTCTTCTTCTCTTCTTCTTCTTTTCTTCTAACTGTGTTCTGGAAACAGTGGTAGTGTCAACACTATCTGTCTAGCAGTGTCAACACTATCTGTCCAGTAGTGTTGACCTATCTGTCTAGTAGTGTCAACACTATCTGTCCAATAGTGTTGACCTATCTGTCCAGTAGTGTCAACACTAACTGTCCACTAGTGTTGACCTAGCTATCTGTCCAGTAGTGTCAACACTATCTATCCAGTAGTGTCAACACTATCTATTCAATAGTGTACGTTGACCTATTTATCCCTTATAGTGTTGACCTATCCCTTCATATTATCGACCTCTACCTTGCAGAGAGTTGACACTATCCTTCAGAGTGTCAACACTCTCTTCTATTCAGATTGACACACCCTGTATTCAAGTCAACCTAACTCCTGTTTCCAGTGAGTTAGGTCGACACACCCATGTTCCAGCTGGTCGACACACCCAGTTAATTAGAATTCTTTCTTGAAATAACTTTTTCATGAACTATGATATACAAATTAATTCAAGATTTACTTGAAATAATTATTAAGCTACTCCTTCTAAAAAGTGATTTATAATGTATTCATGTATCAGTTCTAACTCGATTTGCTTGTCTCATGTTCTTGAAAATTCACTTGTAATGTCCAGAACTTGAGATCTCTAGATCTCTCATGAATTTACAATGCTAGAATGAGCCAATAAAAGGGCCCTGACCTGGTCCTGGGAGGAGCACCCAAAAGTACTTGTGCCCATGGGAGTGTGAATGGTCTGGTGTGGCATTGCACCTAAGTACATGTTAAAAATTTCTAGATATTTGTTTCAGATAGTGTACATGTGAGTATTTGAAACTCAATATCTAATTGTTCAATACATGAGAAATTCTTACTTCCTGAGAACTCACCAGTATAAATTTGTTTACTTGACTTTTCTTATATCTGATTTTACCATTTACTTGACAATACATGTCTAACATCCTCGCAGTGACATATTTGCTACACATGGTTGATCAATATGTTCCATTTTTTGGCGATAAGAACCGACGAAGCGGCCTAGCTCTCCACTTGTGGTAGGAAGTTTTCCTTATATGCGCATTGCGATGTCACCACTTTTCATGCAGTTTGATTATCTATCTAATCTAGATGCACCTCTGCTTCCCATCTCCAAAAGTATATATTCGATGTTGTTAGACGTTGGTAATATCATGATACCAAATCAATATTATCGGCACATGCACTTCCATGTGGCATATTCTTTATTTACATTTAAACATGTACGTTTATATTTCAATAATAATTAAAATATTATAGAATTAAAATACATTTAAACATTATTTATTATCTATATATATATATATATATATATATATATATAGAGAGAGAGAGAGAGAGAGAGAGAGAGAGAGAGAGAGAGAGAGAGAGAGAGAGAAGAGTAGTGACAGTACCCCAAAGATGTAGCTGACATATATGTTGGTAGGAGGATCCACTGGGGGACAATGGAATTACACTACAAGAATAATACAGTTTAGCTACGGAATTTAGCTACGGAAAAAGAATAAGTATGAACAGAAGATTTATCCTCTTATAACAAGGAAATAGGATGAAACATGATATGAACATCAGATGTTGATATCTTAAATCTACAAAATACTTTACATTTTTGTTTAAGATCTTAATATCTAAATACTTTACATTTCAACTGTCAAACTCAAATCCAACAATCAAGATTAGATCTGTAACAAATTCAATGTGCGAATCGTGATTAGATTGTTATAGATTGACAACAAATCTAACTGATTAGATATATATAGATCGAAAGTGAATTCAAATGTCAGATCTTTGATCAATGAATATCGATAGTGAATCCAACTGTCACATTTTGTTCAAACTTAAATCCAGCGATTAGGATTTGGACTTGGAGCAAATCCAATGTAGGGATCTTGATCATATTATTTTAGGTTGGTAACAAACCAACTGATCAAGTATACATAGATCGAGAGCGAATCTAATGATCGAATTTAGATTGAATGAAATCCAATATTGTGTTGACTCTCTGAAGAGTACAGTCGACTCTCTGAAGGATAGTGTCAACTCTCTGAAGAGTAGAGTCGACTCTCTGAAGGATATGTGTTGACTCTCTCTGCTTTTCTATGCCTGCTAATCAAGAGATTGGTCTTAACAAAATTAACCTCACACTACAAGAAAGCTGATATATGTAGACGACTGTAGATCGTGGTCGTCTACAAAAAGTAACATTTGTAGACGACTATTTTCAATCGTCTACATATATCTATCTATGTCTATATATACATATATATATATATATATATATATATAATCTATATCTCCAATCTATATATCTATATATCTATATCTATTATCTATATCTATTAGCGCGCGCACATATATATCTCCAATCTATATATCTATGTAGATGATATTTCATTTTCATCATTCTATGTAGTGCTAGTTAAACCATGCTGGCCTCTATTTTTATGGCTTATATGTCTTCCCCCTGGTGTTCCGTGAGGAACTCACTTTGACAAGAATGGACTCATGTTAAGCTCTTTAAGAGTCTAAGACTATGGAACTTTTTGTTATATTTATGCGGAAGTTTTGTTGCCAAATCACCAATGGGGCTCATCACAGTTGACTGACAGAGTAGGCGTTGCTTAAACCATAGCTGGAAACATGTGTTATGCTGGTTTGTAAGCTTGTTGACAAGGGAGAGTATACTTTACTTGCTTCGAAGGAGGAGCAAAACATTTGGAGTGTGGTTCTCATGATGTGCTGACCACTATAAGGGGAAAACTACACAGGGAACCTAATGGACTCCTAATAATTTGCTTGTCAAATTGTAAGCTTACAAAACATAATAATTACTTTTCTTTCTAGCTGCTCTTTATCCTTGTTCTGTTGCAGCTTTGGTTGTTTGTGCCAATCCGATTTCAAATTTTGGGATTAAACAAGTTTCCAAATTTGAAACAATTGTTCTTGTCACAAAGTTTCATTGATATTGGCTGTTGAGGTTGGAATGTTGGGTGGGTTTCTCAAAGCACTACACTATAAGCAATTCTAATGTTCCTTTTGTGCAGTGTTTGTCAAGTCATTTACTTTGGACCTTGGTTGATCTTTTTCCCTTTGTTTTCTAAATTATAGAAAGTGCTTATGCAAACATTCCCATGACTCCCTATGAGCTTCCGGATGGGTAGTAAGTTTATTTCCAAGTTTCATTTTACTCCAGTTGCAATTGGTGATATATTATTAGAATACACGGATGTATGTCATCACATTATGTTGAGTGCAATTTCGCTAACTTTTATTATTGTTGTGGTGGTAATTAAGTGTTTTTCTGTTAAGGAAATTTGTTGCCACTAAAATGCTTTTCATATTGAACTTATATACATATATTCTTTTTAATGTCAATGTAGGACTATAGAGATTGGAGCTGACAGGTTTAAGATTCCTGATATTCTATTTAATCCATCCTTGTCCAGGTAAACTGATTTTTTTGGACATGTTTCCATTTTATCAGTTCACACATCGAGATAGCACCAAGAGCATCATGATGATTGTCTCTAAATTGGCTACTTCTGAATAGAAATCACAGAACAAACAGCAACAAGGACAAGAAGCCGGGAATAAATTGAAGAAATATATTTGTCTTTGACATAGTAAATGGAAAATGGTAAAATGGACCAAACGCTAGTAAGGAAACGTCAGGGAGGATTTTGTGGACTGCCCACCTGTTTCCATTTCTTACTTGTACATTCTTCCTCCATTCTAATACAAACGTGGACTGCCCACTTAAAAAAAAATGGATTATACACTTTTCATGATATTGGCAGGGTAGTCCCACTGTGTTAGGTACACAACCAATTTCTCTTGAAGGCCATTCTGATATGCTTCTAGATAGAGAACGTATTTTGATCTTGAAGCAAAACTCATCACTAGATGACTCTATCTGTTTCTGGAGGTTTGAACACTTCGAACTCCTTTCTTACTGTTGTTTTCTATGTTAGTTCTCATTAATAGTTTGGAAAATATAGTTATACAATACTGCTATCCTTATTCATTACTTATTGCACAATTTCTTTCAGCATCTCACCTCACATTCTAACTTGTAGGTTTCATTATTTTTTGGTCTGTTATGTTCCATGATCTTCTTTAGCAAAGAATTTTGATGTTTTTCAAATGGGTTTCTGGTCTATGAATAAAAGTTTTTAAGATGTTCTTGCACATTAACATTGAATTCTGAATAAGTTTCTGGTCTATGAATAAAAGCCTTTCCATTGGGGATGCTTAAACACAATACTCTTACTATTCTGATATAGTTTAAGTAACAGACGACTTTACCTTCCTTTTTATATTAACCAACACATAAGCCATGTGATCTAGGTGATCTTGATTCTTATTATGTTCAAGTTATTGAGTTCATATAATGAAACATTTGCAACCATTGGAAGTATTTACTCTTCTCTCTTTGATCCATTGCACCTATATGCTCCATTTATGTTCTGGATCCTTCTTGTATTTGACATGGAGTTAAAAATCCTGTCCATTGTCTCCGCAAATCAAATGTTGTGGTCCTGCCAAAATTTGAGCTGAAAAATCTCTTTAATGATTTCTGCTTTTCAACTTGTTGCTTTATTACAGAGGCCGAGCAGCAATCACAGCACAGTTGAAGGAAACTATGGAGAAAACTTCCATGTCCAAGCCAGCATATAAATGGCGAAGAGTTTTGTTGAAAGTAAGTGGCGAAGCACTTGCTGGAGACCATACAGAAAATATAGATCCAAAGGTTTGTGAGATGGAATTGTTGTTTATGATGTCATTTCATTCATGTTAATGCATGAACTTATCAAAAAAACATGAACGTTGCTCCAGGATGCACACTTGTTTATTCATTGTTACTTTACCTCTGTCCCCATCTATTCACTGATGAGTAAACTGCTACTGTGTAGGAGAGATCTTTTATACTTTCCACCTAAGAACTAGAAGGTTATCATTTGATACATACATACTATATTTGGATGCGATACTCTGGGATGCTGGGACATGTTTATATGCTTGCTTATTTATTTGTCTACATATGTATGAATAAGAGAAATTGGTAGGTACTTGACACGCTTCATGAGAACTGTGGACAAGCTTCCTTCCGTGTGGGATAGGAGCAGTCTGATAGTGCTTGACTATTCCAGTGTATATCTAACAAGTTTACATCTCTCTCTCTCTCATCTATCTATCTCTTTCTCTATATATATGTGTTATACACACAGCACACCTACAGACTGTATATGTGTGTGTGTGTGTGTGAGTGACATGATCCCAAGTGCTCTAACTTTGTCTTGTTCTTGTGTTCAAAAAGTTGCTATTGCACACCGTGTCTCAGTGCATGACTCCTGAATGGCTTCAGTACTGATGTAAAATTATAGTTAGTGTCACTTTGTGCTTCTAGATTTCAATGGTGTTTGTCTGAACTCCAAATGTGCTTAGTCAAGTGTTATCCACTCCACCAGGGAAAGATATTAGGTCCTAGGGAGTTTGTTCAATTACTATAATATTATAGTGGCAGCAAATGGTGGATTATGTTTATGCCAAATTCTTTTATTGTGGATAATTGACCAAACAGAAGACTATGCTCTACTTTGCAGATCACAATGTTCATTGCAAGGGAGGTTGCTTCTGTAACTCGGCTTGGTGTAGAGGTCTCTTCTTGATGCTATATGCATGTGGAGAAAGCATTTTACAACAAAGCTCTGACAGAATTATTTGCATTAAATATTTCATGTACTCTTATTTTATATTACATCATTTGTATACTGGTCTACAAAATGCTAAAGAAAGTCTTTTGCGCTTACAGGTGGCCATAGTTGTTGGTGGGAGGAATATCTATGTGGAGCCTTTTGGGCAGGTTGCAGTGGGCTTGATCGTTCATCTACAGATTACATTGGGTACAGGATTATGGATCTCAGTATCTTGCTACAGAAATTTCGTTTATATGAATATATGCTATTGGATTTATTTTTCTTTAGTTCTGCTTCCACTCATATCATGACCTAAGCCTAATAAAAAATTTGTTAACATGTTATAAACCAGCTATAAATTGTGAAAAAAACATCCAACCAACTTGGATCAGCCATGAACTTTGTTGAGAAAGCTCGATTCAAGCATATATGTTGTTTCTATTTCCAATTCAGAACTGAGGTTATCAACTGAGCTATTCTCTTTTCTTTCTTGTCTACTTGAAAACATTGTTAAGACCATATAGTTGTAACCAATGCAGGTTTATCATTTATATATGCAATGTTGCAGGCCTTCCGGGCCTGTGTCTGGGGAAGCAAAGACAGCGCGGCTTTGCTGCCCGTCCAATGCAGGTTTATCATTTCTTTTCTTTCAGTATGTTGACTTCTTACTGTTCCTTTTTGTTTATTTTCGTAGTTGAATTGGTGAAATAAAAACATACCTAAATCCAATGCAGGTTTATCATTTCTTTTCTTTCAGTATGCTGACTTCTTACTGTTCCTTTTTGTTTATTTTCGTAGTTGAATTGGTGAAATATCTCCTCTACCATTGATCGTGTGACCTTTATTTATTTGAATAAGATTGATGGTAAAATCCAGATCTTTCTGAAGAAAATATGGATGGGCGTTGGAAGAATGTCAGGACTCAGAATCTCCTTGTTGTAGGAACTGGTTCTCCAAGGGCTCTTTGTCGTCTTCCTCCTGCTTGACCCTTGGGGGATAGACAATAAACTTTGAATTACATACTTATCTTCCATCATAGCCACGTGTTCCACTTTATTTTGAGGATTGCCTGGGGGTTTCATGCTGTGGGTGGTGGCTCCCTCTCAGTTCTTAGGATGTTACCGCCATAGGCTACAGGCTACTGCAGGGTGTTATTGTTATTTACCTAATGATTCAGGTGTTGAAGCAGTCTTATCGGGTTAATTTTGGGTGTGTGTTGGCTTGGGGGATTGTGCTTATGAGCACCCATTGATTCTGTGTATGCAATAGATCCTGGAAAAATGTGCTACTATCCATATGCTGAGAGGATTTCCTACTTATGCTAAATCTTCAAAATTGTTTTGGAATCTTCTATTGCCATGACTGTTCCAAAATGTTGTGTAGTTGTTGCAATATGCATTCAGTTCTAAAATTAACGGAACAAAGAATTTCTTCCATGTCTCCAGAGTTTCATTCAGTAGCTTATATTTTTCTATAAATCTTGCAAGGAACTGATTCATGTGTTGATACGTACTTTGGCCTTTGCACATATCCAGTTAGAGAGCAGCGGCATCAAATTGATTTTAAGGTGAGTATCCTATTACATAAGTAGGTTTCAAGAACTCATAATGCAATACATGCATGACTTTTGATGTAATCTTCTATGATGAGGGTCTGGATTTCTCTAAATGAAAGAGATGCATAAACAACTAAAAACTTTATCTAATATCACCTCCCTGCATAGTATCATATTTATTGCACCTCCACTCAAATGTCTGACATGTGTGCTGTGAAATAGAGGCTGGTTTGGTTTAGATATAGTCTACAATGCTTGTCAGTATTTCTGATCTTGGTAATCTCTTGCTTCTATTCTCTTCAAGACTGTTTTATCGCCTGTACAGGTATACCCAAGGGATATATATGCTTTTGGATTGATTGGATGAACCGGAGGAGACAGGGGTTTGCCTGCTTGGCAGGGGAGTTGGCTGGGGTAAATGCAGAGCCATGAGGGTCCTGTAAAAAGGAACAACTTGCTCCTTCTCCCTCTTTGCCTAATTCCAGTAGATGCCCCTCCCAGTTCATCTTAGCGATTCAATCATTTTTAGAATTTTTATTAGTCTTCCTTAGAGATATGATTTATAAGTTCATTCTGTCATGCCCCGCCAATTTAGCAGCGGAATAAATCGGGGAGGCATGAACAACGAGTATGGTAATAAAAATTGCGCATACATTCGCAAATATCAGAGCAACTAATGAACAATAATTGCAATAAAACTCATCATTTTATTGATAATCATCTAATCTATTACAACCACTAATTCAGAGCCAAAACATAGGGCTCAATGACATTATTACATTGGATAAGAAATCTAAAGCAAATATCTAACTAGACTCTAAGGTACTAAGGACATTCCATCGCTATGACTTCAGGACGCTCATCACTCCAGTCCAATCCCGTTGTTGGGTATAAGGTCATTCATTGACTACCTGAAAACACAACAATAACAATACGAGGGTGAGCGATAACGCTCAGTAGGACTTAATATCTCGTGTAAACAAGCAAGTTTTAAGTGATAATGTCTTCTACGCAGGTTAACTAGAGAACGATCATGTATAGTCAAGAAAGTAATAGTACAAGATAACAAGTGAACGATAATACATTTCTCAGAGTATTGCAAAATTAGGATGACAACATAACGAGATAGCGTGTAACAAGATAGTATATAACAGATAGCGTGTATCAAAATGACATGAAATAGGATAGCTTGTATCAAGGTGGCGTGTAACGAGATAGCTTGTATATCAAGATAGCGTGTAACGAGATTGCACGTAAAGAGATAGCATGTATGGTTGCACAACGGTGCACTAGTCGAGTACGACAATAGTCACTTTGGGACAGTAGCCGTTTAACGATAGTACATTACGTCTGAACACCTCAGACTAATGTTATAACAGTCAGTGCTAGCACACTAATAGCACAGAACTGGCACAATATGTCTGAACTCCTCAGACTAATAGTAAAACAATTAGATGTCTAGCCAATGTCGAGATAGTCAGAACTGGTGCAATGCAGAACACCGTCAATAGCCCCTGCAGGTATTTTCGGGTGGCTCTCTGCCCCCAGGACTAGATTGGAGCCCCTCGGACACTCTCCATGCCCTGCACACTTAGCATTAAAGTTAGTAGGTCACCAGACCCATATTATGGCGCTAGACAGTCATGTATAGTACAAGCAATGGGAGCCACAACAGCTCAAGAGTTTCAAGAGAGTACTAGATGAATAGACGAGATAGTAGAGTGAACGTGAACAGATGAGAGTACAAGGATAGTAGACGAGATAGGGGTATAATCGTAAAACAACGATAAACCACGATAGTAACAGTTGCACAGTACCAGGTCGGGTACCAGCAGTCAGGTAGAAGTCACATCCGCCCATTAGCCGTGCCGCGTACACGAGTCAGATGGTCCGGCGTGATCATAAGATAAGAGAGATCTCACTAAGGCTGTTTGGATCGTACTGATTCCTAAGAGTGTAACGGGATTTAAAGGTACAACCAGCTCGTCGGCTAAGGACGTACGCCAAAGCCAAGAAGACTTACGGAGGCCTTGACAAGGAGTCCCTAGTCCAGTCGAGAGTATTCCCGGTGGAGAGGTGGTCCATGTCAAGAGAAAGTGTGTAACGAAATGTTGTCCATCTTGCCTCGAGTGCTCGGAGGCAGAGGGATGCGATAACGGTGTACAAATCACGCGAGTAAAACGAAGACATGTGTCATTTAAATAATAGGAAAATTAGGTAATTATTTCACTTAATTACCAGATACATTATTGAGTAATTTAATATGGTCAAATGGCAATAAACAATGTTTAGTGTGCAAGTGTAAAGAAATAATGAGAATAGATAAGTCGTGCTCACGGCTTTTAAATTAATAAGAGTCATTTAATATTATCCAATAAAAATATTCAGATCATTTATTAAGCTTAACAGTACATGGTTTAACTTGTACAAGGATTAGATGGCATTTAAAGCAGGGATATAAGAGCAATTAAAGGTTCTGGCCGAAATTTCAAGAACGCGACGGGGGTGCCCGTCGCGATCACGTCGCGACGGGGCGCATGGGCACGTCAAACTGCTAATGCGGCGGGAGTTCCCGTCGCGGTCCAGGTCGCGACGGGGCGGCCTGGCGCGACGGGTGAACCGGCCTGGTCTGGCCCAGTTCGGGGTTGAGAATGCGGCGGTACAGGCAGCCACGTTATGAACGCATCGCCTTAGCCGGCCGCGACCTCCCCGTATCGCGACGGGTCGCGCCGCCGCGATAACAGGGATGTCTGGCCTTTTTTCTATTTTTCTCTGGGTAGACTCTCTTGACACAGGGTCAATCTAAAATCAGTATAAAATTGAACGGTGATCCAGAAAGCAGGAAACCAGTTTTAAACGAAAGTAGACATGTATATCTATCAACATGCACGATTAATTTGAAAATAGACAAGGTTTAGATATGCATTGATCAGGTTACTTTTCGGTGACCTAAACAGGCGCAGTCAGAGTTCAATGAATTAATTAGAGATGTATACATGATGAAAAATTATGAAACTAGTGGCGTTTGAAAGCTAACATGTAGTAGTATTTATGATAATTTTATCATGGAATGATGTCAATTTTGCACGAGGTTAAAAAGAAAACAAGGAGGGTCAAGTGCACAGGTCAGATAGATATTCAAAGATTTAATTCTCCCTCATGGGAGATCGAAATCAAGCAAGACCAGAGGCGTTTGAAAGATAATAAGATGTAGTATATCTGAGAATTTTATCAAGGCATGAGAGAAAGTACACGTTGGGGATTATAGAAAACACAAGATCTCAGTTCATGATACAGCAAGAATTCATGAATTAAATTCGCCCAAATGAGTGAACAAAATATCACGAAACCATAAGACTTTTGAAGAGGTACATGAAGGCTACCTAGGGTAATTATTTCACGATTTTAGCTTGAGAGATTGCCTACCTTTTTCGTGGAGTAAGGAAGCCTTAGTTTGGATGACGAAATTATGAAAACCTTCTTGCTCCATGCCTTCTCCTTCCTTGCTCCTTGGTCCAATCTTCTCCTCTTCCTCTCCAAAAGTCTTAGCACGAAATTGTGGGTGCTAGGGTCAAATGGGGGGTGTTTTGATGGCTTGTAGAGTTCTAAATCACCTAAAACTCTTTCCTCCTCATTTAATTACGAATTTCCATAATTATCACATATTTTTCTTGCTATATCTATCTAATTGGGTAAGGAGAGGTCTAATTTCGTGGGTAATGGTTTAGGATAGGATTAGGACTCTTATTAAGATATATATGAGTCATATTAGTGCTTTAATGACCCCTTTTTAATTAAGAGATAATATAGTTACGAATTTCTATTTAATTTGGGTCTCTTATATTTAACCCAATTGTCTCTCATCTAAATCCCAATTTTAGATTAGGATAGAGTCCTATTAAGTTAGACTAGGGTTAGGACTCTTTTAAGATGATTAAGAGTTAAAATACTCATTATCTTAACCCTTTTCTATTTATTAATATTTTAGGTACGAATTTCACTTATTTAACTCTCATCTCATGGTGGACTCTTCATAATTGGGCCCAAAACTTTATGCTAGGACCATTAGTAAAACCCATTACTAATTTGACTTAATGGGTATTGATTTAATTCCATTATTCACCCTTTATCCTTATGTAAATCTATTTATCACACTTATTCAAGTAATTTCATATTTTTATTTCAATTAAAAATTATTCATGCCAATATTTCTAACCTTCATCATTTGGGCTCTTACTCTTGGCCCAATAACTCATGTGAGCTTAATTGTACAACCTATGTACTTACTTTACTTAATGGGTTTTTATTTATCCTTTTCATTAAAGAATTTATTTATGGGCCAAGATTGTCCATTGGTCCAAATATCATAATGGGCTATCATCCCATATTATTTAAAGTCTACTCATATATTTATTTTAATTTATAATCCACTTTGGATCATAAAATAATGGATTCTTCGACTTATTCCCTAATTATGCTAATAAGTCACATAAATTCTTAAACTAAGTCCAAATGATTTTTCTACGTCCAAATTTCATGATGGGTCATTAGAGAACATGATTTAAAGTATGACTATTATTTTTAAGAAATTTTTATAGGGGTTTATACGCATGCAATAATGATGCGTACCATTTTAATTATTGAATTTATTAATAGATAAAATTTCTATTTCTATAATTTTTAATTAATAGATTTTCCGGGGTACTACATCCTCCCCCACTTAAATAGAATTTGGTCCCTAAATTCATATGATATTATACGACTACCAATCTATTCTGAATATCTCATTCCATCATCTCCTCTAATTAGGGTTTTGCTGTCGAGAAAATAATATGAACTTCAAACTATGGGTTAGTGATGGTACCTTGTCTACCTTTATCTTTGGTGTGGAGTTTGGTTCTCCTTTGTCGGGCAATCGATGACTCGATGTTGTTGACTTCCACAATGCAAACATCTGCCCAGTTCTTCCAACAGTTTTCAATCTGATGCCCTGGCTTTTTACAAAATTTACAGAATTCTTTCCGCTTTGCTTCCGCTTTCATTCTCTTGCTATCTACTATATTCTTTTATTATCATTGGAATGGATATCACGTTCCTTTTCAACGCTTTCTTCTTATGGATCTTTTCAAGAAGTCCCATGGTGTCCTCCACATTTGAGCTCTCGATACCATGTCTGAATATACTACAAGGTCTAGCGGAGCCAACTTTTCCCAGAACACAGGTCTCAATCCTTCTAAGAATCTCTTTGCCTTCATCTTTTCCGTACTCACCAAATGTGGTGCATATTGTGCTAGTCTTTCAAATTGTGCTTCATATTCTGCTACAGACATCATTCGTTGTTTTAACTCTGCAATTCTTTTGCCTTCTTCTCACGAATCCTTTCGGAAAAATATTTGGTGTTGAAGAGTTCTAAAAATTTATCCCACTCTATGTTGATGTCAGGTAGTTGTCGACTGGCAGCCTCCCACCATGCTCTAGCATCACGGTCCAATTGGAAGGTTGCCAAAAGGACTTTCTTTTGTTCTGAACATTGCATAACTCTAAAGATCGTTCCATCGCCTTCACCCAATTTTCAGCTTCATCGGGATCCGGAATTCCATTAAACCTAGGAGGATTCATTCGTTGGAAATTTCCGTATAAATCTCCTGCCCCATTCCTTGCTCCTGCTTGAATCACGTTGTTAAGGGCTTGAGTTAACCCTTGTACGGTGCTTTGCAAGTCCCGCAATTGTCCATGCTCACCAGCCATCTCCACTAATCTCCTGCGAGCAATAACATTTTATTTATTTCTTTTTAGACTTGGGTGCTAAAGTATTACCAAGTTTATACATATATATATAGATAAATGTATTCAAATCTTAACCATGGTTCTACCCAATTCTCACATAGGTATGGTAGTTGACTTAGACACATGTCAGGGCAGTTCACCTAGAATATCCTAGACTTAAATATCCTGATAAGGACATCCTAAGCTCTGATACCAACTGTCATGCCCCGCCAATTTAGCAGCGGAATAAATCGGAGAGGCATGAACAACGAGTATGGTAATAAAAATTTGCGCATACATATCAGAGCAACTAATGAACAATAATTGCAATAAAACTCATCATTTTATTGATAATTCATCTAATCTATTACAACCACTAATTCAGAGCCAAAACATAGGGCTCAATGACTTATTACATTGGATAAGAAATCTAAAGCAAATATCTAACTAGACTCTAAGGTACTAAGGACATTCCATCGCTATGACTTCATGACGCTCATCACTCCAGTCCAATCCCGTTGTTGGGTATAAGGTCATCCATTGACTTACCTGAAAACACAATAACAAATAACGAAGGGTGAGTGATAACGCTCAGTAGGACTTAATATCTCGTGTAAACAAGCAAGCTTTAAGTGATTAATGTCTTGTGACGCAGGTTAACTAGAGACAACGATCATGTATAGTCAAGAAAGTAATAGTACAAGATAACAAGTGAACGATAATACATTTCTCAAGAGTATTGAAAAATTAGGATGACAACATAACGAGATAGCGTGTAACAAGATAGTGTATACAAGATAGCGTGTATCAAAATGACATGAAATAGGATAGCTTGTATCAAGGTGGCGTGTAACGAGATAGCTTGTATATCAAGATAGCGTGAACGAGATTGCACGTAAAAGATAGCATGTATGGTTGCACAACGGTGCACTGGTCGAGTACGACAATAGTCACTTTGGGACAGTAGCCGTTTAACGATAGTACATTACGTCTGAATCCTCAGACTAATGTTATAACAGTCAGTGCTAGCACACTAATAGCACAGAACTGGCACAATATGTCTGAACTCCTCAGACTAATAGTAAAACAATTAGATGTCTAGCCAATGTCGAGATAGTCAGAACCGGTGCAATGCAGAACACGTCAATAGCCCCTGCAGGTATTTTTGGGGGCTCTCTGCCCCAGGACTAGATTGGAGCCCCTCAGACACTCTCCGTGCCCTGCACACTTAGCATTAAAGTTAGTAGGTCATCAGACCCATATTATGGCGCTAGACAGTCATGTATAGTACAAGCAATGGGAGCTACAACAGCTCAAGAGTTTCAAGAGAGTACTAGATGAATAGACGAGATAGTAGAGTGAACGTGAACAGATGAGAGTACAAGGATAGTAGACGAGATAGGGGTATAATCGTAAAACAACGATAAACCACGATAGTAACGGTTGCACAGTACCAGGTCGGGTACCAGCAGTCAGGTAGAAGTCACATCCGCCCATTAGCCGTGCCGCGTACACGAGCCAGATGGTCCGACGTGATCACAAGATAAGAGAGATCTCACTAAGGCTATTTGGATCGTACTGATTCCTAAGAGTGTAGCGGGATTTAAAGGTACAACCAGCTCGTCGGCTAAGGACGTGAGCCAAAGCCAAGAAGACTTACGGAGGCCTTGACAAGGAGTCCCTAGTCCAGTCGAGAGTATTCCGGTGGAGAGGTGGTCCATGTCAAGAGAAAGTGTGTAACGAAACGTTGTCCATCTTGCCTCGAGTGCTCAAAGGCAGAGGGACGCGATAACGGTGTACAAATCACGGAGTAAAACGAAGACATGTGTCATTTAATAATAAGAAATTAGGTAATTAATTTCACTTAATTACCAGATACATTATTGAGTAATTTAATAGGGTCAAATGGCAATAAACAATGTTTAGTGTGCACGTGTAAAGAAATCATGAGAATAGAATAAGTCGTGCTCACGACTTTTAAATTAATAAGAGTCATTTAAATATTATCCAATAAAAATATTCAGATCATTATTAAGCTTAACAGTACATGGTTTAACTTGTACAAGGATTAGATGGCATTTAAAGCAGAGATATAAGAGCAATTAAAGGTTCTGGCCGAAATTTCAAGAACGCGACGGGGGTGCCGTCGCGATCACGTCGCGACGGGGCGCATGGGCGCGTCAAACTGCTAATGCGCGGGAGTTCCCGTCGCGGTCCAGGTCGCGACGGGGTGGCCTGGCGCGACGGTGCGAAACGGCCTGGTCTGGCCCGGTTCGGGGTTGAGAATGCGGCGGTACAGGCAGCCGCATTATGAACGCGTCGCCTTAGCTGGCCGCGACCTCCCCGTATCGCGACGGGTCGCGCCGCCGCGATAATAGGGATGTCCGGCCTTTTTTCTATTTTCTCTCGGTAGACCCTTCTTGACACAGGGTCAATCTAAATTCAGTATAAAATCGCACGATGATCCAAAAAGCACGAATCCAGTTTTAAACGAAAGTAGACATGTATATCTATCAACATGCACGATTAATTTGAAAATAGACAAGGTTTAGATATGCATTGATCAGGTTACTTTTCGGTGACCTAAACAGGCGCAGTCATGAAAATAGCGGCGTTTGAAAGCTAACATGTAGTAGTATTTATGATAATTTTATCATGGAATGATGTCAAGTTTGCAGGAGGTCAAAAAGGAAACAAGGAGGGTCAAGTGCACAGGTCTGATAGATATTCAAAGATTTAATTCTCCCTTATGGAAGATCGAAATCAAGCAAGACCAGGGGCGTTTGAAAGATAATAATATGTAGTATATCTGAGAATTTTATAAAGGCATGAGAGTAATTACACGTTGGGGATTATAGAAAACACAAGATCTCAGTTTATGGTAACAGTAAGAATTCATGAATTAAATTCACCCAAATGGGTGAACGAAATACCACGAAACCATAGGCTTTTGAAGAGGTACATGAAGGATACCTAGGGTAATTATTTCACGATTTTAGCTTGAGAGATTGCCTACCTTTTTCATGGAGTAAAAAAGCCTAGTTTGGATGACGAAATTATGAAAACCCTTCTTGCTCCAAGCCTTCTCCTTCCTGCTCCTTGGTCCAAATCTTCTTCTTCCTTCCTCTCAAAAGTCTTAGCACGAAATTTGGGGTGCTAGGGTCAAATGAGGGGTGTTTTGATGGCTTGTAGAGTTCTAAATCACCTAAAACTCTTTCCTCCTCATTTAATTATAAATTTCCATAATTATCACATTTTTCTTGTTATATCTATCTAATTGGGTAAGGGAGAGGTCTAATTTTGTGGGTAATGGTTTAGAATAGGATTAGGACTCTTATTAAGATATACATGAGTCATATTAGTGTTTTAATGACCCCTTTTTAATTAAGAGATAATATAGTTACGAATTTTCCTATTTAATTTGGGTCTCTTATATTAACCCAATTGTCTCTCATCTAAATCCAATTTTAGATTAGGATAGAGTCCTATTAGGTTAGACTAGAGTTAGGCCTCTTTTTAAGATGATTAAGAGTTAAAATACTTATTATCTTAACACTTTTCTATTTATTAATATTTTAGGTACGAATTTCACTTATTTAACTCTCATCTCATGGTGGACTCTTCATAATTGGGCCAAAACTTTATGCTAGGACCATTAGTAAAACCCATTACTAATTTGACTTAATGGGGATTGATTTAATTCCAATTATTCACCCTTTATCCTTATGTAAATCTATTTATCACACTTATTCAAGTAATTTCATATTTTTATTTCAATTAAATATTATTCATGCCAATATTTCTAACCTTCATCATTTGAGCTCTTACTCTTGGCCCAATAACTCATGTGAGCTTAATTGTACAACCCATGTACTTACTTACTTAATGGGTTTTTATTTATCCTTTTCATTAAAGAATTTATTTATGGGCTAAGATTGTCCATTGGTCCAATATCTAATGGGCTATCATCCCATATTATTTAAAGTCTACTCATATATTTATTTTAATTTATAATCCACTTTGGATCATAAAAAATGGATTCTTCGACTTATTCTCTAATTGCTAATAAGTCACATAAATTCTTAAACTAATTAAGTCCAAATGATTTTTCTACATCCAAATTTCATGATGGGTCATTAGAGAACATGATTTAAAGTATGACTATTATTTTTTACGAAATTTTATATAGGGTTTATACGCATGCAATAATGATCGTACCATTTTAATTAATTGAATTATTAATAGATAAAATTTCTATTTATCTATAATTTTTAATAATAGATTTTCTGGGGTACTACACATTCAGTATCAGATGACTTGCATTCTACAATATCTGAGAATTGATTAAGATGCAATTCTTACATTAGAAGAAAATTTCTGGAGAATTTCAATGCTAAAGAGATAGTTTAATATGCATGTTTAAAGGGCCTATACCTAATTCTATACTGTGTTCACCACGGTCGGGGCGATGAGTGTGACTTGTGGAAACCGACGGAGTTCAATTCGGACTCCCGGTTTGAGCTCGACGCTCAAAGTCACAATAAACAAGTTAGTTTAGTTAAGAAATGAAACTTAGGTTTGTGGGTCCAAAATAAAAATACTCATCCGATTGGCCTCCGGTTTGTTCCAGCACGGTCGGGGCGATGAGTGTGACTTGTGGAAACCGACGGAGTTCAATTCGGACTCCCGGTTTGAGCTCGGCGCTCAAAGTCACAATAAATAAGTTAGTTTAGTTAAAAAATGAAAAACTTAGGTTTGTGGGTCCAAAATTAGAAATACTCATCCGATTGGCCTCCGGTTTATTCCAGCACGGTCGGGGCGATGAGTGTGACTTGTGAAAACGACGGAGTTCAATTCGGACTCCCGGTTTGAGCTCGACGCTCAAAGTCACAATAAACAAGTTAGTTTAGTTTAGAAATGAAAAACTTAGGTTTGTGAGTCCAAAATTAAAAATACTCATCTGATTGGCCTCCGTTTGTTCCAGCACGGTCGGGGCGATGAGTGTGACTTGTGGAAATGATGGAGTTCAATTCGGACTTCTGGTTTGAGCTCGACGCTCAAAGTCACAATAAATAAGTTAGTTTAGTTAAAAAATGAAAAACTTAGGTTTGTGGGTCCAAAATTAGAAATACTCATCCGATTGGCCTCGGTTTGTTCCAGCACGGTCGGGGCGATGAGTGTGACTTGTGAAAACGACGGAGTTCAATTCGGACTCTCCGGTTTGAGCTCGACGCTCAAAGTCACAATAAACAAGTTAGTTTAGTTTATAAATGAAAAACTTAGGTTTTTGGGTCCAAAATTAACAATACTCATCCGATTGGCCTCGGTTTGTTCCAGCACGGTCGGGGCGATGAGTGTGATTGTGGAAACTAACGGAGTTCAATTCGGACTCCCGGTTTGAGCTCGACGCTCAAAGTCACAATAAAGAAGTTAGTTTAGTTAAAAAAAAAAAAACATAGGTTTGTGAGTCCAAAATTAGAAATACTCATCCGATTGGCCTCCGATTTGTTCCAGCACGGTCGGGGCGATGAGTGTGATTGTGGTAACTGGCGGAGTTCAATTCGGACTCCCAACTTGTGTGACAAAAATATATAGTGCGATCAAAATATTGACCGAAAGTGAGTGAATAAAAATCTATGAAATTAAATAATTTATTGCTTATAATAGTATTTAATTTATGCTTCTAAAATAAGTTATTGCTTATAATAGTATTTAATTTAACTTATTATTGTTATATATGTATTGTAGGTTCCTTCATCGGGTGGAGTGGGAGGAGACGAGCACGAGGATGAAGACGAGGACGAGGATTCATGATTTTCATTTCATTATTATATTTTGTAGACATTTTTATTATTGTTGTTGGTATTTATTATTGTGATGTTGTGGATATTTTTATTATTATTGTGGACATTTTATTATTCTGATGTTGTGGACATTTTATTATTGTTGATGTGGTTGTGGATATTTTTATTATTGTTGTGTTGTAGACATTTTGATTATTTTTATCTTGTGGACATTTATTATTGTTGTGGACAATTTATTATTGTGATGTTGTGGACAATTATTATTGTTGTTGGATATGTTTATTATTGTTGTGTTGTAGATATTTTTATGTGAACAATTATTATTGTTGTGGATATTGTTATTTATTTTAAGGCAGGTTATTTCCTAAAAAGATATATATAAAAAAAATATTTAAAAAATAGAGACCGATAGTGACCACCGATTATAATCAGTCACTATTCGGTCCCTAAATAGTGACTGAGTCCTATTTAGGGATCGAATAGAGACCGAATCAGTTCGGTCCCTATTTAGGGACTGAACTTATTCAGTCCCATAGTGACCGACTTAGTTCGGTCCCTAATAGGACCGATTTAATTCGGTCCCTATTTTAGGGACCGAACTGGGACCGAATTCAGTCGGTCACAGATTTGGACCAGAAATTTTCACTGACAAATTCGGCCACTATTCGGTCACTATTCGATCTCTGAGTTGTTTAGGGACCGAATAGAGACCGAATATTTCGGTCTCTATTTCGGATTTTTTTGTAGTGAGGTACAACCCTGTTGAATTGAATTCTGCACTCTTTCATGTCTAAATCTATACTAAAACTTTATCCCAAAAGCCAAGGAAGTTACCTTCTTATTTACCTTGGTATTTAATGTCATACTACTACAAAGTTTACCCACATTATGTACTTTAATCTCCCTAAGTTATTCTTAAAGTTGGCAATTACGAATAGTACTCCGATTGATCTATTCTTCAGTATTCGGTAACTGAGGTTATAAAACTTGACCACTTGAGAGTTCATATGTGAGCACCTCATGAGATGTGAATAATTTGTGATGACCATTATGGATCTTCATTTTCTTTTGGATCTTATATAATTCAAATCTTCTGAAGTTATTGGCTTGAGTCATAACCCTGTCTCAGCCAATTGTCTTTCTTATACTCTTGAACTCTGAGCTACTTTGTCACTAAGATATTTGTATTAATTCTCAACCAAAACTACCTTTGGATTTCCCATTTCCGTTATGCTCATGAAAAGAAGTTTATGATCTGAAGACAGTGCTCTCTTCAAAAGAGGGTTTAGGATCACTTGTAGTAGCACCCGCTACTTATGATCAGCTGAGGGCGACAGTTTGTAGTATGTAAATCCAAGTCAATGGACTGACGATGGTGGGTAATAAAAAATTATACCCCGTTCTTGCGCAATGAACAAGATCTAAGGTGCTGTAATCGCCTAGGCACAGAGGATGTATTTACGATTATATAGTAACCTCTTGAGAGCAGTGATCATGCCTGTCAAGTTTGTTCCGAAATCAAGTTATGATATGAATTTTGAAAGACAAATATGACTTTTGTTCTGATATTCGTTTGAGCCCATCATGAAATTAACTTGGGCTATATGTTTATGTTAAGTATGAAATTCATGAGCAATTATGTTTTGATCCACGTATGCACTATTTGAATATTCATTCAGTTCTGCAAATGAAACTTCTACGCTATGTTTACTTATACCTACTGAGTCCTTCGACTCATGCCTTGTTTCCCCAACCCTTTCAGATTGAAGGTGTGTATAATCTCAGCTACATGTGAATCCTAATTCCGCTGCGGACGATGAAGAGATGAAGAAGAATAGTGTAGTTTTAGTAGTTTTTTGAGTTGATAATGTATTAAGTTAGGAGAGAGAGAACTTGTCTTTTGTAAATAATGAGTATTATACTTGTTACCTACTGAATTATAATGTGTTCGAAGATACCTTGTGGAATGGTTTGCCAGTTTTGTGCATTGCACAGATATATCTACCCATAACGAAAGTTTGTCAGCGTAACCCCTCTTCCGATCAAAGGTATGTATGTATTTGTGTGATGTCGGAGGAGGGTGTTACAGAGGTGGTATCAGAGCAGGGTTATGGGTGATAGATATTCCTGTGACCATTTTCACAAAGGAAATAAATAGAACATTTGTGTGTATTATAGAATTTCTAAAGATCATTTTGGTTTTTTAGAACTTAAGTAGTTAGCATGAATTAATTGGATGTGTTTGAGGGTGTCCAGGAAGGAAATGGAAGACTCCAGTGAGGATAGGCATGAGGAAAGCTCTAGGGAGGAAGTTCACAATGCCATTGGCTGGAAATTCTCAAGAAGGAAGTACTAGAACTCCTGATTTTGCTACTTATGCAGTCATTTCAGGGGTTAGTGCAAACACTAATGAAGAACCAACAGGACATGAATGGAGGAAGGATTACTGGAACATCTTTGTTAGAAAAATTTAAGAAGATGGGACCTCTAGCATTTAAAGGAAATGGCCAGCCTGAGATTGTAGAAGGAAGGGTTAGAGAAATGGAAAAGATATTTAAGGCCATAAGATGTGAAGAAGAAGACAAAGTCACGTTGGCGACTTACATGCTCTAAGATAGAGCAGATGAATGGTGGCAATCTGCCATGAGAAATGTATTTAGAAATAGAAGGGATAATATTAGTTGGGAAGAGTTCTAAGAGAATTGTATGAGAAATACACTCCACCACATGTCAAGGATAGGAAAGAAGTGGAATTTTTACAGTTGGAGCAAAAAGACATGACTGTGGCAGAGTATGAGACCAAATTCACTGAACTGGAAAAGTATGCACCTCATATTTGTGACAATGAAATCAGAAGGGTAAAGAAGTTTGTGAGAGGATTGAAAACTGGTGTGAGGAGCAGGGTAGCTCCACTAGATCCCCAAAGTATGGCTATGCACTGAAGACTGCATTTATAGTGGAATCTGAGTTGAGGAGTATATGAAAAACAAAGAAACCAATGGGGGTAAGAAGAAAATTGTGTATAATAAGGAAACGAAAGGTCAGAAGCGAAAAGTTGATTCAACCAAGCAGCAGGGAGAACAGAAAAAAAAGTTGGCCCGTGTGCGCTCAATGTGGAGGAAGACACCCTGGTAACGAATGTTGGAAAGTAGCGGGAAAATGTTATGGATGTGGTCAGAAAGGGCATATGATTAAAGATTGTTCAGTCAGAGCAGATCGACCAGTCAAAGACACCAAAGCCACAACTTACTTCCAGCAAGCCCAAAGACAACCACCCAAGGGACAGCTAGAGTCTTTGCTCTGACAAAGGAAGAAGCCCAGGACACCCTACAGTAGCTGAAGGTATTCTCCTAACCGAAAATATGTATGCTATAGTGTTATTGACCCTGGAGCTACACACTCTTTTATTTCTCGGGTATTTGTTAATTCTATGTCTCGAAAACCAGAGAAATTAGTAGGAAACATAATACTTGACTATCCTACTGGTCAAATAGCCACACTTACTCTGTTATTCCAGAAATAACTCTGAAAATAGGAGAATGTGAACTTACTGCATATGTATATGTACTGGATAACATGCAAGATTTTGACATTATACTGGGAATGGATTGGTTAGCAGAAAATCATGCAGTATTAGATTGCCATAAGAAAGTTTTAACATTTAAAAGGCCGAGATTAGCAGATTTCAGCTATACATGCTCAAAGAATAATGGAAACAAGAAGACTATATCAGCACTTAAAGCCATGAAATGGCTGAGAAAATGGTTGTCAAGGTTATCTGGCTAGTGTGATGGCCATATCAAATGAGCATAAACAGGTATCAATTCAAGATATTGATGTTGTAAAAGAATTTCAGATGTCTTTCCTAATGATATCTGGATTACATCCAATTAGAGAATTGATTTTACTATTGAACTTTTACCTGGACTTTGCCTATATCCATAGCCCCTTATAGAATGGCACCAGTTGAGTGACAGAATTAAAGAAGCATTTGCAAGACTTATTAGACAAATGTTTTATTAGACCAAGTGTGTCACCATGGGGAGCTCGGTATTATTTGTTAGAAAGAAAGATGGATCCCTCAGATTATGCATTGATTATAGAAAGTTGAATCAAGTCACAATCAAGAACAAATATCCATTACCTAGAATTGATGATGTTGATCAACTCCAGTCTGCTACAGTATTCTCTAAGATCGATTAAGGTCGGGGTACCATCAATTGAGAGTTAAAGAAGATGATATTTCTAAGACTGCATTTAGAACCAGATACGGACATAATTATGAGTTTTTAGTACTCCCTTTGGATGACTAATGCACCTGCGGTATTTATGGATTTGATGAATAGGATATTTCAGCCTTATTTGGATAATTTTGTGGTGGTATTTATAGATGATGTGTGATATACTCTTCTATGAAGAAGAACATAATGAGCATTGAGAATTGTACTACAAAACTTAAGGAATCATCAATTGTATGCTAAGTTAAGTAAATGTGAGTTTTGGCTCAAAGAAGTGAAATTTTGGGTCATGTAATTTCTGGAAAAGGTGTAGCAGTAGACTCAAGTAAAATTGAAGCAGTTCTAATTGGGAAAGACCCAAAAACTCCATCATAAATCCGAAGTTCTTGGGATTAGCTGGATACTATAGGAGATTATCAAAGGTTTTTCTTCTATAGCTATGCTTTGACTCAGTAACTAGAAAAGAGACCCCATTTGTGTGGAATGAGAAATGTGAGGCAGTTTTCAAGAATTAAAAGAGAAGCTTACCATAGCTCCGATTCTTACTTTACCTCAAGGATCGGGAGGATTTATAGTGTACACAGATGCATCTCAAAGAGGAATTGGATGTGTTCTTATGCAACATGGGAAAGTGGTAGTTTATGCCTCTAAACAATTAAAAGATCATGAAAGGAATTATCCGGCTCATGACTTAGAATTGGCAGCGATCATACATGCTTTGAAGATCTGGCGCCACTACTTATATGGGGAACAATTTGAAGTTTATACTGACCATAAGAGTTTAAAGTACATATTTTCTCAGAAGGAACTGAATCTAAAACAAAGAAGATGGTTAGAATTTTTGAAGGATTATGATTTTACAGTGAATATCATCCAGGTAAAGCTAATGTAGTTGCTGATGCTTTGAGCAGAAAGAAATCAAGGGCATTACAATTACACCAACAGTGGAAGGAAATGACATATCTAATTGAATGCTCACCCAGATGTGGTGTAAGAAATTGATATTGGCACAATTGACAATAAGGTCAGCACTGATAGATAGAATTGGTGAAGCACAGAACCAAGATCAGAAACTAAAAGAGATGGTAAACAAACCAGGATACGTCAAAGATAACCAAGGGATAATCAGATTCCAAAACAGAATATGCATACCAGAGAATGAAGAAATTAAAAGTGAGTTATTGAAGGAAGGTCACAAATCTTAGTATTCGATTCATCCTTGAACCTCTAAAATGTACAAGATCTGAAAAAGCAGTTTTGGTGGCATGGAATGAAAAGGACATAGCAGAATTTGTGAGTAAATGTCTGACATGTCAACAAATAAAGGCTGAGCACCACCAGAAGCCAGCGAGACCTATGCAACTAATTGAAATTCCAATATGGAAATGGGAGCAGATAACAATGTGACAATACTGTCTAGAAAGGTTTTGTAGACGGCTTTACAACTGTCTACAACGCCGTCTACGAAAGTGTCGTCTACAAAAGATAAGTAGACGGCTAAATGAAAATTGTCTACAAAAGTATCATGTGTAGACGGCTATTGTATCCATCTACATTATTAGTAGACGGCTACTATAACTGTCTACAAAAAATATATCTAGACGGCTGCAATAGCCGTCTACATATATTACATTCGTAGACGGCTTGTAACGTCTACAAATAAATTATATGTAGACTACTATATAAGCCGTCTACATATATATTTTTTGGTTAAAAAAAATAATCTAATTCTCTCCCCTCCCCCTCTTTGCCGGAGCCCGCCATCTCCACCCAGATCCTGCTCCGAAGCCCTCATTTTCTAGTAGTTACAAAGGACACAATCATTAGAAGATTTGGCTCAATAATATATAAGGAAATAGTAAGATCATGGAATTCCTTTGTCAATAATTTCAGATAGAGATCCAAGATTTACTGCTAGATTTGGAAAAGTCTTCAAGCAGCTATGGGTACACAATTAAAATTCAGTTCAGCATATCATCCACAAACCGATGGCCAATCAGAAAGAACTATCCGAACACTCGAAGACATGCTGAGAGCCTGTAGTTTAGATTGACGTGGTAGCTGGGATGATTACCTGCCCTTAATTGAGTTTGCATACAATAACAGTTACCATACAAGTATTGGAATGGCACCATATGAAGCATTATATGATAGACCCTGTAGATCACCCTTTGTTGGACAGAAGTGGGAGAAAAGAGTCTCATTGGGCCCAATTAATTCAGAATTGCTCAGAGAAGATTAATTAATCAGGAAGAGATTATTAAGCTCAAGACAGACAGAAGAAGTATGCTGATAGAAGAAGAAGGCCACTGGAGTTTAACATAGGTGATCATGATTTTTAAAGATCTCTCTAACCAAAGGTATCATAAGATTTGGTAAGAAAGGAAAAATCAGTCCAAGATATGTAGGGCCTTTTGAAATATTACAGAGAATAGGAGAAGTAGCATACCAATTAGCTCTTCCGCCCTCTTGGTCACACATTCATAATGTATTTCACATATCCATGTTAATGAAATACATAATGGACCCCTCACATGTGATCAGCCATGAAGATGTGGAAATACAATCCAAGAAGGTGGTAGTAAATTTTAATTGGTAGTAATCTATTCAACCCCCCTTCTAGATTACCATATAGTATAATTCCGCAATCTTTCAATTGGTATCAAAGTGAGGTTTCTCCGATTTACTACTGTATTTATTTGATCTTACGATCAGGAGAGTCTCGATCTCATGGATTAATAAGGGGTACATGGCCGAAGGACACTCTGTGTGTAGCAACCTTGAATTTTCAAATTAATAAAAATAAAAAATTTATTTAAATAAATGAGATAAATGATTTAATTGAATAAAGGGAGAATAAATAGAAATTAAAGGAAATAAAAGGAATTGAATGAATAAACCATTAAGCTAATTAGTAGTGGGTTAAATAAATGGTCCAAACCAAATAGATTGGGCCCAATGGGATGAAGCCCAACTGAGAGGAGAAGTAATTAGGTGAAATTCGTACCTAATTAATTAATAAATGGAAAATGGTCAAATTAGCTATTAAAACAAGTCATATCTATCCTAAAAAGAGTCCTACACTTACCCTGGACCTTTACCCACGAAATTGGAACCCTTCCCAACTCTATTAGGTGGATAAATAAGAGAAAGTGAGAGATAAAGAAGGAAATTTGGAATTAATAGAAATGAGGAGTTGTAGAAGGGGTAAAACTCTACTAGCAACCCAATACACCCCCCAAGTTCGTCCCTACCACCCATAGTTCGTGGCTGGAGTCCTAGGAGACGAAGAGAAGTTCTGGACGAAGAGCAAGGAGGAGGAGGCTTGAACAGCTTGGATATTCTCTCTTTTTCGTCATCAAACTAGGGTTTTCTTACTCCACGAAAAAGGTAGGCAATCTCTCAAGATAAAATCGTGAAATAATTACCCTAGGTAGAGTTCATATACCTCTTCAAAAGCCCTATGGTTTCGTGGTATTCTGTTCATCCATTTGAGCGAATTTAATTCGTGAAGCCCTGCTGTACCATGAACTCGAAATCTCATGTTTTCTCTAATTCCTTGCATGTACTTGTTCTATGCTATGGGAAAATTCTCAATGATACTACAGTGCAATAGCTTTCAAACACCTTTGGTTGCGTTCTATTTCGATCCCATGAGGGAGAATTAATTCTTTGAAACTCTGTCAGATACATGCAACTAACCCTTCATGATTGCTTGTGAACCCTGTTTATACTTGATTTCAGATCATGATAAATATCATAAATACTACATCTTGTTAGCTTTTAAACGCCCTAGTTTCGTAAGTTTTCATCATGTATTCATCTCAAATTAATTCATGGAACCTGACTGCGCCTGTTTAGGTTACCGAAAAGTAACCTGATCAATGAATATCTAAACCTTGTCTATTTTCAAATTAATCGTGCATGTTGATAGATATACATGTCTACTTTTGTTTAAAACTGGTTTCGTGTTTTTGAATCACCTTACTATTTTATATGGAATTTAGAACGTCCATGTATCACAGAGGACTCGCCCTGAGAAAAAAGGGGAAAACCGGACCGCCCCTGATATCGCGGTGGCGCGATACGCCGCGATAACAGGGAGGTCGCGGTCGGCCTTAAGGCCGCTTCATGAACGCGACGGGCCTAGCCGCCGCGTTCCCAATCCCGAACCGGGCCAGGCCGGCCAGTTCGCCTGTCGCGCCAGGCCGCCCAGCCGCGACATGAACTGCGACTGGAAACCCCGTCGCGATACGCTGCTTAATGCGACCTGGATACACGTCGCTACTTTATCGCGACAGGTCACCTCGTCGCCTATTTACAATTTCGGCCAGAAACCCTGTATTACGCACATACCCCTGCTTTATTGTCATATAACCCTTATACAAGTTAAACTATGTACTGTTAGTTATAATCGATCTGAATATTTTATTTAATAATATTTAAATAATTCTTATTAATTAAAGGCCGTGAGCACGACTTGTCATCTCCTCAAGATTTCTTTACACTTGCACACACATAACATTGTAAATTGCCATTTGACCTGATAAATTATGCAATAATGTATTCGGTAAATTATCAAAATAAATGACTAAATTACCCTATTTTGTTAAATACAATTGTTTCCGTTTTTACTCGGCATTTTATCTACCGATACCGTTTCCCTCGGCCTTCGAGCACTCGAGACACGACGGACCCGTTTTCTACACACTTTCCCTTGACTTGGACCACCTCTCCACCGGGAATACTCTCGACTGGACCAGGGACTCCTTGTCAAGACCTCCGTAAGTCTTCTTGGCTTTGGCGCACGTCCTTAGTCAACGAGCTGGTTGTACCCCAAAACCCGGTTACACTATTAGGGATCAGTACGATCCAAGCCTTAGGTTCCTTTTCGTCTTGAGTTCACACCGGACCACCTGACACGTGTACACACACGGCTAAGGGCGGTTGTGATTTCTACCAGTCTGTCGGTACCGACCTGGTGCTGTGCAACCGTTACCATCGTATTTTATCGTCGTTTTACGATTGTACCCCTCTCATCTACAGTCTCTTTACTCTCATCTGTTCACGTCTCTCTACACTCTCATATCCATCTAGTACTCTCTTATCTCTTCTGGTACTCTATTGGCCATTCGTGTGATTGTCTAAGATAAAAGAAATGACTAATGCCAGCGCAATAGGGCCCGATCAGGTCTTGGGAGGAGCGCCCCGAAAAGTGCTAGTGCCATGGGAGTTAAAATGATCATAGGAGTGTTACGGCATGCATTCTAGTGCCAGTTTACTATCTAGATTAATCTATGACAATCAAATTGCTATCTCTACAAGTGCAAGCGTGATCGTTACTAGTGTACCGTTGTGCAATTTACATGTTATATCGTTACATGGTCATTCTATTATCGTTCTCGTTGTACTATTTTCCCTATGATAGTTGCAAATGTTCTCTCGTTATCGTGACATGCTCTACATGACTTTACTCTCTAGGTAACCTGCCTTTAAGACGTTAACCATTTAAAGCATGCTTGTGTTCATGAGATATTAAGTCCTACTGGCGTTATTCGCTCATCCTGCGTATTTATTTAATGTGTTTCAAGTGAGTCGGATCCTGACCACACTCATGAGGATGGGACGATGAGGAGGCTCAGGAGTGACCATTCAGCAACCAGTGTTGTCTAGTAGTAGTCAGTTAGTATAGTTATGAGTTAGTCATGATGTAATAGTTGATTTGGAATAAAGTACTCTGGGCCCTAGTTTTGGCTCTGATACGTTGATGTATTAGTCAGTTTATGAAGATGATGAGTTATTAGTGAATGTAATGGAGATTGTTGGATTATTAATGAATTGGAGTTAATTGGTATTATCCAATTGTACAATGGTTTGCTTTATTTTCTCGCTCTGTACTATTTAATAACTGTAATCCCGCTCTGATTTTCCGCGTCGGGGCGTTACACTGTGACCAGGCCACCCTTCTTTGATGGTACTGATATCCTATTGGAAAAATCACATGTAGGTGTTTTTGAGGAGCGCAAAACTTCGAATTGTGGAAAATTGTCAGCAAAGGAGCATACACACTTCCTGAGGATGAAGACACCTGGACGAAGGACAGATTGCGAGGGAACTTTCAACTGGAGCGCCCTGAACATGATGCAGTGCGCAGTTCATCCCAAAGAATACTCAAGGGTCTCCACATGCACTTCAGCGAAAGAGATGTGGGACAAACTTGAAATGATCTACGAAGGTACGTCCGAGGTAAGGGAATCAAAGCAAGCATGCTAATTCTGAGTATGAAATGTTAAGATGAACAATGATGAAACCATCTCAGACATGTTTGCAAGGTTCATGCTAATAATAAATGGTCTGAAGGGTCTTAAGAAGAGTACAGAAAGTGACTTGGTGAGGAAGATACTTCTATCTCTTCCATCCTCATGGAACACCAAGGCCACTGTTATTGAGGATTCAAAAGATCTCTCAAAGATGAAACTAGATGAACTAATTGGCTCCCTGATGACGTATGAAATAAAATGTGAAAAGGAAAGAAACTGAAGAAAACCTAAAAAGGTTGATCACCTTAAAAGCCTCCAAGAAAAACTCTTCAGGTTCCAAAAAAGATACTCAACAGGAAAGTGATGAGCTTGAACTTCTAGTGATAGTGAGAATGACGATATGGCCAAATATTGGACAGGAAAGAACGAGTCCTCAGAAATAAGATAGTTTCTATGGTGAAGATCTTATGGAAAAGTGCATTCATCGAAGAAGAAACGTGAGAATTGGAGCAAGAGATGAAAGAAAAGTATCCACAGCTATTCAGTAATAAATTTTGCCAATTTTGAGGACGAAATTTATTTAACAGGGGGAGAAATATAATACCCTCAAATTTTAAATATTATGTTTTACTTATAAATTCTTGTTTATGCAAACCGATTAGACTTAGATTAAGATATTTAGGAATGTTTAAAACACTTTATCATACCCTGATATCACTTTCGGTCGTGCGCCACTGACAGGGCGACACCGAAAATTGTAACAAAAATAAAATCTGAGAACACCATAATTCTTAGAAAAATGTGGAGGTATCAAAATGTAATTATTCGGAATTTTTGACGCACAGATTTTGAGATTAAGTCGACGCAACTATTTTTGGGACGATTTTTCACCATCAGAAAATAAATTCTAAAATTAACTAAATTATGATAATTGGTAAAACCATCATATTAGTCTATGGTAAAATTTCAATATAAATGGACACTATTTGGATAGGTTTTTCATAGGGATCAATGGGCCTGATGATTACGGGACATTTACGATGACCCATTTCTGGGTTTTCCCATAGCTTACGTGTGAAGCTTAGGAGAAGCCAACACACATTAGGATAAGGCTAGCCAAGGAGTTGGGCTATCATTAAGGTTACTTGCGTGTAACCAATAGAGTGTATGCATGAGAGAAGTGGGTGGGTGGAGAAATGAGGTTTTTACCTCAACACTGTGAGCCGACATGCCGGCATGCATGTTGTCCGGAGGAGTTATAAAAACTCATCCTCATCCGTCGAACAAACTTTTCCATCCTCTGTTACTGTGGTTGCTGAGTTGTTGCTGTTGCAGCTGCCTATTATAGCTGCTGTTGTTCTTCCTTTCTTTTGAATCACCACTCCTTCAATTGCGTCGGCTGGAGATTTCTGTAGTTTCTTTTGTTTTTCCTTACACTGATATTAGTTCAAAGAGGAGGAGAAGAAGAATCTTTATCTCTTTCAAGATCAAGTAGGTTCTCATCCTTTCTTTGAACTTCTATTCTCTATTCATGTTGAAAGAAATTAGTCTCATACGGGATTGCCTTTAAGCCTACTAACCAGTCAGTTAAGTTGTATACGAGATTGTAATCCCAGATTATTTTGTTTGATCTCTCCAATTATCTTTGGAATCATATAGTTATCAGGAGCATCCTCACTCCATTACAAATTAAGTAGGTTTCTAACTTTTCTTCCACCCTTGATTCATGTTTATGTTATAGAGCCTTGCTAGAAATTTCGATATCTTAGAACATTGTGATTTCTTTCCATTTAGATGTTGTATCTAAAACCTTGATTTGAAACATTAAATACCTGTGTGTTTTAGTGTCCATCTTGTAGGAAAAAAATTCCATTAGATTATGTTATCAAGGCTATACTTTCAGTATGACATCATGTTAGCTTTTAGCTAGACAAGTTCGAATTGCAAGCCTCTTGCTACATCTCTCTTGTTTAGCTATAAAACCACTGAAAGATATACAATTAGACTCTTCTATTTGATATAAATCATGTCTTGATTCATAGGTTCCATAGTTAGAGTGTTTAGAGTAATTCATAGTTCCTTATGAGTAAAGAACATGCGGCTGTCGACAGGCAGTTCATAGCTGTCGACAGGCCAGTCTGCCTGAACACTGGATAACTAGGGACTGTGTGTGTGGCTGTCGATAGCCATCTGTTGCTGTCGAAGATACATACAGTCCAGCAAGCTAAAGCACTGTCTGCAGCCATCTGTTGATAGGCCATTCTTGGTTGTCGACAGGTACAAACCTGAATTGAATTTCTGCACTCTTTCATGTCTAATCTATGCTAAAACTTTATCCCAAAAGTCAAGGAAGTTACCTTCTCATTACCTTGGTATTTAACTGTCATACTACTACAAAGTTTACCCACTTATGCACCTAATCTCCTTAAGTTATTCTTAAGTTGGCAATTACGAATAGTAATCCGATTGAGTCTATTCTTCAGTATTCGTAACTGAGGTTATAAAACTTGACCACCTGAGAGTTTATGTTTGAGCACCTCATGAGATGTGAATAATTTGTGATGACCATTATGGATCTTCATTTTCTTTTAGATTCTTATATAATTCAAATCTTCTGAAGTTATTGGCTTAAGTCATAACCCTGTCTCAGCCAATGTCTTTCTTATACTCTTGAATCTGAGCTACTTTGTCACTAAGATATTTGTATTATTCTCAACCAAAACTACCTTTGGATTCCCATTTCCGTTATGCTCATGAAAAGAAGTTATGATCTGAAGACAGTGCTCTCTCAAAAGAGGGGTTATGATCACTTGTAGTAGCACCCGACTTGTGATCAGCTGAGGGCGACAGTTTGTACGTATGTAAATCCAAGTCAATGGACTGACGATGGTGGGTAATAAAAAATTATACCCCGTTCTTGCGCAATGAACAAGATCCAAGGTGCTGTAATCGCCTAGGCACGAAGATGTATTTACGATTATATAGTAACCTCTTGAGAGCAGTGATGCCTGTCAAGTTTGTTCTGAAATCAAGTTATGATATGAATTTGAAAGACAAGTATGACTTTTGTTCTGATATTCGTTTGAGCCCGTCATGAAATTAACTTGGGCTATATGTTTATGTTAGTAAAATTCATGAGCAATTATGTTTTGATCCACGTATGCACTATTTGAATATTCATTCAGTTCTGCAAATGAAACTTCTACGCTATGTTTACTTATACCTACTGAGTCCTTTGACTCATGCCTTTGTTTCCTCCAAGCCTTCAGATTGAAGGTGTGTATAATCTCAGCTACATGTGAATCATAATTCCGTTGCGGACGATGAAGAGATGAAGAAGAATAGTGTAGTTTAGTAGTTCTTTTAGTTGATGATGTATTAAGTTAGAGAGAGAGAGAGAAACTTGTATTTTGTAAATAATGAGTATTTATACTTTGTTACCTACTGAATTATAATGTGTTCAAAGATACCTTTGTGGAATGGTTTGCCAGTTTTGTGCATTGCACGGATATATCTACCCATAACGAAAGTTTGTCAGCGTAACCCCTCTTCCGATCAAAGGTTATGTATGTATTTGTGTGATGTCGGAGGAGGGTGTTACATATTCTCATTGTTATCCTTGCTTTCACCAAATAGAGAATAAGTTTGAAAATTGAGATATCTTCATATGTACCAAACACCATAGGAATAGAGAATAAGAATATTTTAAATCATAATGAGTTATGCTTATTCTCTCCCTGATTTATTCTAATACCAAACGACACTTAGTTCGTCAAAAGTCCAAGTCATGATTCTTTTCTCTGAACTAAAACAACAAAAATTTATGGCTGCATGAGAACGTAATCTTATTTGCACTGTTTTGCATGTAGACAAAACAACCAAAAACCTCATAAACTACATTAACAATTGAGGTGGAGCAAAATCGGTCGGGCACATGCAATAAGGTCTATTCATTTGGCCCATCAAAATGAGAGAACTGGGTTGAGTCCAGCCATCACCAACATGGTTCATGCCAAAGGACATATGTGGGCCCACCCACTAGAGATCCATCTCCTTCGTCTCCAAAATAGTCATTTGGTAGATGACCTTATACTCACTAGGGGAGAGTCCTCATCCTCTAGTCCATGTTCAGATCCCCTCTCGAGAATACAAGGTGTGTTTGCATCTTTTGCCAACCTTGTCCCAATTGTGATAGGGCAAGGCCGCCGACCATATGAAACACATCTGCAATGCTAGAGAATGACTACCCTCCTACACAACATGTCTATTCTCTATCTCAGAGAGATCAACGGCACCTACATAGTCCTATCTATGCTACAAGAGCAACGCACGCCGATTGCCAACCCACTTTGGTGACCACGTACTCTCGTCAGATGCACACTTGATCATTCCTCACGCCTAACCAGGAAGGGGGTGATGTACTAGGAGAACTCCCGGCATACGTTAATTTAAAAGTGACTAGCTAGTAGTAGAAAGGAAGAAGTATGAAATTTTTGGATCACCTCCATAGACTCGAAGGGACAAAAGCTAGGCAAGTAAGATAACCCCTTACAAGAGAGGAGACAAATATTCAGGGAGAGACTTCTCTCTCTCTCTCTCTCTTCTCTAGCTTATCTACATTCAAGCTAACTTTTCCAACTTGAGTGTCCCAAGTTTCTCTCATAGAGTCACCCACAAGGTTCTCCCTGACCTTCTGTCTTTCTTCGTTAGTGCAAGTAGTGCTCTATTCATCATCATCAACTTAGGGAGCACGGGGAGATTAGATGGTAGGAAATCATCAACAATTTTTCAACCTCTATAACAATAAGGTTTTACAACCACTAAATTAATTTATTTTCCTCAAATTTAGTCTTCAAAATTAAGATGTGTTCTCATTCAGATTTAGTAAGGAATTAACCTTATAGCTGAATATTTTATATACCTTCTTGTATGATTAGGAGACTGTATTCGAATCTGACAAGGATGGATAAAAATAACCTAAGTATATTCGGAATTACTAATACATATAATATAATCAGGATAATACAAATAAAGATAGTTCCAGAAAATCATTAGATGCCTCTTCTTGAATCTCAAACAATTGTGCTAAATTCTGCTTAAAAAGAAGACAATTGGACTTTGACAAACCTAAATGAAAGATATTGGATATTGTAAGTTAGATTCTATGAACTTGGATCTAAATCTCATCACTTTATATATATTCTGAAGAGGAAATCTCGCCTCTCTGCCCTGATTCATAAGGCTTAGTTATTAAGTTAAACTTAAAAGATGAAGTCTAGTTACTAAATAAAACTCTACCTATCATAGTCCAATTATCAAATGGAGCCCATAAAATATGATAAGCACCATATCTGTCGCCTTAAGGAAGGTCCCTTATCCCGAGATTGACACTATGAGGATTGCCTGAAGCGACAGTGAAACTCCGTGATAATAGCTTGGTGAAAGTGTATTGTAGACACCCTTGCTTGATAAAATTGATCTGCAAACCTCGAAAGTAGAGCCAAGGAGCTCGATGCTATCCATCCACATCGAACACCTCTCCACACCGGTGACCAGGGGTATGGCTACAACTCCTACGGCATTTGCGCATCCCACGTCACTCCCAGGCCCCTGTGTCAATACCTAGCATGGTAAGTACACAAAGTGGCGACTTGAGGGCACCTATGCGCATGGTCAACAAGATGGCCCCCGTATGGTCGATAGAGACCGCCATATCTTACATACGACAAACTTCGCATCATGAGCGGACATTTGTCCATGATCATGGCCATATTTACAGCCATATCACATGAATGGTAGGAGACTTGACCCACACATAAATCACATATAGTTATAAGCCCTTTCTAGAACTATGATCGACCCCAACTCACCGTGAGAAGCGATTTGAATCACTCACTCTCTTCCTCCAACTAATGCATTGATCTTATTTAGATATCGAAAGATTTTCTCCGACATCTCAATCTTAGACTCTCTAATCTTTTCTTCTTCCTTATAGATCTCTCCCATATATATCTGCGTCGATGATGTCATCTAATTTTTCAAGTTTTCAAGGTCTTCCAACAATTTATTATAAATTCTTGATCGGATCTCTCCATATTGAAATTCGAATATTATCATACTAAATGTTCTTCATGATTAAAAAAAAGTAAAAAAAAAGAGTAGATGCATTAGAGGTTCATTAACCAAGTCTTAACCCGTGCGCCACCCTCCCCGCTCTTCACGTCAACGCGTTCGCGGTCCCATCGCCATCGAGGGTCAAATAGTACGTAGGAAGTCCAACGCGTGCGGTCACCCCTCCGCCGTCTGGGGACCGGATTATATGGACTTATGGGAATGTTATGTCTACGTGCTCGTTTAATAGTACTCCAGTTTGACCGTTTCAAACGCTGCAGGCGTTTAATTACCCAGCTTAGGTGACGGGTAGGTTGCAATATGTAATATGTATATTATATATATATGGTGATCAGATCGACCCCATAATTTATATGGGAATTATCATCTGAATATATCATGAAATAATTTTGCAATATATGTAGTTGGTACTGATGATCAGACCAGATGATTTATATGGGCATTATCATTTGAATATATATATATATATATATATATATATATATATATCATGAAAAATTTTGCAATATGTAGTTTTTATACATGATATTAATTGATCAGAACCCACAGATGATTTATATGGGAATTATCATCTGAATATATCATGAAATGATCAAGTTGTTCTGATTAATATATATGGCTGATTGACATAACAACGACGACTAATTAGAATCTCCCATCACAGTTGAGTCAATTAATTTCCTCTCTTGCGTGCAAGGATATGCAAAGTTGAAGAGGTGAAGGTGGGCAGGTGGGGCAGTCTCAGACCAAGTGCATAGATCCATGACTTAGCATGTGATGATAGATTTATTATAGTCACTATGTTCAATTTTCTTGTCTGGACGTTACTTATAAAAATAATTTACATAACGATGTTCAATTTATACCTCTCTCTCAATAACAGTTTAAAAGCCATACATGCACGTCGAAGATTTGCTGCTTGCATGCAGGGCACTATACATGCATGCAGCTAATATTATTAATTAATACTGTCTATATAAAAGCATATGTCCTGATCATTTATGTCATTCTTTTCACCAGCTCTCGGAATAATACCATCCGTCGCAACCAATACAGTCAAAACCCAATTAACACACACACACCCGAAGTTTTGCTGGGCAAGAAAGAGTAGTAGATAGGACATTAACTACTCTTTAAATTGTGTGGTTTTAATCTCTCTTGCTCTTGTTACCATTCCCTGTGGCACCGTCAAGCTCTTCTTCCGGTGAGGAGGGCTCACACGTACACACAATTATGATCTCTTCTTGATGCATAAGAAAGGGATATATAGAGAGGCCCTGAACTCCTGCGAGCTTTGAATGCCGCGGGTGTTATCATGTTATTAACTCCTCACACACCATATATCATCAAAGGGTCAGGAACGGCTGGGGGGGGGGGGGGGAAGCCTCTGATGTGGGTGCCACTTAAGAGGAGACAATTGGGCAATTATTACCATTGTGATATTATTTTTCAATAATCCATCTAATCATAAACAAATTTGTTTATTCATACATTTGCTGCATGCCTTTGTGTGTGGAAACTATGGATATGTGTCTTGATTGGTATATAAGTGATTTGATTTTTCTTGTCGTTTGGTTGGAGGCGGGTCTTGGATTCCAATCTGAGTGGGATAGTGGGGACCTTGAACACTAGACTATAAACAAAAGGAGAATTGGAGACAATATTGCACTTCAAATATTTCTAGAACAAGTCGATCGGGTAGGATGCAATCATCATCCAAACATACATATTTGAATCTTCTAATCTTCTACCTTCCCCCCAAGATGTATGCATACATCTCTATGTTGGGATGGATCTGATCTTGTACGTAGCTATAGCCAAGAAATGAAAACCATGCATTCCCAAGGACGTACGTATCTTAGGAAGGGTGATTCACGTATAAAGAAGGTACGTGGCCTATGCAATTACTAGCTGTAGATTCCAACGCTCGTCAGCATTAAAAACATTTGGAAAACTCCCCACATCACACGCACACACACACACACGAAGCAGTCTTCTTCCTCCCCAAGGACAAGCCTTTTTCCCCTACCACTTCTCCTTATAAAAGGCGGGTGCCCACACCCACCATTGCCACGTCGCAATTGCTCCAAACCCCACAGCTAGGTCCCGAGAAGCCCGTCGCCGCCGGTCACCTCCCACCGGCAAGCAGCCTGCGGCAGCCACTTAGACTTCCTGATCCTCCTCATACTCGATCTTCTTCGTCGTCGTCGTCTTCTGCTTCGTCTCTGTTGTCACAGCAGCACAGCGGATGGAGGAACAACACTGCAATACCAAGCTCGCCCTGGGGATAGGGGGAGGCGTGGACGTCTTCGACCCCTCCAACCGCCGCCGCGGCCGCCAGAGGAAGCTGCCCATCCAGTTCAGCGTCCTGTTCCCTCCCTGCGCCGCCGGGAAGGAAGAGGATGGGAAGGAGGGGGGATGGTCGGCGGAGGAAGAGCACCGCATCATGAACAAGATGAGGCTGGGGACGACGACCACAGAAGAGAACCTCATGGGCGGCGATGCGGACAGGGGAGTCGGAGAAGGCGGCGCCGCCAGGAAGAAGCTCCGCCTCACCCAAGAGCAGTCGGCGCTGCTGGAGACCATTTCAGGCAGCACAACATCCTCACCCCCGTATGTCTGAAGAACAATACAACTCTCTTTTAATCCCCCCATGCATGACCCATTTTTTTCACCCTTCAATCTCTCACCCAGGAGCATATATGGATCGAATTCGCTTAGAACTGACAAAAAACGGCGTTTTTTGTTTGCAGATGCAGAAACAAGAGCTCGCAGACAGGTTAAACCTACGGCCTCGGCAAGTAGAGGTCTGGTTCCAGAACAGAAGAGCGAGGTACGTACGAAGATGCTACCTACTCTACCCATCTCCATCAGAACTCGGAAAGATCGAACTCATGTGAGGAAACAGACAAGGATCTGAAGTGTGGGTTTTGGTGGGGTACGTGCAGGACGAAGCTGAAGCAGACGGAGGTGGACTGCGAGTTCCTGAAGAGGTGCTGCGAGAGCCTGAGCGACGAGAACATGCGGCTGAAGAAGGAGCTGCAGGAGCTGCGGACGACCTGCAGGCCGGCGCCCTTCACCGCGTCTCCTCCCGCGGGGGCGGCGACAGTGACCGTGTGCCCCTGCTGCCTGAGGGTGGAGGCCGGCGACGGCGAGGGCGAGGCCGCCGGCGCGGCCAAGCACGGGCGCTTCCACGACTGCACCGCGAAGGACGACTCCATCGCATGCTAATTAACTGCAACAAGGGGATCCAAAGAAGGATCAGTACTGCAGCCAGGAACGGGGAAATTAAACGCAGCTTGTAAATTTTCCATTAATTGTCCTAATAATTTTTACATTTCTACCACCATTAATCACAGGAACTAATGTAGTAATGTTTTGATGGTAGGGGTAGTAGCTAGTGAATCAAGCAGCTAATAAGGGTTTGAATCATGTTGTGAAATCTGTTCATACACAAAATCTTCTTCTTCTTCTTTCTGAGGTAGAAGAAGAAGAGAGAGAGAGAGAGTGGAAAGAAGATGCTTTCTCTTTCTACATATGTGTTGGCAAATAATGCAAATTTCTTTGTCTTTTTAGGTAGCATTATTGAGAATTTGACTTGGTCATGCCTGAGAAATTGGAACTTCCAGTCATTTGCTAGGAAAATTGGGGTCATGTTCCAGGAAATGGAGGGGGAGGGGGGGGTCCAACATTGGAAAACAAATGTGGTTTTTAGGGGGGTGGGGGGACATCACAATTTGAACAGACATTTATATTTATGTATCACTAAATATCACTGAAATGTGGTTTTCCTTTTTTTATTTTTATTTTTTGCAAAATAGATACAACAATTGTTGCATCTATATCAAGCTAATATATATTGGAATTTAAAATATGTCATCGGGTTTTTCTGATAAAGCTATTTTTAAAAAATCATATGAATAAGGGTCAAATTCCCCTCAAGATACGCCGGCTTCCGGATGTTGTTGATGTTCTCCAATCATGGTCACTTGACCCTTGTTTCCCAACAAAGACCTCTCTTTTCTCTCCTATGTTTTTCCTACTAAACAAATGGACAACCGCGTATTTGTGTCAAAGAAAAGAGAGGTGGGGGGAAGAGAGAAAGAGAGAGGGAAGGCTTTTTTCCCCAAGTTTCCATCAAGTGAAATGTTTTCAGCTCCCTTTGATCTCTACCAAGTCTAATAAATCGCTTTCTCATTACTTCAGTAAAGGCAAATGAGTAATAAGACTGATTTGAGAGTCAAGGAGAGAGAAACATCTCTCTTTTATCAAGGGTGATCTCTGAGAGGTAGTTCTTATAAGGTAGACTTAGTATATAAATAAGTAATTTTCACTTTCAAAATACTGTTAGCTTATCTGTGAGTTATCAATACTTAGGGCTTTTTGATAACACTTATTCAAAGTTTAAAATTTAAAATATTTAATTTTTAAGATTCATATTGTTTGATAAATTAAATATCTGAAATTATATCTTAATTAATACTTAAGTCTAAAAAATTACTTAATTTTTAAGTTAAGATGAATCACTTTTTTTTTTTCCAGATCTACGATCGGTGACGAACATCGTCGGAATATGACGACTGCCGACGGCCAGCTCTGGCTACTCAATTTCAAAAAGAATATTTTTGGTGGTTTTGAGTTTTGAATTTAAGACTACCCAATAGTAATGTAGCATCTTAACCAATTGTGTTACACTTCAAATATTGTTTAAGTTAATTATCAAACACCTCTTAACTTATATCTTATATATATTAAATTCTTTTTAAATTTCAGATTTAGACAATAGATGTGGAATTAGATTTAGACATTTTAAATAAGTGTTATCAAATGCCACCTTAAGCCATGTTTGATAACTCTTAATGAGCATCTGAATTTGAACTAATTAAAATTTAAATTATTGAAATAATATCTAATTTATTCACGTAAATCTTAAAAATTACTTAATTTTAAGTCGAGAGAAATCACTATTTTTTTCCAGATCATCAACTTTTTCAACTCAAATGACCGTCGTCGGCGACTATCGCCGAATTGACGACCATCGGAGATTGTCGCCGAACTCCAGTGACTCGGTTCCAAAAAATTAATTTTGTTGGTTTTGAATTTTGAATTCAAAATCTACCTAATAAAAATGTAATATTTTAACCAACTGTGCCACGATTCAGATGTTATTTAAATTAATTATCAAACACCTCTTAATGAACATCTTATGCATATCAAGTTCTTTTTAAATTTCAAATTTAGAGAATAGATGAAAAATAAAATTTTAGATTTAAGTGTTAAGTGTTATCAAATGTCACTTTACTCTTAGTAAATCTTGATAAATTAATAGAGGGAGAACCTTCTGCTAAAGTTAGAGAGGTTATCAAAAGTTATCCTATCCAAGCGTCAACCCTTGTTAATCTACATGTGCCCACCTTATTCGTGGAGGGTTTATCCTGTTGTCAAATAGGTCCGAAATAATTAGAGTTTATCTTGAATAACCTAACTTTACCCCACCCCTGATTAGGTTATGTGAAATACTTAATATTTATTTAGGTAGATACTAATTAAGTTCTAATTGAATTACTTCATCACGTCTAATTAAATGTGATATAGCGTATGTGTAGTGGGAAAACAGGCAATAGAGAGAAGTGCTAGTTATTCGGGCGCCCGGATAACTGGCCTACGTGGATCGACCGCGCGGCCGACTTGATTGGTCGGCCGCGTGTGGGCCCCACATCGCCAGTGCGGCCGATCCATGTCGGGGTTACCCGGGCACCCAGGTAACCAACATTTCTCGACAATAAATAGTGGAAGCGATTAATAGTGACTATGATCGATGGCGGCAACAAATAGGAGACGATAACAATGGTGGCAGATACTAAGTATTCTTATTGAGTAATTATATTTAATCACTTTATCTCATCAAAATTGGAAATTAGACGAAAATAACTATTAGAGTATTAAATAAATCTCTCGTCAAAGAATAAATGGACAGAAATGCTTCTTGCAGACTTGCAATAATGCTGAATAAGCCGCTCCATTGGTCCAATGAACACGTTGGCTCACTTATGCTTCTGAGGCCCATGTGAGCTGGCCCATTTATTATCTCACTCTTCTTTCTTAGCCTTTTTTGTGTACCTTTTATGTCACAATTCACGGCCTATATAAACATGGATGGTTAACCTGAGGTTGGCCGAAATATTGTATCGAGGTTTTGACCTCAATTAGATTTATAAATATTAAGTTTTTATTATAAATAATTAAAATAAATATTATTTATGTCGAACCGTGTCAAGAACCGAAAGATCGTGCCGCATAACCGTGGGTCAATCATAGAAGCAGTGGCGGAACCACTTTAAGACCAGTGGGGTCCTGTGACCCCACTAGATTGAAAAGTTTCTATTAGTGATATAAAATTTTACCATTAGTGACCCCACTAGATCAAGAAAATACGTCTAAAAGTGCACCCACTGAACAAAAATTTTAAATCCGCCACTGCATAAAAACCTCATGTTTCTACATGAAGTTCCTTGAGCATTTTATATAACGATATGAAAGCTTGGGTGGTTAAACAACACTGAGGAATAGAAACTATGATGTGATCTCCCATTTTAGAACTCAGTGGTTGATTTTTAAGGAGTGTCATGTTTAGATCCTATGTGGGCTGTGTTAGCCTATCTCTTGAACAAGAGAAGTCTTACCATTTCTAATCTAATGTGATAAGCCTAATACTAGAAGTTTATTCCCCAAAAGCAGGGGATTAGAGGAGGCTAATAGGGATAAGTAACCCTTCAAATAAAGGAAAAGTGTGGGTCTTGATGGTATATATATAAAACACCAAAAAACATATTATGTCTTGTCTGTCATCTAAGTGAAATATAAAAGTTTTCTTGAGCTATGATAATATAAATTAAAACGACCCAACTTTGGTCAACAGGGCAATTGCCATGCCACATTATACCAAGTCTTGTATGGATGCCGAAGAACATAGGGCATTGACATATTTTTGTCATATATATAACTTATGTGATGTGAATTAGCAACATCTATCTACCTGACCTGATGGCATGATGAGGACCCAACTTTGATTGGCCCATTGCATTAGATTTGTCTTGTCATGTTGTATGTAGAGAGTTCATTTATGAATTTGTTCAAACTTTACAAATTGATCATTTATTTAAACATTTTAGGCTTATATTAATATTCGTTTCTTTTAGGTAGTATGTTTCTTTATCTTCTTAACTTTTTTTTTATTTGTTACATATATATACATACTAAAAACATAATTAGGTCATCATCTATCTTATGCTGATATTTGCACCAAAACTTTGTTAGATGGATTTTTTTTTATCCCAAAATCTCTGCTATTACTGTGATGAAACTATTAGAAATCATCAAGTGAACGGATGACCTTATCGGCTTATCCTCCTTTATTTTATTTTTCAAAGAATAAAAATGTCTAAATAAATAATAATTAGTAAAGGAATATTATAAATATACTCTAAGGAACAGATTTTTTTTATGCAAAAAATTATCTAATAGAATTTTTGGTGCAAATACAAAATAAGATGAATTATAATCTAATTATGTTTTTAACAAGGATTCATATGTAATTTTTTGTGCAAGAAGTTCCGCGTATACATAAGACAAATACATTTTTGATAATTTTTCTTGTAAATTAAATGACGAAGAAAAAATAAACATTTAGAGATAAATAAATATATATATATATATATATATATATATATATTATCTCTAAAAATATATATTTACAAATGTCATATAAAATCCATCTTAAATTAATTAATTTTTCCTTACTCAATCTCATAAGCACTTCTTCAACCCAATTAGACGAGTACCCACGAGAGTAGTGAAAATTTCTCCACAAAGCATAATTATATGAATATAATGTAACCCATACTAGAATAAACAAAATTAATATATATTAATTATAATTTAACTACAATTAAAATTAAAAAGCATTATTAACGTCGAATGCCAGCTAACTCGAGCCCTCCGCCGGCGGCGATGGGCATATTCCTGTTCCCCTCGTTGCTGCCGCCGTGCACGAAGGAAGAGGCCAAAGCTCGCAAGCATCCGCCGAAGAAGCCGGCCGAGACCCACTCCACCTTCCGCCATCCTTCCTGCTCCTCCCAGAAATCCGTCGTTTTTCCAGCCGGCCAAATGCCTGCTCCTCCTCGGAGCCGCTATAGATGCCCCATCAAAAGCCACAGAGGAGGAAACGAGAGCGGACGAAGGGAGCAGCTGGAGACGGACCAGAGGAGTAGGAGAAGAGTCACATGCCGCTTTTTGTTACATGCAGGAATCCACATCGAAGCAAACCATTCTGCGTGTCCTCCGAGGGTTGGATTCTTTGGCGGCAATTTGGAATAACCATTGCGCTGGGAGACGTATCAGGAGAAAGGTATGTTCCTGCCAGTTGATGCATCTTCCGTTTTTTTTTCTTCTTTTTTTTGGGCATCTCGTAGGTAGTTTTAAGCAGCTTGCCCTGTGTTGTCGTCGAAATTTTTCATGGGGGAAAAAAGCTATAGAACTTGCAGTGTCAAAGCGTTACACTTACTCTTAGTCTGGTAATGTTCATCTGGGCTGCCATAATTGGCTACCAGTTTCGAAGAAAATGCCCTCTGCTCAAGATCATTATACTTCAAGAACTTGTCGAAGATCAAAATGGGGTATACCCTTTGTTGCCTCTGCTCACGGGCTTATGCTTTCACAGTCACCACCAGTCTGTAGTTTTCTGTGGTTAACCATCACGCTGAACCAGTTGACACCCAGTTCCTGTCAAATTGGAATGGGGAAGCTGTACAAGGACAAACTCTTGCGGTCACTATACCTGTCTGGAAGTTTGGGGTTAGACACAAATCTGTCTTCTGATAAAAACACAAAAGACGCAAATCCCTTTCACTGATTTGTGAAAAGAAACCAAAATACACAGAGGAAACGTGAGGGCAGACCTGTTTTCTGCTAGAATAAAAGCCAAAATAAAGAGTGTAGAGACATAGTTTAGTCCCACATTGGAAGTAGTGGAAATAAATATGTGTTTATAAACAAGACTCATTCCTCTTCTCCGCAGAGAGCCCTTTTCTTAGGAAAATGACAAAACCCCAAAAGGGGACAATACTTCTCGGGGGGCACACTGAAAACATTGTGGCATTGGTGTTATATGTGGGAAACTGAACAAGAGGCCATATACCCTACTCGAGCTAGAGGCCATATAAAGCATCTTGCTGCAGCAAGACTTGCACTTAATCCCACATTGGAAGTAGTGAAATAAGTGTGTGCTTGTAAACTAGATCCATTCATCTTCTCCCAAGAGGCCGCTTTTCCTAGGAAAAAGACAAAACCTGAAAAGAGGACAATTGGGGGGCACACTAAATCACGCATCTTCAAGGAGAAAGCAGTAAAGTGAAGAAACATGGGGCCCGCTTTTCCCTGCAGGGTAGCTAAAGTAGGATTCATATGTGGTCTCATCTGAATTGTCCAGATGAACGTAAGGCCAATTTCCTTTTCCTGAACTTAATGCTCTCTGTGGATGGAACATATGATTGTAAATTCTTATCTTTTAGCTTCAGACTTCATCTAGTCTTGAAGTATTTTCTTAAATTTGGGAAAGAGTCTGAATAGAAAATAAAGATGACATTTTTAGTGGTACTGCTACCATTTTTTCGGGGTGATTGTATTCTAATAAGAACTGAAAATTGGGAGGTTGAACAATTATACGCATGCTGCTTTCACTGATAAATATACATTCCTCAATTCATTTTTTGTCAATGGCACCAGATCATGACTACATGCTATTTTCACAGCAATCTTGCCACTTGGGACTTGCATTTAGTTGACAACTTTGGAAGCGCAGCCAAAGAGTATGGTTGTTTCATTCTTTCTAGGAGTCGGAGCAACATTGATCATTATATTGTGCATAGCACTGGTAATCTTTTGGAAACATGTCAGATCTAGGGCATCAAAGGAAATGGTGCAATCATCAAATGTTCTACAAGGTAATTCTTGTCACTTGAATTGGAAAGAAGTCAATGGTCAAATCTTAAAATATATATATATATATATATATATACACAGTGACTTGGAAATAATGATATTTTTTGTTTTATTAGTGCCAGATTATTTCAGTGGACATCTTCGAACAGTTAGCTACTTTGATTATAGAACACTTCGGAAAGCGACAAGGAATTTTGATCCTAAGGACCAACTTGGACGAGGAGGCTTTGGCCCAGTGTATAAGGTTCTAATGTGGAATCTCTAACGGAGATTGCATTCAACATACTAGCTTCTACTACTTTAACCAGATACTTTATACTCTTGTAGGGGACCTTGATGATGGAAGGGTGGTTGCAGTAAAGCGATTATCATTTGAGAAGTCTCAGCAAGGTGAATCTGAATTTCTAGCTGAGGTAAGAGTGATTACAAACATACAACACAAAAACCTTGTTCGCCTGATGGGATGCTGCTCAAACGGAACACAGAGGTTGCTTGTTTATGAATATATGAAGAACAGAAGTTTGGACAGGGTGCTATATGGTCAGCATCTTTATTTCCTTGGCTATGCTGCTTCATGTTTACTTTTATCTGGTGATTTTTGGCACTTAACCATGCATCTTCAACATTCTTTTTCCAGCCTAACTGAATGCTAGAGACAGGAAATTAATGTATTAGGCGTCCATCATAACTGGATTCTAATATTTGTTTGTTATTTAGATAACCCTCAGATTGGAGTAAGCACACAAATTTCCAGATTTTCTTATCCTTTTTCTCATGTTTTTCAATTCTTCACATGCCACTTCATTGACACATGGAAACAAATTATTCCCTTTTCTAATTTGTGATGTCTCGTTCTGGTTGATTGTCATAGTGACACTATGTTCTCACAGTAGTCTTTAGTTGGGAAGAAAAGATATATATTAGTAGCTTTATTATGCAAAAAACAGACATTGCAGCAGCTTGGCACAACTCTCTTTGAGGCCCTGCTCTGTCTCCATTTCCTCAAGTGCTTCTCTTTGCCATCTATGAACCATGTGATCTCTCCTCATCTCCATCAAATGTTGTCAGGTTACCATAGTGTTTTTTTTCTTAATTTCAGACATGTGGTAATTTCTAGGTTATCTTTGAACTTGAAATGAACAAGGTCAATGACCATATCCCGCTCCCCAAGGAGATCCCCGCTGACCATGCCAACTCATACAGTCACGTTAGTTTTATTAACCACAATTTTCTTCCTTCTTCACAAATCACATTTTATTTTGGCAATCTTAACCATGTACAGCTGAGTTATTACTCTAAAGTGGCATCCAAAAATGATGGTAATCTTAGGACTTGGGAAATCCAAAACAGAAATTCTGTGTAGGAAAATTTTGCTGATAGCTGATGCAACAGGGACCAGTTGTACATTCTTGAGCTGGGAGATTCGAGTTCAAATAATTCTAGGTATCGCTCGGGGACTGCAGTATCTACATGAAGATTCACACATAAGGGTTGTTCACAGAGATATTAAGGCAAGCAATATCCTCCTTGATGAGAACTTCCAGCCTAAAATTGGAGACTTTGGGTTGGCCAGGTTTTTTCCAGAAGACCAAGCCTCTCTTAGCACTGCATATGCAGGAACTTTGTAAGTTGCTAATGACATGCAAACAATTAATTTCGGATGATATACTATATATTCTTGACCCTTTTTTACAATAATTGGTTGCATAATTCACTGCTGAACAAAGAAAAAGAATGCACTGTTAGTGACTATTAGGTAATGGAATTTGTATCAAGACTTGACAGTGCCATAAGCAGAATATTCAAGTTTGACATCCTTACGCGGCTTTTACCATCAGTAGATCAAAATTTTCAAATAACTGCTTGGGTACACTTTAGCTGAAAATTTTCAATGGCTTTCCATCAATAACACCTAAAAACTGATGTTAATGCGGTGTGATTTAACTTTGAAATTCAGAGAAGGATTATAGGTCCTTGTAGAGACACTTCTGCAGCATCTTATGGTTAGACTGGTTAGCTATATAAAGAAGCTGTAGGTTTGGAAAGTTGGACCTTATATATATTATCAGGAGAAAAAGCAAGAAAACTAGGCAAAATAGGATAGTAAGCTGGTAAATGAAGATGTACTGCTACTAGAATGCAGAGTTAGGTCTCAAAAATATTCTATCATAAGTCTGGTGGTTATGTTAAATGTGAGATGGCTGTATATGTAAATCTTTGGCCTGAAGTTTATTGCACTGTGATGTATTCAGATACGGAGCTTATCATGAGCTGGTGTGCAGTTAGCATTCATAAGGAATTTACTCTTGCACGACTTCACTCTGGGTTGTTTATGCAGAGTTACACAGCACCGGAGTACGCCATGAGAGGAGAATTATCAGAAAAGGCAGACATATATAGCTTCGGAGTCCTTGTGCTGGAGATAATCAGTAGCAGGAGAAATACTGATCTTACATTGCCACCAGAGATGCAGTATCTTCCAGCATATGTATAGTTCCATAAACCGTTCTTCTTCATTTTAGTTGCATCAGTGGCAACCTAAGCAAGAAAGGACCAAAGCACAGTATATAAAAACCTCAGATTTCTTTTCCATCTATGCAGGCCTGGAAACTTTTTGAAGGATCAAAGGTACTTGAACTGGTGGATCCAAAACTTCAGGCTGACGGGGTTGCGGAAAATGACATCTTGAAGGTTGTCATGTGGCCTTTCTGTGCTTGCAGCTGCACCCCGCTTTGAGGCCTCCAATGTCAGAAATAGTTGCCATGCTAACATGCAAGAATGAGCCCACTGCAATCCCTTTAAAACCCACATTTCTGCTTCCGGGACGCCAGTATGATCAAACCCAGTCTTGGGAGAGCATTTCTAAAATTTTATTTTCACCTCTGCAAGAATTTTCTGCCTCTACACCAGATAATGTTTCACACGTGTGATGCATGCATCGACGGCCAAAGTAAAGCTTCTCACAGTACAACATTCTTTTACTAGCTTAATCTATGACTGAGTTGTTGCAGGGCTCATTTGAGTGGGCTCCAAATGAGAGCTACAAGGTGACAGTGATGTCTGCCCAAAAACAAAAGAAGGTGACAGTGATGAAGCTTAACCATTGATGACATCTGGAGATGTTATAGGGAGAAAATCTTAAGTTTTCTTTCCCTTCCATTTCTTAGATTGAAATTCATCAAGTACTTGCATCGAGCCTGTCGATTCTTTGACAATGGAAATTGTGATATGAAAAACATAATGTACAAAGGGTGAGGCTTGATATATTCACAACTATAGTTAGACATCTCATTGTGCTATATTGTGAGTCTATACATTGATGACACATTTTTGTTGGGCACCTTATTGTACTTGTGGATTAATAGCAAGTGGGCATGTAAGATGATTAGTCACAATTATATATTTGGATGTGCTAGGCCTGTTGGCTTAGACTAAACCAAAGTAAAGACACATTTCAGATTCAAGACCTTGGAGACACACACCTATATCCTTAAATGGGCCCGTGAGTCCCCCTAAGCTGTAAACCTTTAACCTTGAGGCCCATGTATCAATCGATCTCCCAGCTTTCACTCCGGCTATTGAATATTGAATGCAATACTTTTTGCAATAAATATACACAAATATTTTCGGATAATAATCTTTATTTCTCATATAAAATTATCAATGAAATCTTGATTGGATTCATGAAGCATGAAGAAGTTAACTGATAAGTCTCGAGATTTGTTGATGATAAGGATTCGAGAGAGTGAAAAAAAACTGATTTGCATCAACAAAACATCACAATAGATCAGACATGTAAATTAATCAATGACAAGTCAAAGAGAGTTATCATGATGATTTGAATCAGGAAATGAATGGAATTAATTTTCAAACACGAGAAAATCTTTTGTGAGGTAGAAAGTTAAGATGGGGTGTTCGGCATCCCACCTTGATTGGTGGGGCATATGACCCCACCAAATATGGGGCGGGCATCCCACCAATCACGTGAGTACCCTACGTAGAGCCGAAGCCGAATAGGAAGGTAGAGCTGAATAGAAAAGTTTTCTCTATTTTGAGTATCAAACAAGTATAGATGTAAATCTTTACTCAATTTAAATTGTTCTTACATATTACACCGAAGTTGGGATAAAGAATTATTCGATCTTTTGTATTTTCTCATTAATTAAGAAAAAAGTATCGCTAAAATATTGTGACATATTTATTCATAAGCTCATTAAAAATTTCACTTGGCTCCTTAGTCTTTACCGGGAAATCTTGGCTACTATCTATCCAATTTATTTCTCTTTTAGAATGTCATTTGGTCATAGTCTATATGAGGCCAAACGTTCAATATTTATTTCGCTGCTCGTGTATTTTTAATATGCATTTCTCATTTGGGAGCTACTTATTATCGGATCTAAGTGTGGGTGGTGTTACCCGCACCAAATACAAAAAGGAAGAATCTACAACGATGTGATGTCTGTGTCTAAAGTGTGCACTATCCATCCATCCTAATATAGGTGGTGGGCAGCTAATCTTTCTCTTCTCTTTGTTATTTTACAGGCATGGAAAGTGGGTTTATGTGACAAGGTGGAGTGTAGTTCATGGTTGGGTGTACTAGATCGGTTTGGTTCGACGTGCTCGAAACCCTAAGCCGTACTCAAGCACGATCGGCTCGATGACCTTTCTTTTTTTTATTCTTTATTATTAAATTTAAATATGAACTAGACCAAACTTATGCAATACATCTCCAGTTCATATCATATCTGGAGGCAGTGGCGGATCCTGAACATTAGTTCAGTGGGGTGACTTAATTCTAGGGGGGTCACCCTTAAATTCAGTGGGTCACCTTATATAAATTTTAACATATGCAAATAAAATTTTTTTTTTTTTTAAGACTCCTCTAAGACTCTCCTTCCAAGTCAGTGGAGTCACGTGACCCCACTGACTTGTGACTTGTAGGAGGATCCGCCACTGTCTGGAGGTCTCAAAGCCGGCCCACCTTTGAGTTTACAGATAGTGGAACTGCGAAGTGATGCCGTACATCTGCAAAAGTCCTTGTTTTTACGCACTTTTAAGGCATCCTAAGTGAATACTCTAGTTATTGGCACACTAAGACTCTGCTTTGTGAAAATTTTATCTGCCAAAATATTTGGAAGTCTTTTTGGTGCTCTCCAGAGCAGTTTGGGTGTTCACAAAAACACACAACATATCCTAAAACATCTAGATATATCTAAGGTTCAGGTGAAAGGAATAGCATATATAATGGTAGAACTACAAAAACTTCAAGTTTGGAGTACAATTTAATGTGGGTGTGCATATGGCAAACATGAAATATAAGGATGGATGCAAAGAAAAGGTATGCATATTCTAGGGTAGGGTTATATGTATATCTCTACACAAACGCCAAAGCATCCAACATTCAAGCATCTTGAACAGGTCCAAAGAAAACAAAAGCTGAGGACCATCACCACTCTCTTCTCACTGCAAACTTCTGTTTGAATAGAAAACTAGAAGTAGAAGGAACACAAGTCTTCTATTCAGACTTGGAAATCCTAGGTGACACCAGACATCTTGGAAAAACCAGCAAGATGAGGAAGGTGGGAAGGAAAGAACAGGTCAAACATGTGTATGCTTGAGGCTAAACAAAGCTGGCATCCTCAACAAGTTTTGTTGGGTTTTTCCCCCTCCAAGATGTGTTCCTAATTCCTACATTCTAAAGGGTCACTTTCTCACAAGCTTTACAAATTTCTGAGGCCAATAATGGTCACTGTTTGCATGCAAATTACCATCAGAATTTAAAAAGACCCAAATGTTGCATAGAAGGGAGAAGAAGGGGTGGTGGTTCTATCTTTTCTTCAAGAGAAACTTTTATTATCATTCATCTTGAGATTGTCCATCCTAATATATAGGGAAAATTAATATTCGGTCCAAATTAATAAGGTTAATTAATTTGCAGTCCAAAGATAAAAAATATATAATTTTAGATTTTTTGACTGTTAACTTTCTAATTTTAATCCAACATCTTAACGCCGTTGGTGAAGTTTTTTAAAACCCCAATATACCCCTTCTCGTTCTTATATCTTCTGGATCTGGAAGCATCCGCGAACCTGCTCGAGGCACTTGGCGACGACGAACACGAGGGGAGGGCGGCGCCGTGAACCTGCTCGAGGGTGACGCCGCGAACCTGCTCGAGGGCGACGCCGCGCGCACGACGCCGTAGCACCTGTGCGAGGGCGACCGGGCAATGACGAACACGAGGGGGCAACGCCGCGCGCACGACGGCGAACACTTGCATGAGGCCACCGCGACACCTACTCGAGGGCGACGCCGCGCGCACGACGCTACAACACTTGTGCGAGGGCGACGCCGCAAACTGCGAGAGGGCCGCGACGCCAGGAACACATGTGCAAATTTATTAATTAAGGAGGGTATTTCTGATAGGGAACAACTTGGTGCAGACTTAGTTTGCAAACCAGTTGCAAACTAAGCCCCTAGGGGTTGTGCCCACCCCCAATGACCTCAGCTCCCCATTGCTCCTCCAATAGAGAGCTAAGTTTGTTGCAAACCGTCAGCATGGCGGTTTGCAACAAGACTTTCCCTTTCTGATATATGCATAGCCGACTGTTATCAAATTTCACGGTTTCCATCAATTTTAGATTGAAAATTAAAATTAGGTCAAAAAAAGATCAGACATTGATATTTTTAGACGCCTGAACTAAAAATTAACTCACCTACTCCAAAATAGATCGGGAATCAAATTCCCGAAATATATATTAGAGTATTGACTCACAACCATTAATACATTGCGAATTACGAATCTCATCCTATTATATCTAAAGACGGATGACGAACATCCTGCTACAAGTTGTTCTTTCTTCAACGTTTCTTTAAAAATTAACTCTCACCTGCATGTTAAAGATTTAATTAGTGTGATATATTAAAGATAACATTTTAATGTGACATGTAACTGAGCATGGCACATATGAACATTGTGTCATGTAACAACCGAGATGCAAATAGTGTCCAATTAAGTATGCATGATAAAGTGGAAGCTTACTGTTTCCTTATTATTATTATTATCCTACACCGAAAGGATAGAGATCGTGTTATTCTATGATAAAAATATTTGGAGCACATGATCCTTGCAAAAAAAATGTGCATGACACTCTTTTATAATTAAATATTTATCACATCAATATAATAGAGTGACCCTTCACACGAGTAATGAACAAAGAGCTTACTTGAGATGAAGTGGTCGGGCTCGCCCGCCTTGGTGGGCCCTCATGCATTCTAGCAGTACTTTTTTAATCGACTATCGTATAGATGGATCGAGAAAAATTTTTAGTGGAGTTATTTTTTTTAGAAAAATTTCAACTAAACTAATTTAACGAAAAATTTTAACTCATCAATAAAATTTTAAAATTTCACCACTGATTCTTCTCTAGATCTATCTATGGACTGTCGGGTAGAAAGTAGTCTCTCGAAGTTTTGTTGTCTTAGGCAAAGTTGGCCAAGATTTTTTTTTCTTTATATTTTATTTTTTTTTATTAAAATTTAAATATAAATCGGATCAAACTAGATTAGACCGTAGTAAGATGCCCTGCCAATCACGGGCCCCATGTCAAGATTACTACCGTCTTGTAATCTTTTCTAGTAGCAATATACTTCGATTTGTGCGATTTTGGAGTCATCGGTCTGGCACATACATATATTTTGCTGTCTTTTTATTACGGGAAAATGGGAGATATATTATACTTAAGGAGGAGTACACAGTACAAAGAGGGTAAGGTTGCCCATGTCTTGAAAACACAAGATGGTACGCATCAGACCATTTCTCTCCAAGACTAAACAAAGAAAAGTACATCTCCTATGGGAAGCACAAGAGAACATATCAAGTGCTAGCTCGGTTGCTCTCGGTCGATGACAAGAACAGAGAGCAAACCAACACGATCCAACGAGCTGCAAGGAAGCCTGACAAGAGAGATTGCATGCCACAGCTAGCTAGGCTTCGCTCTCACGACAAACAACTGTAAAATATTTATGCCGTATAGAAGGTTACTCGATAGACGCCACACTCGAGCATGACCAAAACCTCAAGGATCCCACCAAAGGGGATGAAGGGAAGGAGCATAGAAACTAAACATCATCGAAAGGTCTGTATATAGACTCTGCATCAGCTATCGCACGCGGCGAGCTATCCAGGTAACAAAATGGAGCCGGCCAAAGGGAACATAGCAGAGTAATAGTGGAGTGGAACAAGGAGTAAGCTAGTGCGGCAGAGAAATTTACACCACAACAATAGATATGGGAAGAGCGAGGGATGAGAGGTGTAAGGAGAAAAGGAGACAAAATAGGGGTCACAGGCAACAAAAGATGTGAGATGGATATGTGGGGGGCGAAATAGGTGGCGGCGAAGTCAAACACCGATGGGAGGGAAAGAGAATAAGAAAAGAGATGATTGTGAGCGATTGGGGGTGAAAAGAGGGAGAAGACTGCAAAAAATGGTCACCGGGATGAAAACTAAAGAACAAAGAAGAGAAAGGGAAAACAAGATGGGAAGAGGAGGAGAATGGGAGCCGACAAGGGGAACTAGGCGAAATAGAACAAAAAGAAAAACCAAGTTAAAATGACACGAAGAAGAAGATATTAGAAACCATTTATCTATTCCCAAACCGAGGCATTGAGGTAGGAGATTTTTTCTCTTTTAAACCAGTCCAATTCTTGTAAAATCCAATGTGGGACTAAAGTCACTAGCAACTTTAGTTGGGTTGAGGGCCTCACACTCCCTCTTGGATGCTCACACCGTATCTCATAACAATACCTCCCTCTTTACAAGGTCGACGCCCTCGTCGGTAGGTGTCGATCAAGATTACGTCCGTTCATGCGCAGCAGGTAAAAGGTGTATTGATACGTCACATTAGATCGACAAAGATTGGACTCAGACATCATTTATTAGGAACCATTTATCTTTTCCCAAAACTTAGACAGAAAAACCTAGGTATTGAGGTTGGAGATTCCTTCTCTTTTAAACCAGTCTAATTCTTTGTGAAATCTAATGGGGACTAAAGTCACTAATAACTTTAGTTGGGTTGAGAGTCTCACACTTCCTTTTGGATGCTCACACCATCCACCCCATAACAGAAGACGACGAGAAGGAAAGGAAAGGGGTAGGTGTGGAGGAAGAGCCAAACGGGGTGCCTCCCCCCACCCCCCCCCTCCCCAATACTCAGCCGTCGAATGACTGACAAAACGGAATTGTCAGAGGACCGGCAACTTAAACCGTCGGAGATGACGAAAGAGACGCCAGAATGGCGACAGAAACCAAGGGAAGATCATATGGAGACTAACCCTAACAAATCTTAGAATTCCTCTCTCTAAAAAGTCTAAAGAGAGAGAGTCGTTTATATATTGGTGTCATTCACATGCCCATTCATTGTGGTCATCATGCAATGTGGTCCAAGTTTGTTTGATAAAATGAATAAAATATTGAGAGAAGATATGTTACGTTTCCACGTGGTGTTTGGTGGGATGTTGAAGCCTGGGAGGGATATCATATTAGCATTATCTTGTCGGGATTCCTTCCAAAAAAAAAAGAAAAAAAAAAAAGGAAAAGACTCTAAGACCGGGGTAAGACCAATAACTTTCATTTAAAATTATTTTTCAACACTTTATATATTATCATGGGGGGTCCAGATAGTTAATGAATTCCCAACAAATATTATGGTGCATCACAGCCACATTAAGTAAAGTGGTTATATTTATGACACTGTTCATCTAGAGGTGCTTTGGGCAGAAAAATGGTTAGGCTTGTAAAGTGTCAGTTTTCTTTATAATTCCAAGGCCAATTCCCTTTAATTAACATGCTATATGCTTACCCATAGTGTGACCCCATGAGGAAAAAGTCAGAAGCTAGCTGCCCCTTAATAAACATGTGATCAACTTGTGCACTAGCAAACAAATGAGTTTTTCCTTCTCATGTATAACCTTAAAAAAAAAAAGACTGATTCACAGTTACATGTAAACTTTTCTTATTGTCAAACATGTCTTTTGACCACTTTCTATTAAAAAAACTATCAAAATTTCTTAAGGAGAGATGTAAGAAAGAACACATGATGCCATGGACTTTTTCATGGACGTATCATAAGGGAGTAGGTGTATTGTGTGGGTATTCAAGCAAATATATACAGGGACGGACGTAGAAATTTTGTCCAGTGGAATCACTCGAATTATATTATAATATTTATATAGTTATATATAATAAATAATATTTAAAATAAAAAAAGAATATTTCAATAACAATGAGAACAATTCATTACAATCAATTCTTTTCTTACAATTCACATATAACAAGTTACAACAAAAAATATATATAAATACACATCATATAAGTGAGCCACCACCCAGGCTCGTTGGGAGCCACCACCCAGGCTTACTGGATTACGTACCTGCTTGTGTCTATTCAAGAGATTTGGATGAACACGTTGAATCCCTAATCGACGGCAATGTGTAGGGTGTCAGTCGAGATAGAAGCTGATTATCTGAAAATTTTAAGAAATACACAAATTTGTTCACTATTCAATCAAACTGTAGAAGGTCTACGACAATGCCCCAATGTCCAATCATAACATCCTTACCTTAATCCGGCGCCGGCGACAATGTGCAATGAGGAATACGAATACCTAAAAAAGTAAAAGAAAAAAATGAGAAGCAGATATAGAAACTGGGTGAGGCGTTTGGAGTTTTAATACCTAAAGAACAAAAGAAAAAATTGGGGGGCTTCTTCTGACTTCTGGGACAGTGGGATGTCTGGGTTTGGAGTTGGAGGAAGAGGGGGTAGAGCAGAGGCGAAATGGGTGAGGGTTTAAAGCTTTAAAAAAATGGAAATTTGGGGGTTCGCTAATTGTTACCTCGATCTGGAAGACTGGAAGGGCGAATCGTCTGGCGTCCGCGGCGAAGGAAGGGCGACACAGGCACAGCACAGCGCAAGCGCGCCGTGCACAGGAAGGGGCGAAGAAGCTGGAGTGCACGAGTGGGCGACAGCTGTATAGCAGCGCAGCGCCGCAGCTGCACACGCGGCGAGGCGCGCAGGCGGCAGGCCACAGGCGGGCAGGGGCTGGCCACTGGCGACTAGCGAGGCGTCGGGGCGAGAAGCTGGACTACTGAGAGGTGCCCCCCCCCCCCCCCCCCCCCAGTGGCCGTGTACTGTCCGTGTGAGGCCGAGGTAGCAGGTGAGGCGGCTGGCGACGCGTCGGGGGGAGCAAAACTGGTGTCCGCACGAGGGTTTGGAATTTTGGTTTGGGGTGAGGGCGGGTCACCGCTAGCCCAGTGGGGTCACCCCCCTTTTCTAACACTGTCGAATGGTAGATTAAAGAGTCATCTGAAGATTGTTCTTTTCCAGTGGGGTCACGTGACCCCACTGGATGTGAGCTAGATCCGTCTGTGAATATATATATATATATACAAGAAATCTAAAACAATTTCCTTTTATGTCCATCAAGCATCATGCCAATATATGCTCATAATACCTTGTGGCATCCGCTTTTTAAAAACAGTTGCTCCAAACTGAAGGAGTTTTTTTTTTTTTTTTTTATAACGAGGAAATCTCGCCCCGTGTGGCTTTGTGGGCTCAGGGATTGGTATTCGTGAACTCAAGATCAGGACTTGGCAGCTCCTACTTTCTGTATACCCGTATTGCCCTTACCCCACTTGACCGGAAAATCCCGAATTTACACACCTCGAGGATTGCATGTAAATTAGGTAAGCCCCCTCCTCAGAAATTGAACTCGGGACCTCCTACTTTTAATAAAGAGTTCTAACCGATCGACCCAACCGGAGTCCTCTCCAACTAAAGGAGTTGCGTGCAACTTTAACAATAAATTTGAACACATGTTTGCATGTGTCATGTGCGTTCTCAGAAATTGGATAACTTGTGTATGCACATACTGTTCTCTTAATATGTTTAAGAAATATTTGTCCTAGGTTAGATCTGTATGATGGAACGCCCATCCGACACTGTGATTAGCTAGTGCTCAATGCATCATGAAAAAAAAATTAAAATGTTCGAATTCGAGTCAACTCTTTTTTTTTTTTTGGACGATAAAGTTTAAACCTTCACTTATACAAAACAGGGTACATAGTTGAGGAAGATGTTGATCTTTGCCAAACAAGGGTGGCGCACGCATCCAAATGGAGCCCAGAATAGAAAACCCATGAACCATCAATCCTTCCACAGAAGAGAAAAATCCCTAACCCAAGTGCGGAGACGAGGAAGCTCGACTGTACGTCCTAGAGATGATGATGACACCGACGAAAGACGCCAACACTGGGTTTGAGGACTGGCCAGGGAGGGGGAAGTGAAAGGGTGCAACCAAAGGCGCAGCATATACTCGCAGCAGGAGAAGAATGTTGCTCTGAGCTGTCAGAAGACATGCCAGTAAGCGCCGATGGGGGAACAACAAGATCATAGGCAACCCACGACCACTGAAACTGTCGGGGGAGAGCTTGACATCGACGGACTACAAAGAAGCCCCAAATCACAGCTACGATCACCAACCAAAGGTTTGAGAGGGCAACGAATTGAAGGCGCTGCCGGGCCAAGGGGGCGGAGCAAAAATGACTTCCACATACGCCACCCACGAGCAAACTTGCACAATAAGACTAGAAACAGAGCGGTGAAGAAAATACCTAAGGTATTGAGCCGCTGTTGGAGGCCACCTCGCCAATGATGTCGGAAGACACCACCCGAGCAAAGGGGGAAATGGTGCTCTTACGGGTAGAAGATGAAAACTTGGAAACCCCACCAAAGGACCCCATAAGGGGTGGAGATCCTTCGACCATAGCCAGAGATGATGGCGGGGAGAGGGGGCTCCGCTTGGGGCAGAAAACCCCCTCCCCTCCGAACGAGATCGGCGACGGAGACTTAGAGCTACAAGACGAAGACAAGGTGAAATGAAGAAACTCCAGAGCTTCTCTCTCTAGGAGGCTAGCGAGAGAAGCATCTCGAAGCTTCGAATTCGAGTCGACTCGCCTTAGACTCAACTCACTTAGTTATATTTTGAGCACAGATTCAACTCAATGGAGTATGATAATCAAGCTAAATTCAATCCAAACTCATATGTAACTTAACAAGTTGCTTGGGTTATTGTCAATCATAGTTTAAATTCATCAAAAGAGAATAAATATTTGGTACTTACAGATCTAGTTAAACATATATGCATCCCCGTGCGAATAGCTCTTTAAAGGTCCTTTACTTTTAGTGCGTGATGTGGTCGATGTGGCCAATCACAATGATGAGGACGCATTTGGCCGACCTGAGGCTCCAATTGGCCAAGATTGAGGGTCCGACCGACTTGAGTTATCGACTAGTCAGGGTGGAGAGAAAGACTTGGGCACTGTTGTGAGATCGATTTGGCCTACTTGGGTTTCAGCTGGCCAAGGTGGAGAAGAAAGACTTGGGCACTGTTGTGCCTCCAGTTGAGGATGAAGGGCTGATCCTCTTATGTTCAAGATAGTTCGACTTAGATTTACCTTGTCCCTAGAGAGAGAGAGAGAGAGAGAGAGAGAGAGGTTGAAAGGGTGGACCAGACTATGTGTGCTAGTTATCCCTCCACCTATGCCCCATGGGTAGGGCTTCAACCGGGTCAGGTTCGGAACCGGAAACACAGATTCTGATCGGATAATCGAAACATAGTTCGATTTCAATTCTGATAAAATCAGAATGGTTAATTCTGATTCCGTTCTGATTCCCGATAACATTACCGAAACCGAATTTTGATAAGCTAAGGTGCTTACCATGGTTTTATCTTTTGATTTTATGAATAATTTATCAGAATAACCGATACTGATTCCGATTATTTTTCAATTCTGATTCCTATTCCGATAATTTATCAGAATATCCGATACCGATTCTGATAAGTTATCAGTATCAATTTTCAATTCTGAAATTGATAATTTTTATCAAAATCGAGTCGGAATATTAGAATATCGGGTTCCGTTTAGAACCCTACCCATGGGCCACTTTTGAAGACAATTAGAGGGTAAGGGAAAGCAAAGTCTCGATATAAGATTAACCTTGTCTTTTCCTCCTCTTTGTTTATCCCCCAAAGGGTAGGCCTAGGCCTAGCCCATTAAGATGATGACTTTGCCTAGAGACTTTTATTATGAGTCTCCCACTCCAAGCCTAGGACTCGAGTACTATGTCAGGGGTAAAGTTCTAGCTCGATATGCATCCTATTACTAGGCCAGCACAATGGACCGAGGCCCTCAGAGTATGTTCGACATGGCATTGCATGCTGAGGTAGCGAAAAATAGTTGGTTCGGTCGACCATAAGGATGAGGTGGTGAATACGGCAAACTTGAGGCTCTCGTTCGATGAGGTAGAGAGTTTGGCCAAGATGGAGGCTATACTCGAGATGGCTTGACCAACTCGGAGCTCTTATTGGGTAAGGTGAAGGGTCTAGATGATTTGAGGCTCCAGCTGACTGAGGTGGAGTTTGGCTGACTCAAAGCTCTTGCTGGCTATGATGAAGGTTTAGGCTAGCCTGAGGCTCCCACTAGCCGAGGTGGAGAGTTTGGCTGGAGATTTCGTTGGCCAAGGTGAAGGGTCTAGCTAACCTGAGGCTCTTTGTTGCTCAAAGTGAAGTCTGGCTGACCCGAAGCACTCACTAGCTGAGGTGGAGGTTGGCTAACCCGAAACATTTGTTGGCTGATGTGAAAGGTCTGGCTAACTTGGGGCTCAAGGTGGAGAGTCTAGCCAAGATGGCTTGGCTGACCCGAAGCTTTCACTAGTCAAGATGGATAGTTTGGCCTACTTGAAGCTCTCATTGGCTAAGGTGGAGGTTGGTTGAGATGGTTCGGACAACCCAAAGCTCTTGCTCGTCAAGGTGAAAAGTCCAACTAACCTAAGGCTCATGTTGGCCAAGGTGGAGAGTTTGACTAAGATGGAGGTCGGCCAAGATGGCTTGGCCGACCGTTCGATCGATTTGGTTGACCATAGTGATGAGGCCGAAATCTAGCTGACCTGAGACTTCAATTGACCAAGGTGGATGTTGGCTGAGATGAATATGTTTGGCTGATCTGAGACTTCAACTGGCCATGGTGGATAACCGATGATGATCTAACTCGAAAAGATAGTCAATCCTGAGAGGTGTTTTTGGGGCCGGCCATTTAACAATCAAGTTAGTATAACTCAACTATAACTTGTTTGACGAGAGAGAGAGAGAGAGAGAGAGAGAGGAGAGAGTGAGAGAGAGAGAGAGAGAGAGAGTTTGACCAAGCTGTCTGTGCCACTTGTCTCCCCTCCACCCCCACTCTTCTTACCTCTGTCCTCGGACCCTTTGAAAGTAATCGGAGGGTGAGGGAAAGCAAAGTATAAGATATGAGATTAACCTTTTTTTTTTTCCTCTTTACCTTCTCTCCAAAAAGGTGGGTCTAGACCAAACTCACTAAGGTGATAGGTTGGCCCAAAGATATCTATGTACAAAGTTAAATGCTACATGCATCCTTCACCCACGTTCATCACATTTCCAATTCATTCATGACCATCCCTTGAGCTTTCTACAATCATCATATATGAGAAATATCTCTTGGGAGCACAAAGATAACATTTTTCCATGGGAGGCAATGGACCTCTTACATCATCTCCAAATCTTAATCAGCAAGTCACAAAATGGGTTGGTCTTTGCATCTAATATGAAAAGAGATGACTTATTTACTCATAAAGATATATACTTTTTCTATTAAACAATAATTAAATTAGTAAATTTCTAATACATTAGAGACAACTAAGAATGGTCTAAGCCAATTCCACATTGATGGTCGAATAAATTCGCGCACACCAAGTTTAATGGCTCGACCCAGAACGCTTTGTGTATGCGTATGGGATGGAAAGCTAACCGTACCCACAGGAAAGGAAACTTGCTTTGCTTGTGTGGAAAAGAACCAAAACACTCTACACATGGGGTAATCAAACATATATCATGATTGGACTTGGCCTCCCAATGTCAAATCCACCATATTATATCTATGAGAAAAATTTTGTATACTTTTCAAAGTGTAAAAATATCATGTCATCTTGCACTTTCCCCTTCTATTGGTGGGAATCAATGTGCCACATGGATCTCTCTCTTCTTTTCACCAATAGGAGGAGAGAGAGTACAAGATGACATGATATTTTTACACTTTGAGAAGTGCACAAAGTCTTTCTCTATATCTATTTCTTCGTCTTCCACCTTTGAGTTTGAATATGAGGTACATCACTTTTCATCTTTTGATTTTTTTTTTTTTTGTTAAAACTTTATGACATATTTATTATTAAGATAGATCGGAGATATAATGATAATATTTTTAAAATTTTAAAGATAATTTAAAAAATTGAGGGTATCTTCACTCCATCCTCGATCTATTTTGATACCAAATATTTTTAAAACTCTAAAAGAAAAAGATAATGATATCTAATCCTCTTAATTATTTGTACCTTTTTCTATAAAATAGACAGCTATTCTCTATCCTAACCAGAATCTCTCATGTATTAAACCAAAAAGAAGAAAATTAGCTTTTATCCACAACTCTGCCCAATTGTCTCAAGTAGCAACAACTTGTTTGTTTATGCAGGTTTTGGGAACCATTTAGGTTCCTCACTATACCAAAAAAAGAAAAAAAACAACAACTAGTCTTCGGACCTTTGTAATAATAAAGCCAAATTTCTCTAATTTTTTTGTCATTTAAACTATTAAATTGTGACATTTTTTTAATCTGAATTGAATCGACTCGAATTAGTTGATTTATCAAATAAAGAGAAATACCTAATGTTAACAATTTTGGAAACCAATATAATCATTTTTACATAAATTTTTTTTTTGTAATAAAGATCCCCACCGGTGCGACTTGTATGTAGGTTCAAAGATTGATATTCAAAAACTCTAAAGTCAAATTTTGACCGACCATATTTTCTATATATTCGTATTGCTCTACCTCATTGATTTAAAAGTTTTTAGTGGAAATCAACACCGATCCATTCCTTTGACCGATTACTTTTTTTAGGTCCATTGACCAATTGAGTTTAACATCCGATCCATTTCCTCTTCTTACTTTTTTTAGGTTCAAAAGTCCTTCCACCGTCACTTAACTGACGGTGGAAGAAATGGACCGGTCACATCGGTTCGTTCACTATATCCTTCATCCCTTCACTTCTTTTCCGTAGGTTGAGAATTGCAGATGTCGCCTGCTCGCGCTGGATATCTTTAGATCTCCTGTCGAAGTGCAGATGTCGCCCGATGCCAAAGCCGCCCGAAGCCCCTCCTTCCGAAGCCCCTGCCGAAGTGGCGAAGCCGCCCTGCAGATCTCGCTCGCACCGAGCCGAAGCTCGCCCTCGCGCCCCTGCCGAAGTGGCGAAGTCGCCCTGTAGATCTCGCTCTTGCGCCCTTGCCGAAGTGGCGAAGCCGCCCTGTAGATCTCGCCCTCGCGCCCTGCCGAAGCTCGCCCTCGCGCCTTGCTGAAGTGGCGAAGCCGCTCTGCGAAGCCCTTGCCGCACCCCCTGCGAAGCTCGCCCTCGCGCCCTGCCGAAGCTAGCCCTCGCGCCCCTTCCGAAGCCCCTGCGAAGCCCCTGGTTTCTGCAAACGCAAAACCCTTTTTGGTCCCTGACAAACGGAGCCCTCACGGGAGATAGACAGAAGGGGCTAAAGATAATGAAATTGAGTAATTAGACTTAGAAATAACTTTTCTGGTCAGTAGACATAAAAATAATTGAGAGGTCAACAAATGGACCTAAAATAAAAAAAACCCAAGTTTTTACGACCTATATATTTTAAAAACTACATGTAAATTAGGAACACACCTTCTAAATATCAAACTCAAGACCTCCGAAACAAGAGATCTTATTAATCGACCTAACAAATATCTCAATCCTTTTTACGTAACAAAACTAAGAACTTTTTTTTTTAAGGAAATTTCGCCCCGTGTGGTTTTGTGGGCTCAGAGATTGGTGTTCGTGAACTCCAAAGTCAGAATTTGACAGCTCCTACTTTCCGTGTACTCGTATTGCCTTTACTCCACTTGATCGGAAAAACTCCGAATTTACACACCTCGAGGATTGCATGTAAATCAGGTAACCCCCCCCCCCCCAGGAATCGAACTCGGGACCTCTTACTTTTAAGCAAGAGTTTTAACCGATCGACCCAACGGAGTCCTCTAACAAAACTAAGAACTTAACATAGTAACAAAAATAATTGATCAAACGTACATATTATGTTTTTAATATTGAAGAAAAATACAACCCTGATCCACTGATCCATGAAAAGGAGAGCTGCCAAGTGCCAACAATTTTGGAAACCAAACCAATATTTTTTTTTGTGTGTGCGCGCGCACAACAAAAATACAAACTTTACATTTTTGACAAAAATAATAATTAGAGGAAGAATATTCCATGCATATTATATATATCTATATATATTTAATGTTTCAAGAAAAAAATATAACCCTAATCGTAGCAGCCCCTCAAACCCCCAACAAAACAACTTTGTCGGAAATTAAAAAAAGAAGAAGGGGAAGGAACGAGAAGACGACGTGATGTGTGTGTGTGTGTGTTCATGCTTCTTTCTCCTCTTCCCCACCAGCTTCCCCCAAATCGAAACCCTAGATCCCCCCTCTCTGCTGGCTCTTCACCCCGCCACTCTCATCTGACCTAAGATCGCGGCGCGCTTGCAGGGTCCCCCCTGTTGCATGTGTAGGTGAGGCCCAAGCATAGGGGAAAGGTCATGGTTTTGGCCCTTTTTCTTCGCGCTGTGGCAGGTGCCGCCCCTTAGAAGGGGCTTTCGATCCGGCTGTTCGTCCTGCGTCTCGCTCCGCCCGTTTCCCGGGAGCTCGTATGGCAGGTGGGTTCCTCGCGCTGGGGGGCATGTGGTGCTTGCTTTCCTCTTCTGGTGCCCTTTTGTGTGTAATTTCATCTCCGGTTCGTCTATGTTCGGATTTGCTAGCTTTTCAAGTCATCCTCTCTGGATCGGTGCCCCTGATTCTAAATTTTGGGCTTTGTACTCGAATCACAGGGTGATTTACGTGTTTTTGTGTTTTAACTTGCGGTAAATGAGCTTACTTGCTGTTGGATTTGTTCTTCTATTTTGAATACGTATGTGGTTTGGATGTTTGCAATACAACAAACGCTAGCTTCTATAGCTGTTACCTGACATGCTAGCCGCTATTGCCCACAAACAGCACCTTGCCACACTTCGGATGTGCCGACTGTTAACTGATTCTACCACTTATTCCGATCTTGCATATTTCTTTTTCTTTATATTGTACGAATATGTGAAAGTTTGGGAGAGATGGAAGGGTACTGTTGATAGTCTTCACTTGAAGTAGGTTTTCTGAAGTTTTTAACGTGGATCATGCTTATGCTTTTCAGTCTTTTTCATATTGACGCAGACTCCAAGAGAAGCAACTGAAAAGAAATTTTTGTCAAAGCTAGCGTAGAGGAAGCATCCTGTTAATAGATGATTCTTATTATTGTATGCATGGAGCGTGTGGAAATTAATTAAAAAAGATTTCCGAGAGATTTTGAGGTTAATAATTATGTCTGGTGAGTGGAAGAGCAGCGAAATGATATTGCTATATGAAAAAGAGAGACACGAGGTTTCTACAATTAATAAGTTCATTTAGATGATAGGTCATAGAACAAATCTGAAGAAAAGATTGATTATGATATTAAGGCAAATGGCAAGGATGTTCCTAACATTTTTTTTTTCTTTTATACTGGGAGAATCAACTACTAAAACATTTTTTCTTCTTAAGCAATTGATAGGATAATTCCCAAAAAATAAGAATCTCATGCTATTTGCCCGATCAGTAGTACTGTTTGAATATTTCTGTCCAAATTTCTCTCGGCACACTTGGGTAAGCAGTGTGAAAAGTTGTCTTTTTTGTCTGGACTTGTTGGATTTTGTATTCTACAGCTTCATGGTTTTGGTCTCTTTCTTTAAGTGTTATTTACATTCTCATGGAAGGGTGAAATCTTCTTCTTGCTCATTCTGTTTTTCCCTTGGGGTTACTTCACTGGCATATGCCTTTTGAGTACTTTGGAATTTCAGCAATAATTTTGATAATCTTTAAGTACTTCTCATTTCTTTTGCCATGTTATTTGTTCTTATAAGATCATGCTTCTTGCAGTCGTCAATTTCAAGATGTGCATTTGTTCAGATATTATCAACTGCATTGACTTGTCAGCATAGTAGAAAAGCAGAAGAAAATTGACTGATCAAGTGCCACATAGTTCTACCAAATATGATGGAGGATGAGAATGGGCTCGAACTGAGCCTTGGTCTCTCTTGTGGTGGGTCATCTGGTAAAGCTAAAGCAAAAGATGTTTGTTTGGATTCAAAATCTGGAGAAAGCAATAGGATAAATCATTGGGAGGGAACTTCAGTGTCACAGAAGCATTGGCTAAACCATTTCTTCCAATGAGCGGCGAGAAGCTCGACAACAATGGTCCACAACAAAGGAATGATCCTCTTAAACATCAGCAAGAAAACTTCTGGACAGATCTTGGGCAGCACTCCTCTGTGGCTTTAGATGCAGAAAGCCATAGGTTTCCAGAACTGTGGCCATCCAATAACAAAACAGCAGATGCTGATGTGGAGAAATCAGGCCTTAACAAACGTAAATTTTCATTTGCAGAGATAAATCTGCAGAAGAAGCAGGAAAAAGGAGTAGATCATGTTGGTGCCCATGGTAAGGGCCCTGCAGGTATAACATTTAGAAATCATGTTCCGCTTACAACTGAAGATGGTTCATCCGGTGAAAATGAGGATGTGGCAGAATCAGAAACCGAAGGCTCAAATTCATGGTTGGCATCACACCATGAAGAAAAGTCAAGGGGTTTTGGTATGTCCAAAGATAAGCAGTTCTCAGCTGAGCAAGATTCATTGGGCCCCCAAGCTATGAAACAATCTAATGTGCCAGGACATGAGTCATCTATGGACCGTGGAAAGCCATCTTATGGGATTCCTTTGTCACTCCAACCATTACCTGTTATGAGCGCATCTTACCAAGTTCCTTCTAAAGCTCCACCAGTTGTGACTGCACCAAATACTTCAGCATTCCCTTCTGGTGTTATGCAATTGATGCCCCTTGGAAATAATGAACAACCCACATTGCAGCCAATGAATTTGAGCAGCTTGCAACATGCTTTTGGTTATTCACCTGTCCAGCTTCCCACTCTGGAAAAGAATTCATCATGGATATTTGGTTCTCAGTCTCAGCATCTACCTCCCTATGGCAATAGGGGTGTTGGTGAGGGAGTAAAAAACCTAGAGCATGCCGAAAATGTTTTAAATATTTCTCAAGGTTAGCATCTTCTTGATCTTCTTTGATATCACTTTTTTGCATTTCTGTTTCTGTTAAACACACGTAGTTGTGGTACCTGCATCAAATGCAGATTGTTAAAATTCTTAGCACCCCTCTCCACAACTGTTTGAGATGGGAGAATTTCATTGCTTAATAATGAGGCACCCTGTTCTAGCATGAGATGAGTAAAAACAATAAAATTCTTAATCCCCCTCTCCACAACTGTTTGAGATGGGAAACTTTAATTGCGTCATAATGAAGCACCCTGTTCTAGCACGAGATGAGTAGAAACGTATTGTACAGAAGTGTGACATCATGCTACATGGTTGGCATACCCATGCTTTAGTTTGGTCAGATGAATTTATATATGACCATAATTTCTTTGTTTTGATATATCAGCATTGTCGGTGTTGGTTTAGGGTTACACTAAATTTCTCTGGCAAATTTATTGATATGACTGTAACTTTCTTGGCTGTGCTGTTGATAAATCTACAGTTCAAGGTCCCAATAATCCTCCACAAACTGTAGTGTATGATGGAAAGGTAGGAGAAGTAGGGAAAGGCAGCGGGAAACAGGTGGAGGAGACTGGGACTTCTTCACCTTCTCCAGCAGAAGATGAAGTCAAGGCTAACAAATCTACTTTCAGGCCCAAGGAAATGTTCAAACCGGCTGCGGTGGAAGGGTTTCCTCATGAAGGTTCTGCCATTAAGCCAGGTATAGCACCCGGCCTGAAGTTTGGAGGAAGTGGTTCTTATCCAGATCTTCCCTGGGTCTCTACCACCGGTCCGGGACCCAATGGCAAGACCATATCTGGTGTCACTTACAAGTACAGTCCAAACCAGGTCAAAATCGTGTGCGCTTGCCATGGATTTCACATGACCCCCGAAGAGTTCATCCAACATGCGAGCGGAGAGGCGACGGAAGCCAACGCAGCTTTGGCGGCAGCACTTCCTAGCAGCAGTGCAGCGGCCTCAGCTCCAAGCTAATAAACACCCCATCCTCCATGTTAAGCCTTCATAAGTTAACAACCTATGATGTTGTTGCTGTGTAATCTGTAGCAGTTGTCAGAATGCCTCTTTTCTGGTTTCATTTTTATCTTTAAAATTAATAAGGCAGTGCCTGTCCCGTTTGCATTCTTGAAGTGGTAGTATTTTATGTGAAGCAGAACATATGATGTATCACCATGGTTTTCTGATGCTTGTTTTGACAGGAGCAGTCACTTCATGATGGATGGCAGTGATGGACTTTTGAGGAAGGATTCTCACAGATGTTTAGTTGGCAGAAAAATGTGAAAAATGTGAAATATCCATAGGAGCTGGCAAAAGGTACCAAGTGATGCTAGAGGCCATCTTTATGTTTAACTTTCACCTCCTTTCATCCTCCTGGTGATGGTGTTTGGGTTGTAGGTGTCAAAATGCATACTCTGTTGGGCTAAGATGATCAGCTAATTAGATTGATTCCTTCTTATTTGAAAATTTCAAATCTTATCACTCCGAATTATAGATAGTTATTGCCCAAATGAGGAGCAGCTAGACTTAAAGAGGGGACTTGATGATCCTAGGAACTTCTGCAGGCCAATTGCTTTCCATGCTTCCTTTTGAAAGTTATGTTTCTTTCTCGTTTCTTTTTTGTACTTTTTGAATGTTAAGGGAGGGCCATCTTGGCACAGAAGCGTAGCTTCAGTGTTAACTCATGTCAAAATGCAATTTTATAGTAAAATTTGATAGATACACTTGGACCTTTCAATTATTGGATTATGTCATGTCATAATTGTGTGATTCTGTGGCATCTATTGCCGCCTTCACAACATCACTGTTGTCATTGCTGATTATATCTCATCACACTTGTCAGTAACATCATTCTGACACTATCTCTGTGAGTGTCTGTCGTCACCATTGATCATCACTCTGATGAGATTATTCTGATCTTATGTTTCTTATATTTATATAAATATATGTGGAAAGGATTTTTCGGATCCATCACAAAATATTTAAAATTTAAATTTATTTATCATGTTCTCATGTGTGTACCACATATTACAAATTCAAGTCCCGTTTAGTGCTACGTGAGTCACTATAACGAAAGATGAATCGATAATAGCGAAGCGCAGGCGTGCCAGTCGCTGAAGCGACAACATGTTCTGCCTCCGAGAGTCGAAGGATTTTGGGTCTATTTGCGCGCCGTTTGATTCGTCAAACGAAAGTGGAGATCGGGTCGGGACCAAGATCCCGTCGTTGTCTAAACGCAACGATGTTAATTATATCCCTCTAGGAGGGAAAATTTTGATTGATCGCCAGAATAAAGAGCCTTGTGGCCTTGAGCGGAAACATCCGATAAAAGTATGCGCGAAAATGTAAATTTAGTACGCCTAACACGAGATAATCAGAATATAACACTTGACGCATTTTTGTTGTTATTTCAGATTTATTAAAAGAGGTTGAATTGGTTTCAACGTATTTGGTGGTTTTTTTCTTTTAGTCTTTTGCATTTTTTTTTTTTGAACTTGCTTGGTCTTTTTATTGGATTATCTCTGTCTGTTGATTATTTAGTTGGTCTAATTTTGATTGTTTGACTTGATGTGGTGTTTTATTTGATTTCAAAGTCTCTTCATTTATTCTTTGGGTTATTTGAGTTTTATTCCAAATTAGAAGGTTAACTCAAAATTATTGATTTGACCCTTTTTTTAAGATATTTGATTTGTAAACTTGGATTTATATTTTTTTTGAAGCCATCTTATCATAAACATTTTTTTTAAAACTGATTTGAACTTGTAGCAATTTTATTTTAAATGGTTGATTTATTTAACTTGTAAATTGTTATTTGTCTCTTTTTTTTATTATTTATTTATTTATTTATATTATTTTGAGTTGATTAAATGAAAGAGGCAATGAGTGTATATGAATAGTGCAGATCGGTGGGGCTAGTGGATGGAGAGAGAGTGTGTAGTGATGTGTATGCATGAACAGTGCAGAACGGTGGGGTACTGTATATAGGGACCTGAACGGTGACTTTATTGAGATTGGAAATGAATAGGGAAAACAGAACGGTGGTTGCTCATGTGTGCAATATGCTGAACGGTGGCCATGGAAAGCTGAACGGTGGCCTGGTATATGTACAATATACTGAACGGTGGCCATAGAAATCTGAACGGTGGCCTGCCTATATGCATGTATGGCTAAACGGTGGGGAAGTGCTGCCTGCACCGATCAGGCTGAACGGTAGCTGCTGCTCATGTGGATCTGAACGGTGGGGAAGTGCTGCCTGCACCGATCAGGCTGAACGGTGGCTGCTTGTTCACTGGACCTGAACGGTGGCACATATATACATGAGTATGGTATGAACGGTGGGGGATATGCACCACCGATCAAGCTGAATATTGATGGACAATTGAAATTGTTTGTTTCTTTTGATATTTCTTTATTTTCATTTCTTTTGTCGTCATTTGTGACTATCATTATTATTATTGTTATTTGTTGTTATTGTTATTTTTCCTTGTTTATCTTTTGCATTTGATTTGTTAATCGATGACATACATTGCACCGGTAATCATTTATTTCTTTTACACTCACGAAGCACAAAATAAGTCGATATAATTACAACATGAGGAGTAAAACCCGATCACTCGGTATAATTTGTCATGATGGGAATCATCCTGCCCACCATATGTTGGGATGATCCTTTAGTGCAAACATCTACCAACCTAAGTTAATGCACAAGGATGATGTTCGCACATAGCCGGCAACACGATGTTTGCCAATAGCCGAATCACAACACAAGTGCTTGGTGACTATATAGGCACAAACCAATTCGGGAATCATCGCGGCGAAAATTCGGCAGCCCTCCCTTATTCTACATGTGGGGGGGGGGGGTGTGCATGACATTCGTCCACCACGATGGAGACGGTGCCAAAAAGAGTGTTGATGCCAAGGGCAACAACATTGCGGCACATGGTACTGGTCTTCCGGACATATCCAGGAAAGGACCATTATGTACCAAGGCTGGAGGACGTGGTAATCCTGAATGGTGGTATTCATGTTAAAGGAATTCAGAACGGCGGCCTTCCACAGTGAAGGAGACCTGAATGATGACCTTCCACAGTGAAGGGAATCTGAACGGTGGCCCTTCCACAGTGAAGGAAACTGATCGGTGACCTTCCACAGTGAAGAAAGTCTGAACGGTGCTCCCCACATGGTACAGAAAACCTGAACGGTGGACTTTCTACAATGCGAAACTCTGAACGGTGGGCCTTCTACAGTGCAGAAACTCTGAACGGTGCTGGCTATCTCACAGTGAGACAGTCTGAACGGTGACTATCTCACAGTGAGACAGTCTGAACGGTGGGATCGCCCAGGCCACCGTTCAGAATTTAAATACGTAAATCAGAAGAAATTGAGACCAACATCTCAAAGAATGATTTCAGATTATGAAACGGAAATTAGGGAAAATTTGGCAGGGGGATACATGTTTATTAAGTAGCCGATACCATCATATAAGGAATGAAAGGGCCAGCGACAGTAATCACAAGTTGACATTGGTGGGCTGCTGTATGCACTTGAGCACTTGCCCGCTCAAATTTGACAGACTAGAGCTTCAGGAGAAAAAAAAAAAAAAAAATAACAAATCCCCATGACTAAGAACTTGAAATTGGCCCAGAAAGGGGATTTGAACATGTTATTTTGTGATCCTCCAAAGGTTGAAGTGAACACCAAACAAGGTTCAATTCAATGCATGGGAGGAATGTTTTCTGATCAGCGGTGACAAAGCAAAACAAAGAAGCAAATGAAAATCCAGAGAAAGGATGTCCGGTAAAAAAACAAAACAAAACAAATAAGGGAAATGGGAGTCCAAAACAGAGACACCATGCTCTCAATTAACAGTTCTCAGGTCTGTGCCTTTGAGCTTTTAGCAACATGGGATTTCTGAGCGTGATAAAGGAGGGAAAAGGAACAAAATACTAAGATAATGCAATAAAGTGGGATCAGATCATCAAATAGAGAAGTCATCTTTAGGATTCCCGTAAGAATACAAAGAAATTACATAAACGGGAGGTAAGAACAGAGAACAGAATCCATCACTCCTCCTCTCTTGCCCACTTCTATTCTCTCTTTCTTTGCTCTCACCACAGATTCCAAGACCGAAAGGAGGTCTGCAACCTCTCTCCCCTTCTTTGCTCTACTGCCGCCTCCTTCTACTGCGGGAAGAACCACCCAGAAGCCCCTCTCTCTGCTGGCCGCCTGCACGCCTTCTGCCCTGCTGCGCTGCTCTCTTTCCCTCCCCTGGGTCCCTCTTCTGCATGGGAAAAAGCATCTTTATAGCCCACCTTTTTGAGGGCTGAGGTGGCAGGGATTCTTCCTCACAATGACCTTTTTTAATGTGGGAATAAACCAGCTGCCATTGACAGCCACCGTAACCATGCGTTGCCATTTTGTGTTGGGCTGCTGGCCCATTATGTCCTAGTTATTGCAAAAATTGGGTGCAAACAAATGCCCCCACTGGGGACGGTGCGAGTGAGGATCGAACGGAGCGGGTCCGCAGGTGTACCCCTCATGGCCTTATTTAAACTCATCTTGTGTTTCGTCGTCGATCAGTCTCATTGTTGTCGATCTCTTGTTGCTCTGTTGTCTTGTAGCTTAGTAGTCTGTTATCTCATGGCGGCTGGCGATCTTCTGACATATGACCATGCCGGTGGTTTCATCATAATTGACATCATCATCTTGAGATTGACAGTCAATAAGAACTATTGTGACAACATCTTATGAAGTTTGTGAGTTCACTAGATTAACAGCCACTGAATTGGTGAGGAGTGCTGGACTGGGGTTTTTCCAACAAGTGAAAGTGTTGAGTCGGTGGCAATCCTGAGCTGGTGGAAGCACTGAACTGACAAACTTCTTGATTTAGTGGAAGCCCTGAACCGACAGCTTCTTCAAATTGTTGAGATTTTGGCCCGGTGGGACGTCTTGAAGACATGATTTTGAATCAGCAGTCTCCTTGAATTGGCGAGAGCCCTAAATCAGTGGCCTCTTTCATGTGAGCTAGTGGTCTTCATGGGTAAGCTACCCATTGTGTTATGTCGGCCTGTTGAATGAGTTGATGGGGCATGCTCGCTTGCTTGATGAGCTGGTAGCTCCTTCTAGACTTAGTAACTGACCATACTGCTTCCTTTCTTCTGAGTTGTCTTGTCGATCGCTTGCCTTGAAAATGCAATGATCTGATCCTGAAATAGTGCTGAAGCTTTAACACGAGGGTATAGACCACTTCCACGCCGTTGTCACTGACTATGGTGACCAAAGCGTCGCCTTGGGGGTCATGTAGCCCTTCTCATTGCTGCTTCGCTTGCAGTTGGATTAATGAGCCCTTGCCTTCTTTTCTGACTTTTGTTTTCCATTGGTGTTGACCGACTTAGTCATTCATCGGCACCCACTTCATTGGGTGTCAACAGATTCAGCCAGAGTGTATCATGTGTCGACCCTTGCAATTGAGTCACTTGTTGCCACCATCATGTACTGACACCTGCTTCTCTGGGTGTCGATCAACTTTGGCTGGTATGACGACAGCCCCGACTGGCATGACAACAAGCTTCAATTGGCATGACGACAAGCTTCAACTGGCCCGAAGACAACTTTTGATTGTCATTGAGAAAAACTTCGGCTGGCCAGAAGATAGGCTTTCAATTGACATGAAGATAAGCTTCAACTGGCATGAAGGCGAGCTTCGGCTAGCACTGACATGAAGACGAGCTTCAGCTGGCACTGCCATGGAGACGAGCTTTGATTGTCATGAAGATAAACTTCGACTGGTATGAAGATGAGCTTCAACTCGCACTGGCATGAAGATAAGCTTTGACTATGCATGAAATAAGCTTCAGCTGGCACTGGCATGAAGACGAGCTTGATTGTCGAGTACCACTTCTGTCAGGATTTCCTTCTTAGAGACTTGAAACCTGCTTGTCTTTGGCATCTCTTTGGATCTTTTTTTTTTTTCACATTATCGAATTGAGCGCCCTTTCGGGTTTTCACCCCATCCGACCCCCTCTTGCTTTTGCCTACGCGCCCTTTCGGGTTTTCACGTAAGGGTACCCAATTTTGCCCACGGCGCCCTTTCGAGCTTTCGCCATGACCGGGTTCTAACTCTTTTTACCCTTGCTAGGGGAAACCTAGACAAGTCCAGTGAGGCACCTCTATTTTAAGCCTCTTTTTTTTTATTTTTGTTTTTACATAATATACTACAAAGAGAGATTCATGAGTGGAATATAACTCGACCACCAATCATACCATGATGTTGGTAGATGGTGTGAGGTTATTTAGGGTCGATTGCAAAATGGTAACCTGGAAAACCTATGTACTAACTTCAACAAGGGTTCTAAAGGTAACATCTACTGGTTAGCCATGGCAGAAGTCAAGGCTAGGCTTTATTGGGAATTTTGAAAAGGCAGAGGTTATCTAAACCTAGGGTCCTACTTGGCGAGAGCAAGTGTATATAGGCGTGAGGCTTAGATGGCAAGAGACAGCTTGTCTAAGTTTTGATGTTTCATTTTGACCAGAGAGTGTATAGCTGGATTCAGAGAATGTATAGCAAAAGTGGGATTTCTTGAAAGAGCAGGGATGGAACTCCCCCTTCTGCCATTTTGACAATTTGACTTCATTCATTTTCATTTTTTTTAATCACATTACTGCCCCAAGCGCCCTTTCGGGTTTTCACCGGAGTCAGCCCCTTCTTGCTTTTGCCTACGCGCCCTTTGGGTTTTCACGTAGCAGGGTTCCCAATTTTGCCACGACGCCCTTTTGGGTTTTCATCGTGGCCAGGTTTTCTTGTCTTTTTACCCTACTCGGCAGTGAAACCAGAGTAGGTCCGACGGGCATCTCTATTTTGAACCCTTATTCATCAATATATATATATTTTTTATACAGAAAATGTCACAGGACATGCACTGTGAGCATACATTCGATAGTGTACCCTCAGAGTTCTTGAACATGAAAGATAGAGGGTATATGTCTTCAAGGTAATGTCGAATTTAGCTTCATGAGTTGTTGAATCCTCCTGACGTGAAGCATAATGACGCCATCTCGAACCATCGACCAATGTGAAGGTGGCTCCAGCAGATTGAGTTGGGGGATCTTGGGCATGGAATGTCAAAGCCCAGTGTTAAATCCCCCGGACCGCAAAAAAAAGGGGTGTGATAATATACGGCTCCTGCAAAATAATCTGGCTATATAAACATCGAACATGGTAACCTGATTTTAACTCTTAAATCTTCGGAGATCTCACGTGGCAATTGTCCCACGGGCTGAGATCGAACTACAATGCTTGTCTTGTAGTTGCAGCTCCTCGGAGCTGGATGTTTATTCCCTTGGAGACCTCAGATGCGGTATTGATACCACAAATTGAGGATGGACTACGGTATTTGTCCATAGTTGCTGCTCCTCGAGAATGATTTGTCTTGTACCCCTGGGACCCAGATGTGAGAGATATTCCACAACTGAGAATGGACTACGGTGTTGAACCACTCCTATATTTTACCCTTTTATTTTGGTGATAATAAAATTTATGTTTAATTAATTATTATTAAAATATTTAATATTATGTTTTTCTTAATAATATATAATTTACATGATTAATTGAATATTAAATGTATTTATTAGCATGATTTTTTTCTAATAATAAATTAAATATCATGATTTTCTAATAAATATAATTTTATGACATTATTACCGTAATGATTTGCACTAAACACATAAATCGATGTCCATTCAATATATATCGATTTCAGTTCAAAGTGCCACATCGATTTGCTCTCAAAGGATTCCTTTGTACTCACACAGACTCCTTTGTAACTCATAAGGATTCCTTTGTACTCACACAGACTCCTTTGTAACTCATAAGGATTCCTTTGTACTCACACAGACTCCTTTGAAGCTCATAAGGATTCCTTTGTAACTCACACAGACTCCTTTGTAACTCATAAGGATTCCTTTGTACTCACACAGACTCCTTTGAAACTCATAAGGATTCCTTTGTACTCACACAGACTCCTTTGTAACTCATAAGGATTCACTCTCTTAAGGAATCGATCTCATAAGGATTCGCTCTCTTAAGGAATCGATCTTATAAGGATTCGCTCTCTAAGGAATCGATCTCATAAGGATTCCTTTGTAACTCTCACATGGATTCCTTTGTAACTCTCATAAGGATTCCTTTGTAACTCTCATAAGGATTCCTTTGTAACTCTCATAAGGATTCCTTTGTAACTCTCACATGGATTCCTTTGTAACTCTCATAAGGATTCCTTTGTAACTCTCATAAGGATTTGCTCTCACATCGATTCCTTTGTAAAATATGGATTTCACTTAAACATAGATTTATTTTATATTTCAAAATATTTTTTGGCATCTAGTGAAAAAGTCAAATATTCTTGATTTGCGTAATCCTTTATCTTTCTGACAGGAGATCTTTTTGCTTAACTTTCTAGATCTCTTCTCTCCTGCCAACAAAAGAGAGATTACTTACCACTTCTGGGTGGCAACAGGAAACATAGATGTATGAGCCTTTTTGACAGAAACACTCTTTTATCTAAACACTTTCTTCTATGCTTGCAGACCTCGTAGACCACAAATTATCAGAAGAAAGAGAAGATGAGCACGGCTAGAACTCCAACGGATTTATTCAAATTGCTCATATAAAAGATGAAGCAAGGCTGAAGAAGAAGCAAGGAGCTTTTCCTGAAGATCTTTTGAATGAGTGTACAACCAGTGAGGAACCTGAACTCCAAATACACTCAAAGAAAAAGAGAGAAAGAGCCTGAGCCCAGAAGAAGTGTTCAAGCATCTGAAGCACTGAAGCATTCAAGCTCCTTCTCCTCTCTTCTCTCTCTCTCTGTGTGCATCTTGTAATCTGGGGGAGAGAGTCTTTTGCTGAGAGTTCTTTTAGTTGGTTTTTTTTTGTTCCAACTCTCAGCTTTGTTCTTCTTTTTTTCTAAGAAAGATCCTTGTCCGGCTGTAGGACTGTATACAGTTGTTAACCTAGCTAGGGGTTAGTGTCTAGCAGAACCGCACTGGGGTTTGTACCAGGAGGTTGGCTTCTTTACCTGTAAGATAAGTGGGCTGCCTTCTTGCCCGGGAAAGAAGAAGACCAGCTGGGGTGCTGGGTGTTGTAGTGTCCATAAGGGGGACTGTACCCTTGGTTAGTGAAATCCCAAGAAGTTGCTTGGGGACTGGACGTAGGACTTCCATGTGGGAAGGGCCGAACCAGGATAAATCTCTTGTGTTATTTGTGTGATTGTTTATTTGCTTCCGCACTGCTACTCTTTATCACACTAAACTAACCAAACCTTCAAGTGTTAATTTCTGTGTTTAAGTTTCTATTTCAGATTTCAGAAAAACCTATTCACCCCCCCCCCCTCTAGGTTAGCTTGCTGCCGTACCAAAAGGGCCAACATACGGCACTTATTCCGTTGTTGCTGCTCCATCGAGGTGGATTATTATATCCTTGGAGACCTCAGACGCAACATTAATCTTACGATCTGAGGCTGGACTACGGTATTTATCCCGTAGCTGCAGCTCCTTGAGGACGGATTCTTATATCTTTGGAGACCTCAGACGTGGTATTAATCCCATAAACTGAGGCTGGACTACGGTATTTATCCCGTAGTTGCAGCTCCATGAAGATGGATTCTTATATCCTTGGAGACCTCAGACGCGGTATTAATCCCACGAACTGAGGCTGGACTACGGTATTTATCCCATAGTTGCGCTCCTAGAAGATGGATTCTTATATCCTTGGAGACCTCAGATGTGGTATTAATCCCACGAATTGAGGCTGGACTACGGTATTTATCCCGTAGTTGCAGCTCCTAGAAGATGGATTCTTATACCCTTGGAGACCTCAGATGCGGTATTAATCCCACGAACTGAGGCTGGACTACGGTATTTTCCCCGTAGTTGCAGCTCCTGGTAGATTGATTAAGAGTTCGAGTACGAGAGCCCTAATACGTGGGCAGAGAGGCCCGACTTCTTAAATCAAATGTTCTTTTTTGTTTTGTGCATTTCTTTTGTCCTATTCATTTTCATCATTATTTTCCTTTTTTTTAAGGAAATTCATTTCATCCTATTTTCAGTCATTTTTTTTTCATTGATCATTTTTTGACTTTATTTCATTATTTTCTATTCATTTCATCTTTTTTATGTATGTCTTTTTAGAGACCTCAAATGTGGTAAGCATTCCACAAAAGGAGGCTGGATTACGACACTTATCCTGCAATGACTATTTATGGGAGGTCAATTTGATTTTATCTTTGGAGACCCCAGGTGTGGAACATTCCACAACTGAGAATGGACTGCGATATTTGTCTCGCAGTTGCTGCTCCTTTGAGATCAATTTGTCTTGTATCTCTGGAGACCTCAGATGTGGACGTTTCACAAACTGAGAATGGACTGCGATACTTGTCACGCAGTTGCTGCTCCTTTGAGATTGATTTATCTTGTATCTCTGGAGACCCCAGATGTGGGAGATATTCCACAAACTGAGAATGGACTACGACACTTGTTCCGCAGTTGCTGCTCCTTTGAGATTAATTTAATTTTGAATCCCTGGAGACCCCAGATGTGAGAAATGTTCCACAAACTGAGAATGGACTACGGTACTTATCCCGCAGTTGCTGCTCCTTTGAGATTGATTTGTTTTGGAATTCTTTTGCTTTAAATGTCATTTCTAGTAAGTTTTGAAAATGTTGGGCACAGAGGCCTGATTTGAAATCGTGAGGGCGTGGAAGCCCGATTTTGAAATTAGTGGACACAGAGGCCAAGTTTGAAAACATGAAGGCGCGGAAGCCTGATTTTGAAATTTGTGGACATAGAGGTCCAATTTGAAAACATGAAGGCATGAAACCTGATTTTGAAATTGTGGACACAGAGGCCCAGTTTGAAAATGTGGGGGCGAAGAAGCCTGATTTGAAATTGTGAGGACGTGAAAGCCCGATTTGAAATCATGAGGGCGTAGAAGCACGATTTTGAAAGATGTGGACACAAAGTCCCAGTTTGAAATCATGTGGGCGAAGAAGCCCAATTGAAATTGTGAGGACATGAAAGCCCGATTTGAAATCATGAGGGCGTAGAAGCCAGATTTTGAAAGATGTGGACAAAAAGTCCCAGTTTGAAATCATGTGGGTGAAGAAGCCCGATTTTGAAATTGTGAGGACGTGAAAGTCCGATTTGAAATCATGAGGGCGTAGAAGCCCAATTCTAAAATTGTGAGGACACGAATGTCCGATTTGAAATTATGAGGGTGTAAAGACCTCGATCTTTTTATTAACATGTGGGCGCTAAGGTCCATTTGAAAAATATGATTTAGAGTTTTGAAACATGAATTTTCAAATATGACTGACGCATTGTTACTTCGAAAACGTCGATTTTATAATTTGACCGGCAAATTGTCACTTTTTAAAATATGACTTTTGAAATATGATTGGCAAATTGCCACTTTTGAAATATGTCTTTTGAAACATGATTGGCAAATTGCCAGTTTTGAAATATGTCTTTTGAAACATGATTGACAAATTGCCAATTTTGAATATATCTTTTGAAAAATGATTGACAAATTGCCAATTTTGAAATATGTCATTTGAAATATGATTGACAATTGTCAATTTTGAATATGTCATTTGAAATATGATTGGAAAATTGCCATTTTTTTTGAAAATATGATTTTTTTTTTTTTGAAATCATGAGCGGCAAGCTTACTGATTTAAAGCATGACTTTTGAAAATATGATTGGCGAGACGCCGCTTTTGAAATATGAGTTCTTTTGAAATCATGAATGGCAAGCTTGCCAATTTTAAAATATGACTTTTGAAATATGTTGGCGTGACGCCACTTTTGAAATATGATTTTTTTTAAATCATGAATCACAAGCTTGCCAATTTTAAAATATGGGTTTTGAAAACATGATTGACAATTTGCCAGCTTTTTTTTTTAATACAAATGATGCCTGAATAAGGATAAATCCTTCGGCGGCTTTATTAGGGATCCGGAAAAAGAATATGCACTCAAAATCCGGCAAGAAAACCCGAGTATGAATATAGACATAAGCGGTGAAAGCCCGGTGCGATATGATCATGCGGGCTCATATCATCGCCCTGCAGAAAATATACAATTCTGTTGAGGTATTATTTGTCTCAGAACCATAGTCCGGCTAGCGGTATGGTTGGCCTGTTTATTTTATTTTATTTTATTTTATTTTGCTGCTCGTCATCGACAATAATACCTCAGGTGGCTCTAAAAGAGCCGAATGAGACCGTCTCGATGATCAGGTCTCATGCTGGGAAGTCGGTGTGACTACCTCAGCAAGATGTTTTTTTTTTGCTTTTTTTTTATCATTTTTTTTGAATGAGTTTTACATGAATGGGCATTACTATATATTTGATCTGCATCTGCCCCCGAATAACTCACTTCTGGCGAGCTGGCCCTTGCTTATTTTCTTGTGATGTGCCGGAGATCTTGAAATTTCTCCGGGGTGCATGGATTTCCTCCGTGCATTGAGTATCTTGAGTTGCTTGTGCTTTCCTGGCTCGACCTTATAGGTTGCGTCTGCCCCCATGTTGGCTGGCCCATCTGCCGTATGTTCTTCTTTTCTATTGCATTGGAGCCCCATGAGGGCGCGGCGGGTCCACCTTGCACTCGCCCACTTGCAACTCTCTCTTTTCTTATCAAGGCCTCAATTTTATCTTTGAGGACATAGCAGTCCTCTGTAACATGCCCCGGCAGCTGATGATATAAGCAAAACTGAGGATCATCTTTCTTCTTGATGTCCTCTGCCTTTCTAGGCTCAGGTGGGACGATTTTGTTGTGTCGACAGGCCCATTCGAAGAGAATCTGTGTCTTTTCTCTTGGGAAAGAGTAGGGCTTTTGCATCTTCTCTTGCAACGAGCACTTTTCTACTTCGCTTCATCGGCCTGGCAGAAGAGGAGTCAGCTCTCCACTCTTTTGTTGTGTAAAGGCTTTGAGGTTCACAATATGAACATCTGTAGATGTTGCCTTTTTCCCAAGCAGTCTGTTTTCCTGACTTGACACATTAGCAGGGGGATACCTGGAATGGAATTGTTCAATTTCGGCCACAACTTTGTTTAGCCGGTCGAAGGACTTGATCTCAACGCCGATCATCCTTTCTAGGATATGTCTGCTCAAGTTTTGCTTGCAGATTTGAACGACATCCTCTGGATGTAGTGGTCGTCTGCATCTCATGCTGAGATCTCTCCACCTTTTGATATAATCTACAGCTGACTGCATCATTTTTGCCTGTTGCATATAACTCGACCAGTGTGATTTCTCTCTCAGCAATAGAATCTTTCTATAAACTTCCTTTGCATATCTGGCCAGTTCATAATGGACCCGACTGTAAATTGAATACCATTCGAAAGCCAGTCCAGTCAGGGAAGACCCAAAGAATTTGAGCAAATATGACTCATCAGTAGCCAACTCCCCCATGATGTTAACATAGCATGCAACATGCTCTTTAGGCGATCCTTGCCCGTTAAATTTTTCGAACTTTGGTGGCTTGCTGATGCCAGAAGGAAGTCTTTTCGTAGCATGATGCACAGGATACGGAACCTGGTAGATGTCAAATGGGGTTTGATTAGCATTCCCCCCTTCTGCTAGTTTCGCTTCTATCATTTGTTCCAACATCTGTCTATTCATAATCGGTGTTTGGACCATGTCTGGATGAGGAGAGTCGGCTGCATCTGAGCCATGGTGGCAGACCCTTGGTGTGCTGCTTGGCGGGCTATGGGCTGCCCTGGAGCTATTTGACATGGGATGCCCCCAGCAGTGCCTGATGTTGACTGGAGCCTTGTTGGATGCAATAGAGTGTTGGGGAAGTTGGTGTCAACTTGCGATGTTTCCACCATGCCCCCTGCTTCTCTTGGTGCAAAAGCATGGGCATCTCTTTCTTCAATTTGCTTCTTCAGCATTTCATTTCCTGTTGGTATCTTCGTATCAATGCTGCCACAGTAGGATCATATGCAGACATGGTAGGGATGTCATATATCTCAGTTGGAGCCCCTGCTGGAGTGGACAGTAGGTGACATGATTATGAACTTCTTATTATATCTGCAGCCCCTTCTTGGCCACTGAGACTATCAGGGCTTTGCTCTTAGCTTCTTCCCTCCTGACAAGAGGATCTGACCCTTCATTGAGCCTTGACAATTCATCCTGCTCAATATCTAGTGCCCCATGTCGACCGAGCACACCAGTCATACAACATGTGTATATCTGTAGAGTTTTGCTCGCTCTTTTTTGCCTTTCTTGTAGATGTTTGTAGTTTCTTGGCCTTGCCTTGACATGTACCATCTATTTGCATTGGCTCTGGCATTATAGGAGATTCATCCCCCTGTCCTTGTGCTTCATGAGCTTGCTCACTTGAGTTGGTTGCCACTTCAGACATCAAGGGCTTGACAAATAGTGAAGAGACATTTTTGGCCATAGGGGTAGGCAGGCTGAAGAAGAGATATGTGCTTCTTTGACTTCCAACTTGGGAATTATGTGTCTATTGAAGGGTGAAGGATGCCCCCATAATGACACTCCCTTTACAATTCGCCCTCTAGTTGAGGCTCTTGTTGGGATTTAGATTGCATCTCCTCAAATAGTTGTTGGTGGAGAGAATCATATTCACAGTCTTCTGTTGAGCTGCGGTTTCATGCGGACGTGGTGGATACACCCTGTACTCGCCCATTTGTAGCTCTCCCTTCTTGATCAGGATTCCATGATATCCTTGAATACATAGCAGTCTTCTATGGTGTGCCCCAAGACTTGATGGTATGAGCAGAATAAAGGATCATCCTTCTTTCCAGCTTGCTCAGTCTTTTAGGCACCGGCAGTGTAATTTTGTTGTATTCAGTTGCCCATTCAAATAGTACCCTTGTCTTTTCCTGGGGAATGAATATGGTTTTCTAACTTTATCTTGGAAAGGAATAGTACGCCTCGAGCTTTTGGTCATGGTACTAGAGGATCCAGTCATAGATTTGTTTGCATTTCTCAATAGCTCGAAGGCCTTAAGATCTTCAGTGTGTACCTCCTTTCTGGCAGGCCTCTTATCAACCTGATTTCTCCTTTGTCCCACAGATGAGCTACTGGGATATCTTGTCAGAAATGCCTCAATTTCTGCCACAATTTGCTTGTCCTGTCACCTTCAGACTTCCCCTGTTTGTCAAGCCAATCTGCCATAGATGCTGCCAAGAGATTTGAACGTGAATGTCTGCTCGATAAGGATGTACGAGGCGTCATCTGACAGGTGCATCTAGAGTCAAACGCCCCATTGCATCGACATAGTGCATATCATGACATATGGGGTATGGAGCTTGGTGAGTATTAAGTGTGGTAGCAGTACTATCATGCGTTCCTGTTAACTTCATCAAGCTGCTCATCATGCTGGATCTGTTAAACTCAAGCGATTGGGGGCTGACTGTAGTGTTAACCCTTCAGCTTGTGGAAGCCTTTGCTCTATTGATTGTTTTGGGGCCTTTTGACATGGATCCAAGGGTGAAATGCCCCCAGTGTGGCTTGACATCAGTTGTGTCATTGTTGATAGAATTTGGGGCGAGCTGATGCTGTCTTGCAATGCTTTGACTGTGCTCCCTTTGCCTTTTAATGCCATGATATATCATCTCTTTCTTGAATCTGCTTTCTCAACATCTCAATTTCCAGCTGACATTTTTGTAACAAGACTATCACAGCAGGATCATGTACAAACATGGTAGGGATGTTGGTTGTTGACCTAACCGACGTCTCTTTCAAGGAAGTAGGTGACGACTTGCTATCTTCCTCAAATATCATTGTTGCCCCAGTTGCTTTTCTGACTATTGGAGTCTTTGGATCTTTACTTATGATCTTTCCTTTTCTTGTGAGAGAGTCTGACCTTTGAGTAAACTCTTGCAGTTCCTCTTCTTCCTGAGAGAAGGCCCCATAGTGGCTAGACATGCCAGACATGTAGCATGCAAGAATGTGTGAGGTGTTACTTTTCCGCTCTACCCTCCTTGTCGACTTAGAGGAAAATTTGAGCTTTTGAAGGATGGAGAGTCTAGAGTTGCCTTCCTCTCGAGCCAGTGGCTGAGAGTAATGCTTCTTCACTCTTTCTTCTTGTTTCCTTCCATAAATTATTTTTGCTCTTCCTTTCTTTTGCCTTTTATCATTTTCCTTTTCATCTTCATCTTCACAATATGATAGACCATCTTGGGCTGCTCCCATAGGTTGTAGCGAGCATTGATGTCCCAAGAAAGTTCTTGTTGGATCATAGACATAGCTGGACACGATCCGATCAACTCCATTGGATGCTTGGATAAATGGAGGGACAAATATTGGACCCCTCCTCTGCAGCTGGGGCATGTGAGCTAGACGCTCCAAATTAGCTGCCTTGTTGTGGTATGCAGTATAGCAGAAAATAGTCCCTTGCCGTGCATAAGATTTGAACACTGGCACGGGAGGTACTAGAGCTGACTGATTGACATCCATTTTGCCTTTCACATTTGTTTCATTGTCTCTGTCATGTTGTCGCTTCACTAGTTGAAGGGTTTGGGTCTTCTTAGGTACCCAAACTTGCTTGAATTTAATTGGCTTTGGGGCCAATTTGCTTGTGAAGGTGTTGTACATTTCTCTCTTTCCTTCTAATGCTTGGAAGGAGTTTCTTGTTGGGACAGTTGAAACCACGTGATCTGGTTCTATCAAACACGGCCGCTCTGCAGATGGATTCTGACCGCACCGACCAACAGGCTCTTCCCAGAGCTAGAGACACGTGCCTCGTTGGGAATAGTTGTTGTAGCCTTCCCAACACTAGCTTGATGCCTCCTGGGTCCCTTGGCCTTCCCAGCACTAGCTTGATGCCCCCTGGGTCCCTTGGTCTTCCCCAGCACTAGCTTGATGCCCCCCGGGTCCCTTGTCACTTCTTCCGTTTCCATGGTCTACATGATGGACTTGGCAGCTTACTGTCTTTGATTCCTCTTCAGCTATCCCACCAGCGTTGTTGTGCAGCACTTGGACGAAAGCCACCCCCAAGAAGTTGGGGAATTCAACCACCGGAGGAAAATCTCCAAAGCGGGTCGGCACAGCAAGATAGCCATACCGGCGTGGTCTCGAACAATTTGTGGTCTGAATCGTACTTCGGCCATATGTCTGTTAGTCACCTGCAAGTTAGTTCAAACCAGCAGTCAGTATGGAGTATGAAGGCCACGAGGTTTTCTATTCTAGCGAGAGATGAAGGGAAGTTTGGTCCCACCGGGCGTGCCACGCTGTGGAAATGGATTTTTCGGATCCATCACAAATATTTTAAAATTTAAATTTTATTTATCATGTTCTCATGTTGTACCGTATTTACAAATTCAAGTCCCGTTTAGTGCTAAGTGAGTCACTATAACGAAAGATGAATCGATAATAGCGAAGCGCAGGCGTGCCAGTCGCTGAAGCGACAACATGTTCTGCCTCCGAGAGTCGAAGGACTTTGGGTCTATTTGCGCGTCGTTTGCCTTCGTCAAACGAAAGTGGAGATCGGGTCGGGACCAAGATCCCGCCGTTGCCTAAATGCAACGACGTTAATTATATCCCTCTAGGAGGGAAAACCCTTGATTGATCGCCAGAATAAAGAGCCTTGTGGCCTTGAGCGGAAACATCCGATAAAAGATATGCGCGAAAATGTAAATTTAGTTACGCCTAACGCGAGATAACCAGAATATAACACTTGACGCATTTTTGTTGTTATTTCAGATTTATTAAAAGAGGTTGAATTGGTTTCAACGTTATTTGGGTTGGTTTATTTTCTTTTAGTCTTTTGCATTTTTTTTTTTTTGAACTTGCTTGGTCTTTTTATTGGATTATCTCTTTGTCTGTTGATTATTTAGTTTGGTCTAATTTTGATTGTTTGGCTTGATGTGGTGTTTTATTTGATTTCAAATGTCTCTTCATTTATTTCTTTGGGTTTATTTGAGTTTGTAATTTATTTGAGTTTTATTCCAAATTAGAAGGTTAACTCAAAATTATTTGATTTGACCCCTTTTTTTTTAAGATTATTTGATTTGTAAACTTTGGATTTATATTTTTTTTTGAAGCCATCTTATTCATAACATTTTTTTTTAAACTTGATTTGAACTTGTAGCAATTTTTATTTTAAATGGTTTGATTTATTTAACTTTTGTAATTGTTATTTGTCCCTTTTTTTATTATTTATTTATTTATTTATTTATTTGAGTTGATTAAATGAAAGAGGCAATGAGTGTATAGAATAGTGCAGATCGGTGGGGCTAGTGGATGGAGAGAGAGTGTGTAGTGATGTGTATGTATGAACAGTGCAGAACGGTGGGGTACTGTATATAGGGACCTGAACGGTGGCTTTATTGAGATTGGAAATGACAGGGAAAACAGAACGGTGGTTTGCTCATGTGTGCAATATGCTGAACGGTGGCCATGGAAAGCTGAACGGTGGCCTGGTTATATGTACAATATACTGAACGGTGGCCATAGAAATCTGAACGGTGGCCTGCCTATATGCATGTATGGCTAAATGGTGGGGAAGTGCTGCCTGCACCGATCAGGCTGAACGGTGGCTGCTGCTCATGTGGATCTGAACGGTGGGGAAGTGCTGCCTGCACCGATCAGCTGAACGGTGGCTGCTTGTTCACGGACCTGAACGTTGGCACATATATACATGAGTATGGTCTGAACGGTGGGGGATATGCACCACCCATCAAGCTGAATATTGATGGACAAATTGAAATTGTTTGTTTCTTTTGATATTTCCTTTATTTTCATTTCTTTTGTCGTCATTTGTGACTATCATTATTATTATTGTTATTTGTTATTATTGTTATTTTTCCTTGTTTATCTTTTGCATTTGATTTGTTAATCGGATGACATACATTGCACCGGTAATCATTTATTTCTTTTACACTCACGAAGCACAAAATAAGCCGATATAATTACAACATGACGGAGTAAACCCGGATCACTCGGTATATTTTGTCATGATGAGAATCATCCCTCCCCACCATATGTTGGGATGATCCTTTAGTGCAAACCCTACCAACCTAAGGTAATGCACACGGGATGATGTTCGCCACATAGCGGCAACACGATGTTGCCAATAGCACCGAATCACAACACAAGTTGCTTGTGACTATATAGGCACAAACCAATTCGGGAATCATCGCGGCGAAAATTCGGCAGCACCTCCCCTTATTCTACATGTGGGGGGGGGGTGTGCATGACATTCGTCCACCACGATGGAGACGGTGCCAAAAAGAGTGTTGATGCCAAGGGCAACAACATTGCGGCACATGGTACTGGTCTTCCGGACATATCCAGGAAAGGACCATTAGTACCAAGGCCGGAGGACGTGGTAATCCTGAACGGTGGTATTTCATGTTAAGGAATTCAGAACGGCGGCCTTCCACAGTGAAGGAGACCTGAATGATGACCTTCCACAGTGAAGGGAACCTGAACGGTGGCCCTTCCACAGTGAAGGAAACCTGATCGGTGGCCTTCCACAGTGAAGAAAGTCTGAACGGTGCTCCCCACATGGTACAGAAAACCTGAACGGTGGACTTTCTACAATGCAGAAACTCTGAACGGTGGGCCTTCTACAATGTAGAAACTCTGAACGGTGGCTATCTCATAGTGAGACAGTCTGAACGTGGCTATCAGAAGAAATTGAGACCAACATCTCAAAGAATGATTTCAGAATTATGAAACGGAAATTTAGGGAAAATTTGGCAGTGGGAGATTATATGTTTATTAAGTAGCCGATACCCATCATATAAGAAATGAAAGGGCCAGCGATAGTAATCACAAGTTGACATTGGTGGGCTGCTGTATGCACTTGAGCACTTGCCCGCTCAAATTTGACAGACTAGAGATTCAGGAGAAAAAAAAAAATAAAACATAACAAATCCCCATGACTAAGAACTTGAAATTGGCCCAGAAAGGGGATTTGAACACGTTATTTTGTGATCCTCCAAAGGTTGAAGTGAACACCAAACAAGGTTCAATTCAATGCATGGGAGGAATGTTTTCTGATCAGCGGTGACAAAGCAAACAAAGAAGCAAATGAAAATCCAGAGAAAGGATGTCCGGTAAAAAAAAAAAACAAAAAAACAATAAGGGAAATGGGAGTCCAAAATAGAGACACCATGCTCTCAATTAACGGTTCTCAGGTCTGTGCCTCTGAGCTTTTAGCAACATGGGATTTCTGAGCGTGATAAGGAGGGAAAAGGAACAAAATACTATATGCAATAAAGTGGGATCAGATCATCAAATAGAGAAGTCATCTTTAGGAATCTCCGTAGAACACAAAGAAATTACATAAACGGAGGTAAGAACAGAGACAGAATCCATCACTCCTCTCCTCTCTTGCCCACTTTCTATTCTCTCTTTTTCTTTACTCTCACCACAGATTCCAAGACCGAAAGGAGGTCTGCAACCTCTCTCCCCTTCTTTGCTCTGCTGCCGCCTTCCTTCTGCTGCGGGAAGAACCACCCAGAAGCCCCTCTCTCTGCTGGCCGCCTGCACGCCTTCTGCCCTGCTGCCGCTGCTCTCTTTCCCTCCCCTGGGTCCTCCTCTTCTGCATGGGAAAAAGCATCTTTATAGCCCACCTTTTTGAGGGCTGAGGTGGCAGGGATTCTTCCTCACAATGACCTTTTTTAATGTGGGAATTACACCAGCTGCCATTGACATGCCACCGTAACCATGCGTTGCCATTTTGCTGTTGGGCTGCTGGGCCATTTATGTCCTAGTTATTGCAAAATTGGGTGCAAACAATAATAAGACTGAACAAATCTCGTCAACTTTCTTTCTCTAATAACAACCATGGAGGATTTTGAAGGAGAGAGTTATTTCATTTTGAGAAAGATTTAATGTATATACTGGAGTGGATGGTTATTATCTATTCTATACACATACACATAATAGTAGAATCTGCTTTAGTTTAAGATGCTCACAACTCCTCCATATATGTTTAAAACGAGTAATAATTGCTCACGTAGAGAGTTTTGAAAAAGGCTTACACCCACGTGGGGTCTAAAGTCTATTACTTTAAATTTTAAATTTATATTTTAGAGTTTAAATTATTATAAAAATTTTAGGGAGAATTAACTATTGGTCTCTGACATGGACTTGACATTATTTTTTAGGTCTTTGCCAGTTTTTCTACACCTTTCGGCCCCTATTTTATGTAGGATTTATTTTTAAGTCCATGCTGTTAACCCCTGTTATCCAAAAATGTGTAACTGTTATCCCAAAACTGTGTAATTACGTAAGTATGTACTTACACAGTTATATGTGTAATTATGTAAGTATGTAATCTTGTAACTGTGTAAGTATGTAATTACATACTTATGCAGTTACACATGTACTTTATAAATACTTAATAATTTACAGAAATAAATATTTACTTACTTACTGGAAGAATTATTAGTCAATCCCTAATTTTGAGAGATTTGTTTTTAGATCTTTGAGTTACATAATTATAGAGAAGGGACTTACATAGTTTTAGAAGGGCTTACTTAGTTACCAGGGACTTACCTAGTTACAGAGTTGCATGTGTAATTACACACTTATGCAGGTAAGCTCTTCTGTACTGTAATTACCTAGTTACTAGAGACTTACCTAATTACAGAGTCCCTGAGTTACATACTATATAACTCTACACACTTATATGTAGTTACAGAGTTACACATGTAACTCTGTAACTACATACTTACGTAGTTACAAGAATTACATACTTACGCAGTTACATGAATTACACATGTAATTCTGTAACTAGGTAAGCCCTAGGTAACATTTGGTAACTAGGTAATCCCTAATAACTAGGTAAGGTCTTCTGAAACTATGTAAGTATGTAACTAGGTAAGCCCTAATTACATAGTTACAAACTTATAAAATCTCTGTGTAGTTACAGAGTTACATGTGTAACTGCATAAGTATGTAATTATATACTTACGTAGTTATAAGAATTACATACTTACGTAATTATACATGTAACTCTATAAATATATATTTACACAGTTACATATTTAACTGTGTAACTACTTCATACCTTGTTACATAGTTACAGGAAGAAATAATTACAAACTTAAGGCGTAAAAAATTATGTATTTATATACTTACAGAGTTACATGTATATGTGTAGTTAATTATGTATTTACATACTTACAGAGTTACATGTGTATGTGTAGTTACTGTTGAGTTATGATTGGCATGACATTCATGATGCTTAAATGTTTTTGATAATGACATAATTGATGTTGAGAAAATGTGATAAAATGACATGACACTATGAAGAAAATGTATAAGACATATGCTTCATGATATCTTATTTGAAGCTTCTTTTTTGTAAGAAATCAAGTGAAAATAGAAGTACACATCATGAAGCAATCTTAAGCAAAAAAGGCTCTGGAAAACACAAGAAACCATCAGCTGTCGACAGGCTTGGACCCATCTATCGACAACCTAGTCCATTGTTTAGAAATTTGGTTCTGGAAAACATAAGTGCTGCAGTATATGTCGACAACTGATGGGCAGCTGTCGACATGTGCTTGTTAAGTCACAACGTGTGACAAACATGTGATCTCTATTAGGGTGTCCTCATATATATAGATCTTTTGGACTCATTTTCGCTGCAAACAGCCTCCACATCAAAACCAAAACCTAAAGAACCAGGAGAAGATTTCTAGACCTTTGCTTCAAGCTTCAAGCCTCAACAACCAGAAGATCCTTCTAAGAAGACGAGGTTGAAGCAGTTTCGTCCTCAAGACTTCAAGCAGCAACGTCAGATCATCTACAACTTGGAGTCTTACGATCATAAGGATGGAGGATTTGAAGAGTTCACCCATCGATTTGCTCTCTCTACTCTGAACTCTTCCTATTCTTGATCTTTTCATTTCACGTGTGTGTTGTTGGTTTGAGCAGCCCTTGTGCTCATTCCATATGTGTGTGTGTTGATATGAGATCTTGCTTATCTCAGACCTTGTGTGTGTGTAGTGATTTGTGTTGAACTCGCTTTATAAGTAGTTTGGTGTGTGTGTGTGTGGACGGTGGACGTAGGATACACAAGTTGTGTAGTTCAAACCACCTTTAATTTCGTGTCCTATGGTTTGCATTGATCTAGCGTTAGATGTATGCTAGACATGATTACTTGTTCACACAACCTCCATACTGCTAATTCCCTAAACGTATTCTTCACACACATTTAAGTCTAAACTTGATCCATATCTTTATAGGCTTTTCTACAGTCTGTCTTAATCTCGAAAAGAAGGTATGTTTGCTATTAATTAGTAATAATCTATTCAACCCCCCCTTCTAGATTACTGTCATAGCTAATTCCGCACACTCAACAGTTACATAGTATGTACATGTGTAATTACACACTTACATGTAGTTACAGAGTTACACATGAAACTCTGTAGCTACATACTTACACAGTTACAGGAATTACACATGTAACTCTGTAACTAGGTAAGCCCTAAGTAACATTTGGTAACTAGGTAAGCCTTGATAACTAGGTAAATCCTTCTGAAACTATATGTAAGTATGTAACTAGGTAAACCCTAATTACAGAGTTAGAAACTTGTAAAATTCTATCTATGTAGTACAGAGTTACATATGCAACTGCATAAATATGTAATTACATACTTACACAGTTACATGATTTACATACTTACGCAATTATACATATAACTCTGTAAATATATACTTACGTAGTTACATATTTAACTGTGTAACTACTTCATACCTTATTACATAGTTACATGAAGAAATAATTACAAACTTAAGGCGTAAAAAACTATATATTTACATACTTACAGAGTTATATATGTATGTGTAGTTACATATATAGTATGTACATGTGTAATTACACACTTACATGTAGTTATAGAGTTACACATGTAACTCTGTAACTACATACTTATGCAGTTACAGGAATTACATATGTAACTCTGTAACTAGGTAAGCCCTAGGTAACCTTTGGTAACTAGGTAAGCCCTGATAACTAGGTAAATCCTTCTAAAATTATGTAAGTATGTAACTAGTTAAGTCCTAATTACAGAGTTACAAACTTATAAAATTTCTATATAGTTACATAGTTACATGTGTAACTGCATAAGTATGTAATTACATACTTACACAGTTACAGAATTTGCATAGTTACGCAGTTACACATGTAACTATGTAAGTACGTACTTACGTAGTTACACACTTTTAGGATAACGGTTACACATTTTTTGGGATAACGGGGGAGGATAACGAGGGTTAATAATAGGGACTTAAAAATAAGTCCTGCATAAAGCAGAGACCAGAAGGCGCGGAAAAACCTGACAGGGACCTGAAAATAATGTCAGGTCCCTGCTAGGGACCAATAATTAATTCTCTCAAAAATTTACTCAATATTTTTAAATCTTAAAAATAATATTTTAAAATCTAAAATTTATGTTTTGAAATTCAGTTGTTAGCAGCCTATTATTGCCGCCAATTACTTATCAGTCATTGCCTGTCAGTTGAGGATCATCGATCGCTATCGACCTCCCATTGATCATTGATTGCTAGTCATCAGTCGTCAATCGCCATATATCAAATGACAATTATTAGCCGCTATCGATCTCATGTAGATTATCAGTTGTCAATCATTAGTTGTCGATTGTCGTCGATGATCATCTTTCTATGTCGCCTACTACTCTCTCTTATCTGACAATCCGTATAATGCCTAAAAAAGTTTATTGTACTTTCACATTACATTTTAAGTGCAATGTAACTAGGCAATAGCCCATGTAACACCCCTCATATGAAGAGTGATAAAATAGCAATCCAATTGTTGGATGCCACATAAGCTTGTTGCCTAGTCACATTTCACTTAAAGTGCAATGTGAAAGTGCAATAAACCTTTCTCCTAACTTAATGTTAGGTAGACTATCATATTACTGTCCAAACACAACCAATATATTTGGATAAATACATTAAACTCTTTTAGAGAAAATTTCCCCCACTTTTATGGTCTTGAGGCCAGCAAACTAGCAATCGTGGACTCTGATGACGGCCTGCCGCCTCGGATTCCCACGTGTGGTGGTGGACCCGCAGGAAGGAGAACCGAGAAACAAACACACGCTTCCATGCGTGCCGAAAACGCCCGTGCGGGGAACGCGGGACGGTGTTCAGATCATCCCTCTCCCCGCGACCACCTTTTGTCGGGGCCTTTTTATCCTTTAGCAGACCGGTCGTTGTCCGGTAACAGCACCCCTTCCTAAAGCTCACCAACCAAACTGGGGCCCGGCCCGACCCGACCCATGCCGGTCCACCCGGCCAGGTGCGCGTGTGCCCACACTTTGGTCAGCGTCCCATCCCATTTGCCAAGTTGCTCCGAAAGAGTATTCAAAAGAGTAGTAAATATCTTTCTTTAACTTCTCTTAATCTACGTCAAATTAATTAACTAATGAGATTTGGAAAGAAAATTCTCAGAAAATTTTGAATAGAATGAGATTTTACAACTTTTGGGATTTTTTTATTATTCAAATCTCATCAATTTCACGTAGATGAATGAGTACTTGAGATCGGGTGTAGGAAAATTATACTCGTTGATAGGTTGTCTGCAGATAGAATAACTATACTTTATCCACTTTTGATAGATGTGGGGAAGCCAATCTATGATAACTTGTACATATGATAGCACTGACAAATTATTAGGGCCCTTTAATAACTTCAATCTTATCCACAAATAAATTATTTATGGATAAGGCTGTGCAAACGATTATAAATATAATTTGCGGAACTGATTCAAGTACTAGGACACTTGCACATATCATTATAATATGGTGTGTCCCTGGAAAATAAAAAAAAACTTCCTGAATCAGCAAGATATAAGTTGATGCACATTTCTTTTCTCTCTCTCGTTCTTATAACACATATTTCAATTTCATACCTCTTTCTATTTTTATATTTATGTGTTTTGGAAATTTTGTTGTATATATATTTGTGAAGGCCATTTTTTGACTCCTAAACCCACACACCCATCATGACCTATCAGGGTGGCGACTTTTTTAGCCACGCGTTCCCAGACATAGTAGAAGCTCTCGCGCAGGCCTCGACCGCCACACGTCCCCGGACATAACGGAGGTCTCCGAGCATGCTCCGCCCAACATGTGCCCCCAGGTACCTTGAAGACTCCTCTCTTCAATTGCCTCCGGGTAACCCCGAACAAAGCAGGACTACCGAGCGATAATTGCTATGTGGACCGCCCTCAAGCTTCATCGAACATCTCCCAAGGCGTCTGTTCGGCTTCTTCGGCTGGCGACTGTTCGTTCGCCCCACTTGACCTTCCAACAACCTTTAATTCCCCTCAAGATTGGGCGACTCATGTGCCCACGATCTGGGCAATTACCGCACAGACACCTTGAGGGACGCCTCCAACAAGCATTTCTTATTCCAAAACTCCCAACGTGCATCTCCAAGCGACTCTTGCCATTAGAAACGTTCCAACTCTCTTCAGGCTCCACGCCTATATAAGAGACCAACGCCTTCATGCAAAGGTACGTGTAATTCTATCCTCATAGTCGCCTATGCGCGAGAACACACACCAAGCAAAGCCCTTCTCTCTTATGCCTCTCTTTAGTCATCTCTGACTTAGGCATTAGAAAATTTTTCCCGATTCAGACAATCGGATCCCCCTGACGTTATCTTGTTCTGCAGGAGTTCCATCCACACTGGCTAAGGTTCCTTCCCCTTCTCCTCGGAGGTTTTGCTTGGTCCTTCACCATATAGGGAAACCACTCCACAATATTTATTTTCACTTTATCTTCCTTTCCTAAAGTCATATATTTTAGAAACTGTATATTTCTTTCTCACACGTAGAAACAAACATATACCTTGGGTCTTCTTACATCACATATCACATATCTTCCACTAATTAAGGACACCTAATTGTTCGGTTCACGCATGTATAGACAAATAAATAGCAACATTTTGCAAAGTGACGACAATGCATATATAGTTTTATATTACAAATTTTTACCAAATACTATCTAATATCAAAAGAACTGACCCCATGCACATGGATGGACCTGTAACTTATGAACCCACCAGCTGGGCCATATCAAAATACCACTTTGCCAGTTGATTACTAACATGGGTTCAAGTGAGTGTTTGACAAAAACTTTGACTGGAAGCACTTCTGGATTTTTAGATACTCTGGTCCAATTATTTTGGGAAGATGATGATAAGCATTGAAGTTATTTATAAAATTCTGAGAGTATTTTATATTTCCAACCAAAAGCTCTAATTTTATAGTCTTTTACTTTGGAGCAAAAACAGGTTGTTAGAATAAGTTTAAGTTTTAAATAAATATTTTAAAATAACTGTAAAAATCTCTGATGTATATATCTTTTATGCGAAATGTGAAAGCTAAAAGTGATTTTTGGTTAAAAGGTTTTGCCAAAACACACCCTTGTTCAAGGCTCTTCAAAACTCCCAAAATGACAGCTGGAGGGCCCAGGGGTTCTTCTCTTTGCAATCTGATCATAGCCTTCATAATGTGGAGATGTGGATGCCACCATCTATTTCTGTCCAATCTTCATAATGGTATAGGTATTCATACGAATATTTCAATGCGGATGTGGGATATTATCAAGTCAAGTGATATCAATAATCCTCATGGTTTTATTTCCATTTATTGCTCCATTCTTCTTATCTGGGAAATTTGAAGATCATATGTAAAATGAAATTTGAGCAGCCTGGGTATTCTCCTATCACCCTCAGACATAATATCCATGCAATGGTTACTATTGCCATTGACAAAATGGTCTTCAAAGAAGCAGTTACTTCTGAGCAAATGGAAGCTATTCATGACTTCGATTTTGTGGTTAAATCTTCTGTTAAACAGTGCAAAATGGTCTCTTGGAGCCCACCATTACATGGCTACCTTCTTAATGTTGATAGTGCTTCGAAAGGAAACCCGGGTCCCTGTGAGGGAGGGGGCGTTGTTAGAAATTCCGCTGGCAATATCGTTCTTGCTTTTTCCCATTTTTATGGAGATGGCAATAGTCTTCTTGCTGAAGTCCGAGCATTGGCGGATGGTGTGTGTCTGGCAAAGGAATTTGGCATTCTTTTGAATCAGATAAATTTGGATTCCATGATCCTAGTTACCTCCCTTCACATGGGGATTGCTCCTTCTTGGATGTGCTATAGATGATGGAGAGTTGTTTTTGATTTTGTGCAGCAGTTTGGTGTTCCGGTGAATCATGTCTTTAGAGAGGCAAATCAGGTCGCTGATGCCTTGGCCTCTTTTGCTTGCACTAGTCGTTGTAATGGGGTGTTTACATTCTCAACCCAGCTCCCCCGAACTTGTTTCCCTGCTCTCATTGGGGACCGCTTGGGTCTTGCAAATTTGAGATTTTCTTGATACATTGTTCTTCTCAGGAGTATGCCCCGTAGTTCTTGTAACACAATCATCATTATTATATAAAATTTTGTGTAGCAGGTATCGCCTGGGGGAAACTGTTCCGCAACGCGAGCAAGGCAGTCATTATAGCCCTCGTGGTATAGGCCAGTTATCTCCGACACGAGCTGTGTGGTCTTCTCGCGGTACACCTTGAACTACTCAATCTCGGTGGCGAGGGTCGACTTCACCATTTGAAGCACTTCCTTCTCGGCATTAAGGGCCTTGTTCGCAGAATCAAGCTGCACCCTGATCTCACTCTCGATCTTCTTCGCTTCCTCGGCATCCTTCTGACGAAGGGACTTCTCAGAAGCAACCACCGCCTCTACCTCGGCAACACGCTTGCTCAAAGATTTGGTCTTCACCTCGGCTCGATAACGAAGGCATCATAATTTGCCATTTGCGCCAAGACTGTGGCGTAAAACTCGCCGCCCAGCCTCCGCGGCGACTTCGCCAAGGTCTCCGCTTTCAGGTCGACGGGGAACGACGTTTGGCCCCAATTAACGGTCTGCTGCCGAAATTTCTTTTGAGCTTCCTCATTTGAATAGTCTGCTCTCATATTGATGTACATGTGTCTATTGTCCCTTTTGCAGGGTTTATGGCTAGCCGGCCCTCTTCATCTTCTCCTCAGGCTTCAGTAAGCGGCAAGGGGAAGAATGCTATTGTCCGAGCACCGTTGGTCTCTTGGGGGGACTTTCCAAATTTGGAGAAGCACCATGACAAAATTGCTATTTTGGCTGAGTCGTCCGATTCCGAAACAGATACCATGGACGTTAACAGATTTGTGTTGGATTCCAATCCTATTTTCTTCACTCGTGGCCAAGATTATCGAGCGGACCATCCCAAGGATCGTCATCTTATGGAATTCCTCCGATCTCATTCCCTGAATGGGAAGAGGGATATCTTCTTAATTCGCCAAGTGGAGAGGGCGGTGCTGTTAGAGCGGGACAGTTTGGTCGGCTGGGCCTCGAGGTCAGAGCCCATGTATCATCTCGGTGAGCCTCGACAGTGGGCTCCCATGCTGGGGATAGAAGACCTTACACCAGAGGGCGATAAGCTGACCCGTGCTCCCACCTTTACTCCTGCAAGGTGGGACAATTCTGGAGGTCGCGTGAACAGGGAACGCCCGACCTTTGGTCTACTCTTATGCCCGTTGAAGTGGGGATATCGAGACGAACCTTTTGTGCTGGACTGCTTGGCAGTCAGATTTAAGCACCAGCTAGCGGTAGGCTGGTTTGGGGATTTGAGGGCGACAGATGCTCAGAGTTTCCGCCGCTTTGCTGTTGAGGCTGCGGAATTCGTGTTGCAAGAGTATGCACCGATTCTTGTGACTGCAGGCGTATATCACAGTGTGTATGCGGCTAGATACAGATATCCTTTGTCTAAGGGTTTGTGCTGCGGCTTGACAGAAGTTTTCGTTCCTAAGTTCAACACCTTCTATACTGCTGAAGGTGAAACTTCTCTTGATCTATGGAGCCTGCATCAGCTTACGGGGCTACCCCTTGATGGAGAGCCTTATGAAGATGTGTGTCTGAGTGATCTATTGAAAGATGAGACCGATGGCGAAGGCCGGTATACTCTGGGGTACTCTTACAGGTATCTCATGAAAGTGTATAGACACCTGATCCTCTGCCAAGAGACGGAGACGGAGAAGAAGAATGTCAGGATTCACATGTGGTTAACCTACTTCTTCTCCACGGAGCCAAAATATGAAGATTTTCCAAGTGCCGGCCCAGTTGTCACATTGAGGAAGAGAAGTCGACAAAGATTGTTCTTCCTGAGTCCGTCTTTAAGGGACACCGGGCAGGACCGACCCTACTAATGCAGACCCCTATACCCATTGTGCAGCATACTTGGTCTACTGGTTGTGCTCCTTTGCGCTGCCGGTGAGCGATGCCACTATTATTCGCGCCGAGGTCATTTACCCTGCTTGTCAGATGGCGTGGGGCATAAAGCTGTCCCTGTGCCCGGCCGCCTTGTGCCTGATCTACCGGAGCCTTGGGAATTACACCGGCATCCAGTTCCCCGCCACCATCGTGTTATTGGTCCATGGCATTTCTTTAGCGCTTGGGCATGCAGTCTTTTTCCGGAGTTTGCTCCGCGGTCTCTTCAGTCTCCGCTGTTTTCCCCAGGATGTTGGAGTTTGCAAGCGCGGAGCCCCCTTCCACTTCTTCCCAGCTATTTAATATAAGGGGGAAGCTAACTGACATCCCCGTCGACTCACCGGGAACCATTCACTTTTGGAGTTTAGCGAGCCATTCTAGCCCCTTAGCCAGCCGATACAGAGAAAGCCGTGATGATTTAGTCGAGGAGTGTGCGCACCCTTTGAGCAACCAGAGGCTGGTGAAGTCACTGCTGGAACCTGAACTTCGAGACTGGGCGCTGTCTATTCGGCCCAGTGTGCTGACTTTGCAGAGGGACAACAATGTCTTTTTGGAGCCATACTATCCATTCCGGTTCGGGCGGAATTTTGGGTATGATCAACATATCCCGTGTTCTTCTGCTAAATTTCCCCTGCCGAACCGGGTTGTGACGGGAGCTCAAGCTATAGTTCAGGCTCGGACGTGGTGAGACTTCTACCACCGTCGTGACCCTTCTGTTTTCAGGGTCCCTGCACCCGGGCGCACTCCCCGCGTCACCTCTGGTTATGTCAAGTGGTGGAATGCCCGCACTGGCTTCTATAGGGCATGCAAGCTTGACTGTTGGGACAATGCCGAGCGAAAGATCTTGCGGCTGCAGCCCGAGCTCACCCTGGACATTGACAAGGACCATCTGTTACGGTTGATGTCACAGGATCAAAGGCCATGGACCGATATCTTGAAGCCAGGCTGGCTGCCAAGAAGAAGAAGCCTCCTCCTGAGCTGGTTGTACCCGCGGTCACGACGGATGATTTTCTAGCAACTCTTGAGCATCTCTGCAACATCAGCGTCGAGCGGTTGGCCCCAGCCCAGCCCTGGCCGTTGAGGAGAGCCGCCCAACTGCCCCCTTATCCAGCAGTGAAGTAGATACAAGTTTTCCTTGCCGGGCTTTCCTCTCTCAGCCGAGCGAAGTCCAACGTACTACCAGTTCACTTCTTGGCTTTTTGTTTTCCTCGGAGCGCACAACTTGACTATTGAGTCGGACCATGAGGTGATTCTGGATCGTAGCCTGCATGCTGCTTTTCATTATGCCGACGGATGGGGTATGGACCACCTCGGGCTGTACTACTTCCTTTCATCGATCGGCCATGGGGACCTAGCTTTGCTTGTAGATGACTGCCGAAAGATCAATGACGTATGTTGGTTGGTCAGTGAAGCAACTTCACGGGATAAGCAGAGCGCCTTCATGTATTGGCCTCTGTCTCGCTTTTACAAAGGCCCAGCTGGTAAGCTTCCCCCACTTCCTGGTCCTATCATCTTTTATTTTGTCACCTTTTGGCTCATGACTCTATCTCCTCAGATCGCTCTGCTCGAGATCGTAGGAAGCGGTACCATGATTTTCTGTTGAAGGTCAGCAAGCCTGCCGCCTTCGAGGAGAGGGCTGCCCACTCACCATCCCCTATTCAGAAGCCATCAACCAGGAAGTCGGCTATAACAATGGCTGTAGCTGAGGCAAAAAGGGCCTCGAAGAGGAAGAAAGGCATGCCTGACCAAACGCCTGCTCTTGTTAAGGCTCATGCTGTTCCTTCTTTTGAAGAATTTGCTGAGCAGCATGCAAGTATGGCATCTCTAAACGACCGCTGACTCGCTAACTTTCTATTTTACTGTTGATGCTTATTTGGCTCACTTGCTCCGTCCTTTTTTGGTAGACGGCATTCTAGTTCTAGGGACCCACCTTTCCTCTGAGCATGAGACCTCGAGGTTGCCGACGGTCTCGGGTGTTTCTGATGTACCCTTGTCCCCTCACGCCGAGGAAGCCCCTGCGGAAGCTATTGCGCCAGAGCCTGTAAAGGGGAAAACCTCCTACTTCGTCTGGTGAGCCTCTGAGCTTTTCTTGTCGAAACGAAGAACGAGCTTCTTGTTGCTTTTTAAAGCCTTTCTCATTTTTATACATCACGGATATGGTGTTGTATCTCCCCTTTTTTGCCAGCTGCTGTCATCCCTTCGACTGCCCTGGCTACGAGCAAGCGATCAATTGCGAAGGTCGGTAGAAAAGCCAAGAAGCTCTCCAGCTTCTACCGCCTGAGCACTCATGCCTCCGGAAGGTTGGCTCTGATGAAAATCCGTCAAAGTAACCAGACACTTCCACCTGACACGTCTTCAGCCCCGGTACCTGTCTCATCGGGAAGCTCTTCAAGTGCTGGAGATGTTAGTTCCAATTCTCCTTTAGGCACTGCTGCCAAGGGCCCGGACGAGGGATCATTTAAAGAGAAGATTTCCGCCCTAGAGGGTATTGAAGAGGACTCTGCCAGCAGCGCGGATGTTTCTTCTATAGCACACCGCGAGCCTGTTGCACTAGTTGCCTCGGAGATTGCTCCGGTGAGTGTCAACTTGTCGTACGACATTCGTGTGTGTCAATTTTATAATAATTTCGTCTCTTTTCTTTTATATAGGAGTTCAACCCAGATTGCCATGACTCTACCCCGAACCTTTCGCCAACAGTTGATGTTGGTCCTGAGCTTGCTTTGGCCATGGTGTTATATGTTCGACCTCTAGTGACGACCCCAGGCATAGCCGTTGGGCTCGAATTGCCATTGGATGACGCTTTTGATGTTTCTTCTGAAGTAGCAGACCCTCAGGCCTCTTTGGCTCCTCCCGACACTGCTGCAGCTGCTCCTACATTAGCCGTGACCGACGCTATTATCGTGGAGACTGACATCGCACCTCCAGCAACCAATATTGCTACTGAACTCGGATTGCCCTCCTGTTCCCGCGAAGTGGATGCAAGTCTGTGGGCGGCCATTGATGATCAAGTGGACTTCCAGGTGCCGCCCTCCGAATCATGTGCGAGTACTCCCTTTTCTGACTCCATGGTCAAGCGACAGTTGTCCGCGTTGCGCTCAACGGTCACCCAGGGCTCTTATCCGAGCTATGAGCAAATCAAGCCGATTGCAGAGAAGCTAACGGAAGTGTTGGTGCTTTTGGGGTGCCCATTAACCGAATGGGCAAAGAGGGTAACACTCTTGCTCAAATACGTCAAGCGGCAACAGTTCCTTTCGAATGAGTTACCTGATCAGTTAGCTGCCTTGAAGTTGCGACTCACCGATCATGAAGCGGTGTTGGGGCCCATTCAAGTTAGCATGGAACGCCGCCGGTCCGTCCTTGAGAAGCATGGCATGGAGTCACAGGATCTGCAGGTGAAAATTGCCAGGCTAAAGGCCGAGTTGGGTGCGGCGGAAGACGAATTGACTAAGCTGGAGCTCTCCCGGGGGCGAGTTGAAGAGCTCTCCTTCTAGATGAAGGAAAAGCTATTTCGGCAGAGGAAGCCATTAGGGAGATTGTATCTGAGAAGGCACGCTTGAAGGAGATGGCTTCATCCCCCTACTTGGGCATTCTTCCTTTGGAGGAGCTGTTTAGGGATCTGGAATAGATTTTCCTATGTCTCATCTTATCCCTTTTGCACATGTATTCTCGGGGTAGCACCTCGACAATATGTAACTCAACTTTGTCAATGAAAAACACTTCCCTTTTTTGTTCATCGATGTCTTATTTATGCGCTTTGTGGACGCATATTATTTATGTTATTCTAGATATATATACATATATATACTATTATATAATTCTCATTATCGGATTGAGCGCCCTTTCAGGTTTTCACTCAACCCGACCCTCTCTTGCTTTTGCCTACGCGCCCTTTCGGGTTTTCAGGTAGCGGGGTACCCGATTTTGCCCATGGTGCCTTCTGCGGGTTTCCACCATGGCTGGGCTTTTAGTCCTTTTTGACCCCGCTCGGAGGTGGTCCGAGTGAGTCCGACGAGGCATCTCTATTTTTAGCCCCTTCCCTTTTTTTAGTTGTCTATTGATAGGATCTTGAGGTGACAGGATCATTTGCTGTCCGTTAACCGTTAATATGACAGGGACTTTTGCTATCATGGTAACGGCCTTCTATTCCACCGTCGGGATGACAGCCTTCTATTGTGCTTTTCACTGTTAGTATGGCAGGGACTTTTGCTGTCACAAATAACGGCTTTTATTCCACCGTCAGAATGACGGCCTTCTATTGTGCTTTTCACCGTTAGTATGACAGAGACTTTTGCTGTCACACATAACGGCCTTCTATTCCACCGTCGGGGTGACGGCCTTCTATTCCACCGTCGAAGTGACGGCCTTCTATTCACCGTCAGAGTGACGGCCTTCTATTCCACCGTCGGAGTGACGGCCTTCTATTCCACCGTCGGAGTGACGGCCTTCTATTCCACCGTCAGAGTGACGGCCTTCTATTCCACCGTCGGAGTGACGGCCTTCTATTCTACCGTCAGAGTGACGGCCTTCTATTCCACCGTTGGAGTGACGGCCTTCTATTCTACCGTCGAGGTGACGGCTTCTATTCCACGTCGAGGTGACGACCTTCTATTCCACCTGACTTTTTATATCTGCCAGAATTGGATGTTTGTCTTCATCCTTTATTATTTTTTTTACTTTCTCATTATCGAGTTGGGCGCCCTTTCGGGTTTTCACCCATTCGACCCCCTCTTGCTTTTGCCCACGCGCCCTTTCGGGTTTTCACGTAGCGGGGTACCCGATTTTGCCCGTGGCGTCCTTTGCGGGTTTTCACCATGGCCGGTTTGGGTCCTTTTTACCCTTGTCCAATAGACAAGTCCGACGATGCATCTCTTTTTTAGCCTCCTTCTTTTTTTTTCTCTTTTCTTTTTTTAAGAGTGCGGGGACATTGGCGCAATGTGCCGACGTCCTGGCCGATGTCGGCTAGTTGAGCTTATTGACGCTTCTCCGTGTCGCAGTCGATTGCCAGTGCGGCCTCGTGTTGCGTTGGTGGGACTTCATTGCTTGAATGACGTCGATCTCTTGGGTTGGTTGCCAACATCAGATTTCATCGTGACTTAGGCATGTTTGGTAATGACATCGGCCACCTGGGCTTGTCGATGCTTGCTTCAGAGGTCTCTGCCCACAAAAGATGGTAAGAGTCAGGTTCATTAAATAATGGCTATTCATGCATGCTAAAGCATATAATTCCCATTTAAGTCTTTTGGTTTATTTATTTTTTGTTTGTTTGTTTATTTTTTTATGTGTGCTTAAAACACGAATGTCCTGTTTCTCTTTTTTTTTCCTTTTTTTTAGAAATCCTTTTTCTATGCGAGGAGAAGTACGGAAAACTCGAACATCCTCCACACAGCTCATAGATATGCGATATGCTAATTGAAACGGAAGACTCCTTTCATTGTCCTCCCCTCGAAAATCAGCGGAAATCACGAAAGTGTCATAAATTTGGTTGGGACATTCGTCGCCTCAGAGCCATGGTCCGGCTAGCGGTATGGCTGCCGCTTTTCTATTTTTGCCATGCATTGCATGCCATCCCTTTTTTTGCACTTTTTTTGGCTCTTCGTCATTGGTGACTAGTGTCCCGAAAGTTTAAGAGATTATTGTTTTGTCAGTTTTTTTTTGTTTTTTGTTTTCTTTTGTTCCCTTTTTTAGATGATGGGAGAATTGAGGGTAGAAACTCCCTGCTGTTGCGAATGCAACAGTTCTTTTGCAGCTAAGCTCTTCATTCATCGAACAAGTCGATCAGGTCTGCTTCTTGCTCGACCTCTTGTTGCTCATAATGTTGGGCATTGAAGTCCGGGCGACATGCGTGGTACAACTTCAAGTGTCTTCCATTAAGGGGTGAGAATTGTATTTCTCCCCGATGGTTGACCAGGACGTAGGCACCGCCTTCATAGACTCTTTGCACCACGTACGGCCCAGTCCAATTCACGTTCAACTTCCCTTTTGGGTTGCCAGCCATGACTTCCCTTTTCTTGACCATTACCAGGTCCCCTTTCTTAAATTCACGACCCTTGACAAGCTTGTCGAAGGCGCGTGCTATGCGGGCCTGGTATACTTGGATGTTCTGTTGAGCTCGGAGTCTTTTCCCTTCCAAATCAGAAAGTTCTTCGAGCCTTCTTTCAATATTGGTCTGATTCTCCGGGGCTAGCCCATGCTGAATGGCTACCCTGAGAGATGGCACTTCCAATTCTACCGGGACCACGGCTTCTGAACCGTACACCAGGGAGACAGGTGAGCAGTCTGTCGGCGTCTTGTATATGGTCCGGTAGGCCCATAAGGCTTCATACATCCGGTCCTCCCAATCTCTTTTATTGGCACTGACCGTCTTGGCTAGCAGGGTGCACAATGTCTTATTAAAGGCTTCCGCCAGGCCGTTGGCCTGCGGATTGTAGGGAGTGGAGGCCCTCCAGTCTATTCTGTATTTTGCGGCCATTTTAAACACCTTCTGATTTTTGAAGTGTGTTCCATTATCTGATATGATCCGGTCTGGATTCCCGAATTTGAAGATGATGTTCCACTGGATGAAGCGTGCCACCAACTCCCCTGTTACTTCTCTTAATGCCACGGCTTCGGCCCACCTTGAGAAATAATCGGTGATAGCCAGGATGTATTTACACCCTGATGAGGAAGGTGGCAAAGGGCCCACGACGTCTGTGCCCCATTGTGCAAACGGCCAACTTGGAATGGTCGGATGCAGATGTATGAGAGGTCTCCTTGGGATGACCGCATGCTCTTGACATTTGTGACACATTTTGGCGAAATTGCCACAGTCTTCAAACATAGTCGGCCAATAGTAGCCGAGCTTTTTGATCTCTATTTTCATCTTTGGCCCGGCCTGGTGGGCGCCAGCAGTTTCGGCGTGCACCTCTTTCATGACCCTCCAGGCCTCTTCAGGTGATAGGCATCGTAGCAAGATCTTTTTCTTGGAGTCAGCCATGACTCTGAACAGGACTCCGCCTCTTAATTCATATGAGTCTTTTGTTCTAACCAATTTGATCTTTTCTTCCCTTTGCTTTGGCAGTTGCTGGTGCTTGAACCATTGCAGCAAGGGTTCCCTCCAGTCTTCTGCATGATCTCTTCAGCCACTGCTACCACTTCGTGGCTGCTCTCTTCATTTTCAGGCTCATCTTCTATCATGCTGGGGACTTTTCGCCGATTCATAACAACAATTTCCAGCTTCTCATTCGGTGGCACCGCCAAAGAGCTGGCCAATTTTGCTAGAGCATCAGCCTGCGCATTTTTACTCCTGCCAATGTGCTCTATCTCTATTCGATAGAATTTTGACAGTAATCTCTTGACTTTTTGGTGGTATGGCAGTAACTCTGGCTTCTTGACATCAAACTCCCCTTGCACTTGTTTGACGATCAGCATCGAGTCACCGAACACTTGCAACACCTTGATATTCATGAAAAGGGCCACATGCAAGCCAATGATTAAGGCCTCATATTCAGCCTCATTGTTTGTGCATGGCTTGTTAATCGAGCAGGAGGTGTGTGTAACTTCCCCTTCAGGTGATTTCAGGACGATGCCTGCCCCTGCTCGGACTCTTGCGCTGCCATATGCAGTCGATTCTATTCTTGATGCCCCATCGAAATACAACTGCCAGGTGGCTGTTTGCAACTGGTTTTACTTCTAGTCTCATCTTCTGGTAGCTCTGTGATGAGCGGGGAATTTTCTGGGACAGATGAGCCGCGAAGAAATCAGCCACTGCTTGCCCCTTGATTGCCTTTTGAGGGATGTACTTGATGTCGAACTCCATCAGTATAACAGCCCACTTGCCTATTCTCTGATGACCAAACTGTCCCCATAATAAATATCTCCATTTATTTATATTTAATTTGATGATTAACAAAATAACACTAATGGATTACTTGAGCCTTAAGTACAGGAAATAAAAGAAAAATGAAAGTTCAAGACAATCTGGTAAGTCTCATCACTTCTATCCAAGTCTTGTATCGACTTCTTTGATAAGCAGAACGATTTCCTCTTTGACCGGAAAACTCAAAACAAATCGATATCGTAACGATTTCTTTAGAAACTCGCAACGACTCTCTAGCCGTAACGATTTCTTTAGACCTCGTAACGATTTCTTTAGAAACTCGCAACGACTCTCTAGCCGTAACGATTTCTTTAGACCTCGTAACGATTTCTTTAGAAACTCGCAACGACTCTCTAGCCGTAACGATTTCTTTAGACCTCGTAACGATTTCTTTAGAATTCACAACGACTCTATAGTCATAACGATTTCTTTAGACCTCGTAACGATTTCTTTAGAATTCGCAACGACTCTATAGTCATAACGATTTCTTTAGACTTCATAACGATTTCTTTGGAGTTCATAACGATTTCTTCACTGATCATAACGCCTTGCTTTGAATAACGATTTCGTGTAACGATTTCCTTTCAACTTGACAGTCATAACGATTTCGTGTAACGATTTCCTTACAACTCGATAGTCATAACGATTTCTTGTAACGATTTCTTCAGAACTCACAACGACCTGCTTGTTGTAACGACTTCATAAGTTATCACATCGTTTTCCTTACAGTTCATAATAACTTGCTATAATTCATAACGATTTCATAAGTCAGCAAGATTCTTTTTTCGAATTTCTTGATGCATCAGTAATAAGCTTTTTAATAGCGTTGAAAAGTCAAAGTCACATCTTGTCCGTTGACTGCTGTGCATTAAATGCTCTCCGATCGTATCTCCCATGCATGCAGACAATATCTTCCATTTCTATGCTACTCTGTCCACGTACTTTTTAGACAGAAAGGAGCTTTGCTATATACTGCAATATCTGTTCCATCTCAACTAACAATAGACAGCAGTCTTAGCTGTCTTCTATTTATTGATGATATGCTTACAGATATCTGACAAGACTCATCTGGACAACATTGGACACAAGATACAAAGTTCTATGACATCTCTTTGGCGTGTACACAAGGATAAAAGACTGACGATCAGAAACTTCCTCAGTGACCAGTCTAACATACACAAGGATAAGAGACAACGGACACTTCACGTTCGAATTTGAATCAGCAGTTTAAATAGAAGACTCAAGACGGAAAGAGGCAAAAAGGCAACAACGCTTGATTTGAGAGAAGAAAGAAATCCATCTCTCAGAATCCTTAGAATTTTGAAGAAGAGCGAAGCCTCCACTCCAAAAACCTTGTTCTAAGCTCTTAGCTCTCTGTGCTCAAAAGGAATCTTCTCATTTGTAAGAGCCTGTTTGGTCCTTGGAGAGAAAAACCTTGTTAAATCTCTTTCTCTCTCGGGGGCTTAGGAGCTTCAGTGTGTAGCTGGTCAAGCTAGAGTCTGAAGCCTGTTTTCACACCCTTTTTCTTATTAGGTTGTGTTCCCTTCTGAACGAAGGAAGACCTGGTGGTATCCAGGGTGGTTGTTGTTCCCTTCTGGACGAAGGAAGACCTGGTGGTATCCAGGGTGGTTGTTGTTCCCTTCAGGCTGAAGGAAGACCAGTTGAGGCTAGGTGTAAGGATCCTTAAGGGGGATTGTACCCTTGGTAGTAAAATCCTGAGGTATTGCTCAGGGACTGGACGTAGGTCTCCTATGGAGAGGAGTTCCGAACCAGGATAAAATCCTTGTGTCTTGTGGTTGTGTTTTGTGTGATTGTTGTCTTGTTTGCTCTAACTCTAACCTTGTTATTAAGTTGTGCAATCCTTTCAGTAAACAGGTTTTAATCAGAGATCGAAGTTTTAATAACCCATTCACCCCCCCCTCTGGGCTAGCTAGCTGGGCAACATTCTCCCCCTCAACGCCGTTGGGGAGGATGTGTTTGATGGGGTCGGCCTTAGAGATCAGCCTAACCTCATGCGACAGCATGTAGTGTCTCATTTTCTTGGCTGCAAACACCAAGGCTAGGCAAACTCTTTCAATTGGAGAATACCTTGCTTCTGCCCCTACTAACCTTCGACTGAGGTAGTAGAGAGCTTGTTTTTTTCCTTCCTCATTTTCCTGTGCCAGCATAGCCCCCAGAGAATTTCTGTAGTTGCTATGTATGGATGAGAGGGCGGCCTTTAATCGGAGCACCCAGCACTGGAGGAGTGTTCAAGTAGGTTTTCAATTGATCCAGAGCATTCTGACACTCCTGATTCCATTTAAAAGGGACACATTTTCCCATCAGCTTGTGAAAGGGTGACATCGCCCAGACAAATTTGAGACAAACCTACGAATGTAGGCTAGTCGTCCTTGTAGTGACCTGAGCTCAGTCAAATTCTTTGGTGGCGGTAATTCTTGAATAGCCTTGATCTCGATTGGGTCAATTTCTATTCCTCTGTACCGGACAATGAAGCCCAAGAATTTGCCACTGGATACCCCGAATGCACTTTTCATCGGGTTCATTTTTAGCTCATACCGCCTCAGCCTTTCAATACGACTCTGAGGTCAGCCAGGTGGTCTTCTCTCCTCTTGGTTTTGACTACTAGATCATCAATGTAGCACTCCACCTTCTTGTAAAGCAGCTCATCAAAGATCTTTGTCATTGCCATCTGGTAGGTTGCCCCCGCATTGCGGAGTCCGAAGGGCATTCTTTTGTAGTGAAAGATCCCTTTAGGAGATCTGAAAGCGGTGTGCACCCTGTCCTGTTCGGAGATCCATATTTGGTTGTAACCGGATGATCCATCCATGAATGACAAGGCTTCATGTTCGGTGGTTGCATCTATCATCACTTCGGTGATTGACACCGGAAAATCATCTTTTGGACAAGCCTTGTTCAGATCCCGGAAATCCCACAGATCCGGATCTGTCCATTCTTCTTTTTGACGGGGACGATGTTTGCTAACCAGGTGGTGTACTGGTTCTCTTCAACAATCCACATCTATTAACTTATCCACCTCAGCACAAACTTTGTTTATTAACTCCGGCCTTCTCCTGGGGGACTGCTTGACCGGTTCGATTTTCGGGTCAATTGCCAAGATGTGCTGTGCCACATCAGGGCTGAGTCCCGGCATCTCTTTGTAGGTCCAGGCAAACAGTCCTGGACTCTTTTAGCAGCAGAATATACCGCTGCTTCTCTTCTTCTGAGATGAGGGCACTTAAAAGGTTGGCCTGTAATCTTCTTTGGTACCAAGGTTCACCTCTACCAGCTCATCGACTGTGACTTGGCCACCGTCTTCAAACTCTTCTGGCCCGTTGGAGATCCACAAACCTTCCTCATCAGCTTCCACCTCTAGCACCTCTATGTACTCTCTTTGCTGGCCTGCAGTTGGCACATCCTTTTCAATCAATTCTGTCTGTTGGGCCTCTTGGCTCGGATTTGCTGAGATGACCATTGTCACCTCTTGCTCTCTCGTCCTTTCTGAGCATGTAGAGGCTAGCTGGGCAGCCTTGTCATCTCTGCTTTCTTCATCTGTTGGGAGCTCATGTGTGGCAGGATGCTCCACGGAGATACATATGGGAGGTACCATTGTCCCCTGGGGAGATTCATCACTTGTATCTGTAGCCGTGTCTCCTTCTTCAGGATAGTCATCATAAACTACTCTTGATGGGCTCTTTTCTCTTTGGTTGGCTATGCTGATCATGCCAACGGTGTAGCTTTCCCCCAGTGACAAGCCGAGCCCTGGGTGCTGTGTGATTTTCAACAAGTCTCTGTCCATATTTGGCGGGTACCACAGTTTTCTAAACATCTCCTTCGACTAAGATGTTGACGAAGAGGGATTTGTTGACTTTTGGCCAGTCTGGCGACCGTGCTGGACATGTCTGGGAACCCTATGATTGGCACCAAGGGATCTCCAGTCTCTTCAGGGATTTTGCAATCATCGTCCCTGCTTATTGGTTGCTCCTCAGCCACGTAGAAGACTGTAAAGCGGCCACCTGGGTGAGCTATCACCATGGTTTTCAGTGCTCTCACAGTCTGGCAATCTACTTCAGCGGCCGGCTTTGTAAGGCCTTCTGGGACCAGAATGAGTTCTAGTTTCTCTTCTTCTATTTGTCCAGTTGAATCATATCTGCTAACTTGGGCATCACATGATTGTACCTCTGCCTCTTCTGCTAGTGCGGGTTCTGCAACAGCGATCCCCGGCGGTGGTGGCGGAAACCACTCATCGTCAGCAGTGATTTCTTTTGCTTTGCCCTTTTGAGGGGCTTGACTCTCTGAGTGCTTCGGTGGAAACCACTCATAGGAGACGGTGCTCTCTTTCTCTTTACCCTTCTCGGGGAATTGACTTTTCGAGTGCTCTTGATACGATCAGCATCAAGGAGGTGACACTCATATACTTCAAACGGGTGCGCATCAGCAAAAACCCTTTGCTCTTGCCCTTCTTTTACGTATTTGATGCACTGATGCAAGGTTGATGGGATGACTCCATTTTGATGGAGCCAAGGCCGACCCAGCAGAGCCTTGTAAGACGTGCTTGCGTTGATCACATGAAATGGACCTTGTTCTAAGTCCCCCAGAATCAAGTCGAGCTCCACGACCCCTAGTGGTACTTCAAACTTCTGGTTAAAACCAGCTATTCTGACATCGTGCACGGAGGTGAGGTGCACATTGAAGTGATACTTCTGGTAGATCTTGTACGACAAAATGTTGACCGCTGCTCCGGGATCTACCAGAATTCTGTTCAGGGGCAGCCCATTCAATTGCCCCCTCATGTCTAATGGTCTATTATGAGTGGCCATGGGGAGAGCATGTCCTCCGGGGTGAATGTGATAGACGTAGCATTTGCAATGGCGGCCTCTACCTGTACCTCTGCCAGGCAGGTCTCATACTGCGATGGAGTTTGTAGGGCCGCGATCAACACCTTCCTAGTCTCCTCACTTAATGATAGGATCTCCCAAGCACTGAACCGGGTAGGGATCTTCTTTGCAGCTTGATGATTCGGTCTTCCGCCCCAATGTCATCTAGCTTCGACTTTCCTTTGTCCTTTCACATTCTTGGCTTGGGGCCTGCTGACTGGTCCATTTTTTCTCATCTTCGGGCTTCTTTTGTGCCATTAGGGGTTTGGCAATGCCTTTGCCTTCTCTTCTGCTGCCAGGACTCAGCGAAAGATGGACCGTGCCCCCGGTCTCTTGCTGACATAGAGCCCCGAGGCGGTGGAACTGCACCCCTCGAACCTCAGGCTCTGGTATCTCATAGGAGGTTTCACCCGGCGGCCCCATATCCTGCCAGTCCCGCACGCGCACAGCCCGAGGAGGCTATAACCTTCTCGGACGAGATCTTGTAGGGGTTACGACTCCGCACACTGATGCGCTGGTCGTTTCGGCCACCATCAACCACTGTAACGTGCGCCGAATTCTGGTAGATAATGGAAGCGCCCCCGATGTCTTGGCTTACCTGTTTTGTCCTCATGGGTCTGCGAACCGATCAACTCACCCCTGTAAACTCGCCACTTTTTCGGCTTTTCGGGAGTTTCGGTTCAGCCCATGGGAAGGATTCGCCTTCCGATTACCTTGGGAACGGCTCCGAAAGCTGTGACCAAAATTGTTGACTTTTTGGTCATCAACAACATGCCTAGATACAATGCTATTCTTGGCAGAGGTCTGATCGGGCGAATCAAAGCAGTGCCTTCATCACTCTCCAGAAAATGAAGTTTCCAACTCCGATCGGAGTTGGTGAAGTGCTCGGGTGTCAGCGTGAGTCTCGCCGTTGCTATGTCCTCTCTCTAAGAGACAAGCAACCACTCGCTGATCCAGCTCCTTCCGACCTCCGATCAGCCTTCAACTAGTCGGGGGACGCCTGCCGAAGACTTAATCCCCATTCAGGTGGACGACGACTCCGAACACGTCTTGTACATTGGCGCCCTGTTGACAGAGGCCGAGCAGCAACGCTACACAGCTTTCCTGCTGGCCAATTTGGACGTGTTCGCTTGGTCTGATGACGAGCTTCCAGGCATTCCCCCGAAGTCATGGTGCATCGCCTTCGTTGGATCCACGAATCCCAGTGCAGCAAAGAAGGCGACCCTGAACCGAGAACGGCAGACCGTGATTCAGGATCACGTGACCAAAAGCCGAACTGTCGGGCTCCTCCGAGAAGCCCAATATCCAAGATGGATCTCCAATGTGGTCCTCGTACGCAAGGCCAATGGCAAATGGCGTGTGTGCGTAGATTACAAAGATCTTAATAAGGCAACGCCCAAGGATAACTTCCCATTGCCACGCATCGATCAGCTGGTGGACGCTACTTCCGGGCACGAGCTCCTCAGCTTTTTGGATGCCTACTCTGGTTACCACCAGATCAGCATGCATCCCCCGGATCAAGACGCCACTACGTTCGTCACAGACCTAGGCTTATACTGCTTCACCAGGATGCCTTTTGGTCTGAAGAATGCAGGCGCGACTTACCAGCGGCTGGTCAACAAGATGTTCGAGCAGCAGATCGGCGAAACATGGAGGTTTACGTCGACGACATGTTGGTCAAGACTCTTCCGAGCACTGATCACATTTCTGACCTCCAGGAAACTTTCGCAACTCTGCGAAGGTATAATATGAAGCTCAATCCGGCCAAATGCGCGTTTGGTGTTCGGTCGGTAAGTTCCTCGGGTTCCTCGTATCAAACAGGGGAATAGAGGCGAACCCGGAAAAATCCAAGCCGTACTTGAGATGTCCAGTCCGAAGACAGTGCGCGACGTCCAGCGTCTAACAGGACGTCTTGCCGCGCTGAACAGGTTCATGTCCCGAGCAGCAGAAAGAAGTTTTAACTTCTTCAAGTTGCTCCGAGGCCCTAAAAACGCCTCGAAGCAAGGGGGGCAAATACTGTGGACTGACGAATGCGAAGTTGCCTTCACTGAGCTGAAGACATATTTGGCAGCCCCTCCTGTTCTCTCAAAGCCTGTGCTCGGAGAACCCTTGTTCGTGTACCTCTCGGTCACTGAACACTCCATCAGCGCGGTTTTGATCAGAGAAGTAGGAGCGGCACAACATCCTGTTTACTACATCAGCAGGTCCTCCAAGAAGCTGAAAGGAGGTACCCCAGGGCAGAAAAACTCGCCCTTGCTCTCGTCACAGCTGCTCGGAAGCTTAGGCCTTATTTCCAGGCCCATTCCGTTACAATCCTGACCGATCAACCGTTGAAATCCATCCTTCAGCGGCCGGAGGCTTCCGGCAGGTTGGTCAAGTGGGCGATAGAGCTTGGTGAGTTTGACATCAGCTTCCGGCCGAGGACGGCGATTAAAGCACAGGCGCTTGCGGACTTTGTGGCGGAATGTACCCTCCCGGCCGAGCAGGATCCGCCGTTGGCAGACGAGCCCCCATGGGAGCTCTATGTTGACGGATCCTCTTGTGTGACCGGAAGCGGGGCAGGTTTGGTCCTCACCTCCCCAGAGGGGTTAGAGTTCCAATACGCCCTCCGTTTCCGCTTTCCAGCCTCCAACAACGTCGCCGAGTACGAAGCTTTGCTGTCCGGTATCCGCATGGCTAGGCACCTCGGAGCCATTCGCTTAGAGTCTTTAGTGACTCCCAGTTGGTCGCCAGCCAGGTGAGCGGACAGTTCGGAGCAAGGGAACCTCGCATGGCTCAATACCTCCAACAGGTCAAGAGCCAGACAGAGGGCCTCGTATACTTCGAGGTTATACATGTTCCACGGGAGCAGAACGCGCGAGCTGATGCGCTGGCCAAATTGGCATCTTCAGGTGACATCACCCCTTCTCGCTCTGTCTTCATTGAAGAGCTCGCCTTGCCGAGCACAGAGATTGATGTAGCCGCCATAGAAACGGGCCCACCGACCCCAAGTTGGGTGGACCCTCTCTTGGCGTACCTTCTCCGAGGCGAGCTTCCTTCCGAACAGGATGAAGCTCGGAAAGTCAGGATGCGCTCGCAGCATTTCACCCTCGTAGAAGGCAAGCTGTACCGACGGTCCCTTGCAAGACCTCTTCTACGTTGCCTCAACCCTGAGGAGGCCCTCGCAGCCACAGAGGAAGTCCACGGGGTTGTGCGGAAGCCATCTGGGGGGCAGAACGCTAGCACGCAGCCTCATCCGAGCAGGGTTCTGGTGGCCTTCTCTTCAGAAGGATTGCATGTCCTTCGTCAGGAAATGCCCAGAATGCCAGAAGTTCGGAGTACTCATCAAGCAGCCAGCCGAACAGCTTCACAGTCTGTTCGAGCCGCGCCCCTTCGCCAGATGGGGCATTGACATCTTGGGCCCCTTTCCAGAGGCCAAGGGCGCAAGAAGTTCCTGTTTGTCGCCATCGACTACTTTACCAAGTGGATCGAGGCCGAACCCGTCACCACAATCACCGAACAGGCCGCATGGAAGTTCGTATGGAAGAACCTTCTATGCAGGTTTGGCGTCCCCAGGGTGATTACTTCTGACAACGGGAAACAGTTTGACAGCACTTTCTTCAAGCAGAAGTGCGCTGAGCTCGGATCTACAACCACTTCACCTCCGTCGCTCATCCCAAGCTAACGTTCTGGTCGAAAACGCCAACCGAACATTGCTACACGGGATCCGAACCAGGGTGGAGGCCGCAGGTGGATCATGGTTCGATGAGCTCCCAAACGTTCTTTGGTGTCACCGAACGACTGCTCGGGTAGCTACAGGGGAAACACCTTTCCACCTAGCCTACGGCTCGGAAGCAGTTGTACCTTTGAAGTAGCCCTTCCAACTATCCGAACTACCCACTTCGACGAAGCCGTCAACAACCGAGCTCTTCGGGAAAACTTGGACATGTTAGGCGAACGACGGAGCGACGCCAGCATTCGTCTCGTTTCCTATCAGCAACGACTCGCACAATATTACAACGCGCGAGTTCAGGAAAGGCGGTTCAGCGTGGGAGATTTGGTTTTGCGCCGCTGTTCGGCTTCGGACCCCCGAAGAGCAGTGGGCAAACTTGCCATCAAATGGGAAGGACCTTATCAGGTCACCCATGTCCTCGGGAAGGCTCGTATAAGCTAACTACTCCTAGTGGCGAGCCATTCCCAGGACTTGGCATGCTTCTAACCTTAAGGCTTATTATTTGTAAAAGTCTCTTCTTTCCAGCTTCCTACCTCTCTTCTCCCAACTCCTGACGCCATACGAGCATTTAGCATACATACCTGATCGGAACCCCCTTCGCGGTTCCCCACAAACTACGTTATACATGCAATGCTTACGGCGCCTAACGGATTTCGATCCGAACAGGAGTAATCATGAAGGGAAGAAGATAGAGAAAGTGAAGCTACCAGAATAATCCCATGAACAGAAGACTTCATTCACAAAAAGTTTTCTTTTTATAAGCAGACCTCTTCTTCTGGCCACGGTTACAAAAAGGAGGATACAAGGAGGATCAGGGCCTGCTGAGAAGGACCAGCACCGTCACCTGAAGGGGGCATCCGCCCAGACTGGAATTGTGCGAACCGCACACCATCTAGGCGGGCGTCCTGAGTTCGGCGTCGGCACTCCCGAACAGCGGCCTCAAAGGCTTCTTGGGCGCGTTCGACCCAGGAAGACTGCTCTCCGAAGTCCTTCCCAGCCTTGAGACCCACTCGGTAGCACCGGGCCCCATACTGCTCCAAGTCTTCCTTGTACTCCGGTCCGGCCTTATAGCTAGCAACGGCGCGGACCCCCGCGTCCACAATCACCTTGGTCAAGGCCTCCTTCTCGGCCCGTACCAGAGTGGCCTCGAGCTCCGAAGCCTGGAGGGCGGCTTTGAGGTTCTTCACCTCCTCCTCCAGCGCTGCCTCGCGAGCTTTGTGCCTCGCTGAAAGCTCCTCTAAGAAAGTTGCACTCGCCTCAAGGAGATACTTCTGCTTCTGACCCCGAGCAGCTAGAGCCTTCAGGGTGCCCAGTGATTTGGTCAGGTCATCCATGAGCGCCTCCAGGTCACATCGCTTGTTCCCTCGTCCTCTACCCCCTCCGGGTGGTAGCCTTCAACGGACCTTTCCGGAGTAAGCTCGGGGGGAGGTCCAAGCACCTGGCCAGCTGTTCGAGACGCGAAGCAGTAGGGCTTGCGGGTAGCTTCCTTGGTGATTCTTCGACACGGCGAAGTGATGCCTCCAGCGCCTCCACCGAGGGCACTTCGGGGATGCCCCGGCGCAGCACCTCAGTCAGAGGCCTGGTGTCGTCTCCAGAACTCTCGTCTCCCGCCGTAGCAGCGGCAGACGAGATCGGAATGTCACCGATCACAAGGCCTTCCGGACGGCCCAACTCGGAAGTTGTGGCAGCAACGTCCCCGGAAGCCGAAGTACGACTCACTCCGGCGGCCTCCTGCCTGTCGTCGGCTGCTCCTCCCCACCATCCTCGGCAACGGAGGCTGCAAAGGCTGTTTTACGGCCCTCCTCAGCGTCCCCAAGTCCTTGAGTGCTCTCCTCCCGAGGACGGCTGCACTCTCGCCGACTATGGAATCCCCAGCGATTACCTCGGCTGCACTCTCGCCGACTATACGGCCTTCGGTGATCACTGAGGTGGGGAGCATGGGGGGCAGGGTGTCTCCACTTTCTTGTGGAACGTCCCCCCTCGGAAGAACTGCCTCGTCAGCACCACGAACGACCGCCGGCGCAGGAGTGGAGTCTGTGGTCGCCCTCTCCCTCGGCACCAGGCTGTACGCTCCCGCCTGGCGCGCCATCCTGCTCGGCGCTCCCTTCACCAGATAGGACCACCTGGTCCTCAAGACCCGGCGACTTCGTCCGCCCTCCGAGCGGTCCGATTCATCGCTGACCATTATCAGGCCCAGCTCGGCGGACATCTTCATGACCACCTCTTGACGGCCCACGGCTGGAGCTGCGGGCGCCCTCTCCTCGGACGCCCCCGCACGCTGGCGAGATCTTCGAACCAACAAAGGTTCAAGATCCTCCTCTGATCCTTCCTCCACCGCCGCGGCGTCTTCTGCAGCACGCAACATCAACCTCTTCAGCTTCCTCTTTTTGGGAACTCGGGGCTCGTCGGATACCCCTCCTTCGGAGAACGACTCTTGGCTTGCGGCTCCACCACTGCCGCCTTGCGCTTCTCTTTCCTCTTCGGTTGAAAGAGAGAGGTCGTCCCCGCGGTCGTATCCGTCTCAACCGCCTTCTTCGCGGCACCTCCTCTCGCTGCGGCCTTCACTTGCCGCGCAGGCCCCTTCGCAGAACCTCCCTCGTCCAACCTTATGGAGCAAAGGTTGACAGGGATCATCTCGGCGTAATTCGCCATCTCCTTCTGATCCCGACCAGCCGCTATTTCTTCATCATCTGAAATAAGCAGGAAAAAGGATCAGAACCCATGTATGCAAAAAACGAAACAAGCAGAACAGCAAGAAGACTTACCCCAGGCGCGGCTAAGCTTGTACTTCACAAGCTTGTACTCGGTCAGGTACCCCTCTGCATGGTTCACCGTGACCGTATTCAGCAACTGGGAGGCTGCGGCTGCCTCCCGAATCAAGAAAGGGCCATATCCACCCTTCTCAGGGGCTCCACCACCCTCGTGGGAAAGTCCCATTCAGGGATGTTTGCTCCCTTCCTTCTCCCCACGGAGAAAAGTCGCCCTGTCCACCCTTTGTTGTTGGACAGTCGAGGCGAGAAATTGATCTGCATCCGTTGGTACGATGTTTCACGTACACGATCCCCATCCCGGATTGCGGAGAGCACGCCAGGCTAAAATGGCTCCGGAAGATCTCCGCAGTCGCTTCAATCTTCTTCTTCCTGCATATGGCGCAGAAGACGAAGACAGTCCTCCACGAGTTGGGCGTCAGCTGAATCGGCGCCACTTTCCAACTCCGGAGTAGCTCCTTTGCTATCTCCGGCATCGGTAGCCGGAGACCAGCTTCTAGCAGGTCCAGTGACAGCACGAAGCACCCCGGCTTCAGGGTGAGATGCGTCTCGTCCTCGCGCATCAGGACGATCTCGTACTCCTCGCCTATTCGAAAGCGCTCTCGAAGACCTTCGAAGCTCCGATACTTCGCCGTCTTCGCTTCCACCGCGGCATCCCGCTGGCTTCGACGATCTCCTTTCCCTTCTGAGCCATCGCCAGAAAGCAGGGAGCACAATGCAAGGAGGAAAGCTCAAAGGCGAAGGACGTGAGCGACTTCGGAAGCAGCAGACTCTGGAAAACTTTTCGGAGACGAAGACCCCGCTCTCGCCCTCTCCCCTTCCTTATAAGGAAAGTGAGGCGCGAAATTCGAAGCGTTCCTGAAAGCGTCGCTTCCCTCCGCTCCAAGTCTCCTCTCAAATGACCTACGGGTGACCGTTCGGACTTGACGTGACTCACGTGGTCATCATGAAAGCCCCACGTTCGAGGCAGACGCCTCTGCGACGGCGTCGCCGCAAGTCTGTTCGGATCTCCGAGGACGATACCGCATTTATTACGGAGCTGACGTCCGGGCAGATCAACCGCCCTCAAGTATTCTGACTTCCGAACCACTTGAGAGCGTGGGGGGGCAAGTGTGGTGGCTGTTTTCCGCCACCTAGGCCCATCGCGTCAAGGCCCATCAGCGCCTTCCCCTTCTGACGTGGCCTCCTCATACGATCCCACGCCCTTAGTACGGATCAGAAGAGAGAAGATCCTCGTGCCGGCTATCCGTGGCGGAACATTGCCGAGCTCGTCAGCAGGCGGCTTCCGAACAAAGGACCTCAACCCTGCTGCGCGGAACTGCCCTGGACATCACCTGCTCGGAAGGTCCATCCAAAGGGCACCGAGCAGGATTCCTGGCCCACAGAGCGGTTGTAACCGTCTCAGGCCACGTTCTCCCCATCAAGGGGCGTGAACTGCCTGGCAGCCTAACGGGCATCGGAGTCATAACTCCTCCCGTTATGCGCGTGCGTCAAGGCGCCTCTTCAGCACGATCTGCCCAACGTTACGCACGTTGGCCTCTACACCAACGCCTATAAAGGCACAGGTACAGTACCATGCAACGGTACGTTCTCTTCCTTACGCGAACACATTCTCGCATTCCGAAACCCCCTGCCTCACAAGCTCTCCACTGACTTAGGCATCGGAGGGTTTCCCCGGTCTTCACCGGGCCTCCTGATCCTATTCTGGTTTTGCAGGTCTTCGTCCTCACCAGCAATCGTCTTCCCCTCTTATTCCAGTGGAGGCCGTTTGGCTCAGGTCCAAACAGGATCACACCACCACAATTATCAAAGGAAATGCCTACTTTTACTCATTTATGATTACCGACATTGGATCGACTGGTTAATCTGACCGGACCGGTCAACTCACAATGTGATGTGTATCGGACCACATCAAACCGATAAAAAAAAAGAAAAAAGAATAAAAAAATAGCCCTAATCACGTGATAAGGATTTTCTCTAAGAAAAAAAAATAAATTTTATTTATATTTATTGAGTACTCTCTCTAAGCAAAAAAAAATTCACTCATATTTATTGCGTGGATATTTTTTTTCTATGACAATGTTGGAAGATTAGATGCAAGTGCACAGCAAACCCCAGTTGGAATAATGGGGCGGTTTGAAATGTTGACCGCAGTTCCTACATGATGTTGACCGCCTTTGCTACATACCCTTTGCACGTTGTCGGATTCCGACCACCTTTGCTCTGCTTTGAAGTGGAAATTTCTAATTGGCCTTGCAAAGTGGCAATAAAATAATGTGAATTGCAAGACCAAGTCTTACAATAAACATATCTCATGCGGAAACCAATACATATATGTCTGTGACTTTGTGAGTCTATAGCCTCTACCATTCACCCAATCCTCTAAAATAAATGAAAATAAAAAAATACTAACTTAATGGAGGAGTGAGAAGGGCATATTTTTTGAAAATTAGGGGCATTGCATGCTTTTGAACTGCAACTTCTAAAAAAACTCTGCTTTTAGGGTAGGTTTATAAGCGGGTAACATAGTTTATCCCCCACTTAATAGGGGGTTAATTTCTAGATGGGTTTGATACCCGAGATAGGTTAAATCTAGTTGTTAATATTTAAAAGCGAGTAAAAAGGTGTAAAAGGTGATAAATATCTCACCTATGGAGGAGGGATAAAAGTTATTTTTAGAGATAACTCATTAAATGTTATATTATTTTTTTAAGAATTCGTACATCTCTCATTTATATATACATGAATATCTAATGTCAAATTAGAGATAAAGGAGTGATAACTCTATACACTCTATATATATCACATCACATTAAAAATTTTCACCTTTCGTAATTATTCCTCATTAAACCGTCTCAAACCAAAATAGAAACATAGATAGTCTATCCTATCCTCACTTCCCTTATCTGGTTATCAACTAGCTCTAGCCTCTTATACAAAACACAAATAAGGTTTTTTTACATTTTTTAATCTCTCTATATTCTAAATAACTCTTTATACTCATAATTTAAAAAAAAACCCTACAACTTATTTGGATTCAAAAGTAACTCCTAGTTGCCATCCAAAAGCGAGAGAATATTCCGTTTGAAACTCCATGTTAAATTTTAAGACAAATATGTCTTTGAACGTATATGCTGTGAGTGAAAAAAATTATAGGGCATTATCTTAAACATAGTAAGATTATAAGAGTAACATATAAAAAGTCTCCTTCCTTCTTCTTGAGAGAGAGAGAGAGAGATACATAGGCAAAATTGGCGTTTAATAATTAGAGTTAATTTTAACTCTAGTTAAGAGAAAACTCACTAATAGAAGCAAAAGTAGATGGCAGGGGTTATTTTTGCACCCAAGTAGGTTATAGGGGTATTTTTAAATATTAAAATGTTCAAGATTATTTGAAATATCAACAGATTACAGAGGGTTAAATTTTAAAAAAACCTACAAAGCCGATGGTGCCCCCATAAGTTCATGGAGGGACACACACACTCACATCTCTCTCTCTTCTCTGGCTGTACTTTCCTACCTGTCTTCTTCTTCTTCTTCGTCTCCCCTGCTTTTGCCCAGCTCTCGTTTCCATTAGCTCTGTTCTTCTTCGGTGGGAGGTACCGCACTTTTCTTGCTGTCTTCTTCGTCTCCCTTCCTTTTCCCAGTTCCTGTTTCCTTCGCTCTGTTCTTCAAGTGGGAGGCGCTGTGGAGAGAGCTGCAGAGAGCAAGGTTAGAGCAGCAGGGGGGGAAAGGAGGAGGGAGGGATCGGAAGGGAAGGAAGGAGATGGACCTGATGAGCAGAAGCAGCACGCTGCTGGACTGGAAGTCCATCGGCTCCATCTTGGCCACCTTCATGTTCCTGCGCACCGCCCTGCGCGACTTCCTCCCCCCGGAGCTCCAGCAGTTCATCTCCCGTCTCTTCTCCCGCCTCGTCGCCGCCGTCAACCCCCGCGTCTCCATCCTCATCGACGAGTATGACCCCTCTTCTTACACCAACGAGCTCTTTGACGCCGCCCACGCCTACCTCGGCGACAAGTGCCGCCTCGTCTCCTCGTCTTCTTCTTCCTCTCCGGCCGGTTCCACCGTCACCACGTCCTCCACCCGCCTCTCCCATCAGAACGCATGTGTCCTCCGCCTCTCCAAGCCCAAGAACTCTCGCTACCTCTCCTTCTCCATGGACGCTAACCAGCGCCTCGACGACCACTTCCCCGACCGCGGTGCCCCGGGCGCCATCCCCATCCGCTGGTCCTTTCACAGTACTGTCCAGCGCAGCGGCAACCCCCGGGGCGGCAACGGCTACTACCCGCGCGTCCACAACGATGAGCACCGCTACTACGAGCTCTCCTTCCACCGCCGCCACCAGGTCCGCGTCCAGGACGAGTACATCCCCTTCGTCATGGAGGAGGCCGCCCGCATCCGCTTCAAGAACCGCGAGCGCCGTCTCTACACCAATCGCTCTGCCGCCGAGGACGGCGGGTGCGGCCGCCACTGGTCCTCCGTCCCCTTCAACCACCCTTCCACCTTCGACACCCTCGCCATAGACCCCGCCCTCAAAGATGAGATCCAAGCCGACCTCCGTAAGTTTGTGTCGCGCCGCGACTATTACTCCCGCGTCGGCCGTGCCTGGAAACGGGGTTACCTTCTCCACGGCCCTCCGGGCACCGGCAAGACGAGCCTTATCGCTGCCATCGCCAACTTTCTGGAGTTTGACATCTACGACCTGGAGCTCACAGCTGTCACAAGCAACTCCCAGCTCCGTAAGCTGCTTGTGTCCACTTCCAGCAAGTCCGTCGTTGTCGTCGAGGACATCGACTGCACCCTCGACCTCTCCGACCGCAAGAAGAGGTCCTTCACCGACTCCGAAGACCCAACCGCCGACCCAGGCACTGCCCCTGGCGAATCCATCAAGTCCGCCGACAAAGAGGACAGAAAGAGGATGGGCTGCTACAGCACCGTCAGTCTCTCCGGCGTGCTCAACTTCATCGACGGCCTCTGGTCCTCTTGTGTCGGCGAGCGCCTCATGATCTTTACCACCAACCACGTTGAGAAGCTCGACCCAGCTCTGCTCCGACCCGGCCGCATGGACAGGCACATCCACCTCTCCTACTGTGGCGCCCCAGCGTTCAAGATACTCGCCAAGAACTACCTCGACGTCGTGGACGGCCACCCCCTCATGCTGGACGCAGAGACGCTGCTGCAGGAGGTGAAGGTGACGCCCGCGGAGGTGGCTGAGGTGTTCATGGGCTGCGAGGACGACGCCGACAAGGGGATGCAGCGGATGGTGGAGGAGATGCGGCAACGGCGCCGGGCGCTGGCGTCGCAGCAGGTGGAGGACCAGCACGCCGGCGGCGGCCCCCACATGAACGGCACCGTCGTTAACGGCAAGGTTTTGGAGAATGGGGTTAGCTCCGATGAGGAGTTAGCTTGGTAATTATAGTAATTAGTGTGCTGTTAATGAGTATCTGATTAGTTAATGACAGCATTTAATATGCCCCTGAGTTGTTACGTGATCAACAAGATCATTGCAAGATCTGAAGGAAGGAGATCGAACAAGCATTTGGAGCCTTTCCAGTTTCTGTGTTCTCTTTTTGTTGCAAGTACGTACAAAAGGGTTTGGTTTGATCTGTTAATTTTCTCACAAAACCCACCAGTTTATATATTTATGTAGACTTTGATCATTGGCCAAATTATGAAAATCTTGAAGCATACATTGTATACATACATTCTTTCAAAAGTTGAACAAGAGTTCATAAGTATCCAACCAAATGAAAGACGCCCCAAATGACAAAAAATTAATGCAATGTGGTAAAAGTGCTAGCTAGATTTGGGTCTGCACAAGTATAATTGTTCTAAGCAATTAACTTTGTACTTCTTGCGTTGTGATGATCACACACATGGCTTCTGATCATGGGGGGTGCATAATTGCTCCACATGCGTTGTGTGGGCGGCCGGCATGCCTTTTGATTAATCTGTGTCCATCCAGAGAAGGCTGTTTAGAATTGGAAGTTCTCTAATCCGTGAAGCCCGCATGCGAGATTAGATTATATATATAGATGAACACCACAACAACTCTAAAAAGTTTCTCCAAGAAGAGGCTAGGGTCTTAAAAGTAATATATATACACAAAAGTTAAAGAACCAAACTAGTAATATATAGTATATACAAAAGCTACTTAGACCTAGGAATTATTGAAGAACTTGCCTACTTAGTCAGGACCAACAGCACCACATTAGAGGGGGGAGAGAGAGAGAGATGGAAAGCCTCATCACCATAAAGACTAGGGTTAGGGGTGTAGAGAGAGAGAGAGAGAGAGATGGAAAACTCCATCACCATAGAGACAGGGTAGTAGGGTTAGGGGTGTAGTGAGAGAGAGAGAGAGAGGGGGGGGCAAGGGTAGGGAAAGTATACAGAAGTTGAGGAAGTAAATAAGTATACAAATTAAGCTACATAGAACTAGGGGATTATTAAAGATCTTGCTTATTTATAGTGGGGACCTACAGCATCCACGTCAGACTAGAGAGAGACCATTACTAATATAGAGTTGAGGTGGATAGAGGGCCGGAAAGTAGGTCTTAAAAAGTATACACAATCTTTTCCGTCTTGGAAGGGAAGCACACACAAAGAACCAAATTACATTTACAAAGCTTACTAAAGCTAGTGTTGATTAATAAAGAATTTGCATCCTTAGTCACGAGTGTGAATTGACAACACCCACATGAGAGAGAGAGAGAGAGAGAGAGGTGAGAGAGAGAGAGAGAGAGAGAGAGAGAGAGAGAGAGAGAGAGAGAGAGAGAGAGAGGAGAGAGAGAGGAGAGAGAGAGAGAGAGAGAGAGACCCATCACCATCAGGGTTGGGGTGGGGTGGAGAGAGAGAGGGAGTGGGGTTAGGGTCTTAAAAGTGGATGAGTCCGGTTCCTCTCATGGGAGAATCGGACTCTATAAATATTAATGACAGTTATGTAAAAAATTTATCACGTTTCAATTTAGATTTTTTTTGTAAAACACAAGATGATTTAACTTTCAACCCTACTAATATTATATGGAGTCCGATCCTCTCTTATACTGAGCGGATTCGGACTCTAAAAACATACACAACTTAAGAAACCGACAGGAATATTAGTCGACGAGAGAGAGAGAGAGATCGAGGCATGCACGAATAAGAAGGCGAAAGCTGTTCCTTCTGCGTACGATTGGGAAGCTTTTGTTTACTCACGGGGGAGGTTCTTGAAGTACCAAATTAAACACCCAGATTCCCGAAGGCGAGCGCCGGCCACAAGCAGAAGCCAGCCCTACGCCGCTCGCTTTCTCCGGGGACAGCTGCGAAGCCAAGCATGCCATGCCACCACCTTCACTTCGCTTGTGTGTGTGTGTCTGTGCATGTACTGAGGAAAACTCTGACTGGGAAAGGTACGTGACAGGTACCAAATGCCCATGCAACAGCACATCTGATGTGCGACGGAGGCATCGATGCTAATCAGATCTTACCCCCCCCCGCCCACCTTCTGAACTCTGAACAGCCTTCTTGCAGTTGTCCCAATCTCTCGTATGTTTCCTCCGTCCCGTCAGCTGCCACCTCTTACACAGTTTACCATCCGGACGATGATGACACGGCGTATGTACGAGTTGAGATCCGACATGTGCGGATGGGCTGGGCAGCTGGCTGGCATGCAGCTGTTTTCTGGTTGAGAAAATTTTAGTACATCTTTGTATTGCACTTAGTGTAATATGATTAGGTAATAATTTACCTGATATCTAACAATTGAGTTGTCACTTTATCACTCATGTGAAAGGTGTCACATGGATTATTACCTAATCATCTTACACTTCATATTACACTTAAATTGCAACAAAAATGAGAAAGTCTTGTGCACTTTCAAAAGTGCACAAAGCACAATCTACATAGGCAACTAGCCCATGTGGCACCATTCACATGGATTGGTATAGCTCATGTGACACCCAAAAAAGTGGTGCCACATGGACTAGTTACCCATGTGGATTGCACTTGTGCACTTTTGAAAGTGCACAAAATCTTTCTCTACAAAAATATACTTAAGGGTCCATTTGATTGTATGTAAAATATTTTCATTGAAAAATAATTTTTCATAGAATAACTTTTACATAAAATGAAATCATAATTATCCATTTGATTCTTAGCTAAATATTTTTTACTGGTTATTTATGTCAATAAGAAGATAAAAAAATATAAAATTAAATGTAAACTTTTATTAGAGAGTTACATTGGGCACATGGGATATATATAGTCCATTCCATGAGAGGAGACCACATACCCTAGTGATTATTCATCAAAATTTTTATTTTATTTTATTTTATTTTTAATAATTTTTTTAAAAATAAAATAAAAAGTTAGTGGAAAATAATAACTTTGAACAGATATTAAAATTAGGAGAAATAAAAAAAAAACATAACTTGAATAAATAGTGTTCTACGGATATTTTAATAAAAATAAAAAAATAAAAAAAAAAGTAATTAGATTGACAAAGATGACTTAAATGAAAGAGAAAAAATAAAAAAACAACTTAAATAATAGTGTCGAAACAATTATCACTGTAGTTAACACAAATGAATAGCACACGCTGAAAACTGGAAAATGGCATTCTGCCTTTTAATCCGAATTTTAGGATAAGAATTTCTCTATTTTAATTTTCAAAATATCAAATGATTAAAATAAATTTTTTCTTGAAAATTTTTTTCCAAGTGAGTTTTCCGTGGACCCTAAAGTCTTTCTCTTTCTAGTTGGGCAAAATTAAGCAAAGAGCAGCACAGAATAGCTAGCTCGGGCTCTCTTCCTCTCTGATGCACACTCTACATGTTGCTCGAGCAT